>CM055279.1:51533805-51930452 GCA_029237695.1 Conchocele bisecta | reverse complement strand
ATCAATCTCAAAATGAATTTTGATATGTTAACTTTTCAATCTGATGCACAGCCTATGTTAGTGCACACGTTACACATAGATAAAGCCATATTTACTCGCATAGTAGGTGAGAAGACACAAGGGACAATACACTCAGGTAACTGCTTGCATGTCAATGGAATTGATAGCTAATAACATAGTACAATAGTGGGTATATATGGTATGTGTTGTGTGGTTTGCCAGGTAAAAATGATATACTGTGCGATTTCCTGTGTATGAGACTACGTATAATGGTGGTTCATGCTTTTAAGGTATTAGGTAATATATAGATACACTTGACTTCAAATGATAATTGCTTCATAAGAGTGATGCAATATATTAGTATAACATATGTGAATATTGTCTTGTTACTTTATACTATATGGAGCATGGACTTGCTATCTCCGCCATCTTTGTATGTACAAGCCATCGTACAGTTTCATCACTTTGTGCATTTCACACATACAGCAAATAATACGACAGTAAACCAAATAAGATTTGGTGCAATACATAATAGACAGATATGAGAACGGTAAGCTATACATATTATGCCAGCAAACTATACAAAAGATGAGATAGTCTGAGCATTTCTCCCATCAATCTCAAAATATATTTCAATGTGTAAACTTTCCAATCTGATGCACAGCCTATGTTACTGTACACGTTATCCATAGGTAAAGCCATATTTAATTGCATAGTAGGTGAGATACACTCAGGTAACTGCTTACATGTCACTGTATTTGATAGCTAATAACAGAGTACAGTAGTGGGTATATATGGTATGTGTTGTGTGGTTTGCCAGGTAAAAGTGATACACTGTGCGATTTTCGGTGTATGAAGCTATTTATAATGGTGGTTCAGTAGGTTAGTGCCGTGAATGGGAAAAAATATCTGGCAAGGCTCAGGAAACGGGATGGGCGAGGCTCTGCCGAGCACATCCCGTTTCCGAGCCGCGCCAGATATTTTTTCCCATTCACAGCACTAAGCTACTATTCTATTTATCCCGTCAACACCTACAAATGGCTGTAAAATGCAAAAATAGTATTGACTGGATATCAAAAATGTTTCACGGCCCCGTGTTTCACGGCACATACGCACTGTGTTGACGGATAAATTGAGTTCTTTGTCAAACTGAAGAACATATGAAACTGGTTGATGGCTGGAACACACAAGGATGGCAGACTTGGCCACCCCAGGTGCCGTATAGGATACAGTAACGAGGCAGTGTTCACATATATGTTACACATATATTCCATCACATTTATGAAGCAACTATCTTTGAATCAAACGATGATCAGGTATATAGTTGGTCCTTGTTGAGTCCGTTCGCCTGGCTTTTCTACATCGCCTGGATTAGCTACATTATATCAAATGTTCTACTTCATATGTTGCGTTCTTTGTCAAATGGCAGAACAGGTGAAACTGGCTGATGGCTGGAACACACAAAGATGGTCGACTTGACCACTCCAAGGGCCGTATAGGATACAGTAACGAGGCAGTGTTCACATATATGTTATACATATCACATTTACGAAGCAATTATCTTTGAATGAACCGATGATCAGGTATATAACTGGTGCTTATGGCAGTTGTGGCAAGTCTAGCTCCTGAAGAAATTTCACATATATATTTGTGTAGTTTTACTCACATACTCGTACATGGATACCTTTTTTGGCAGACATTTTGAAGTTCGAATTGATCCATCATAGTTCAAGTCTGCTTTCCCCTATAATTGGATATAAGTAGTATCAATTGAATCAGTAAATATGTAGGCAATTTCTTCTATGCACTTGACTATATTAATTTAATAAAAATATTTATAATTAAAAATGGCCGCAAACATAAAAAAGTCCCTGGGCGCGTTAGGGTTTTCGGTATCACCCGAGTGCACCAACGATTTCCGGTGCCAATGTGTTTAGACATATACAACTATAGATATTAATTTTCTGCATGATAGACTTTTCAAAGTAGTAGCTTAAGCCCACTAATTTGCATAAACAAGATGGCCGCCGGTGAAAAAAGCATCGGCTATCGTAAGATATATATTACATTGTGGAACCAATATTCCAAGATGGCCGCCGTTTTATTGGAATTTCATAAATTATGTAAATAAATTGACACATACTTGCTATCAGTGTGGGTACTAAAAACTAGTTCTGATGTAATAATGCCACAAATCGTTCAGATATATGTATCCTGCACGTTACATGTGTTAGAAGCACCATGGCAGTCGTGCACACATGTTATGTTGAAAATTACGTACATTTTATATAATGTTTCTCTTTAGAGGTATCGTTCATGCATAAACGAAGGGAACTTGCCTACCAACTTTGGACATTAAATAAATATTATGCACACAGCTGTTTACCAGGCAATTTTGTGATATATACATGTTCAATACATTCGAGATGGCCGCCATTTTATACAAATTGTGTTGATGATAAGAATCAATTGGCACACACTACATGTCATGATCAGTTTCGGTACCAAACGACATAGTCGGGCTCACAAGATGATTAGACATAGTTGTGCTAACAATGGCATAGCTCATAAGATAATTAACGTCTAAATATATATGATAAACTGTGGCGGCCAGTGTTAATCTACAAACCTCAATTGCGTCATGTTGTACAAGTAATACTGGAAGTAAAGTGGTAACAATTTTCGACACATACGACACATTGCAAAGTATTTACTTCTCATATTTTAAAGGAATACATAATGTGTATACAACAAAGATGACCGCCATTTTACAGGCATTTTGTCATTCATGTACATGTACATATATTGGTGTACGCAGTATATCAATGAGTGCATAATGTTCAAGTCCGAAATTAAACGTTGCAATGTTCTTTAGACTGCTATGTCCTAAGCATATACGCTGGAAGTATTAGTTGTATATCTATTACATTGCTGTCTTTAAAATAAGTTTATATGTATTAGTCAATGAGTATAACGTGTGTACATCCAGAACGGTCAGACTTTTAATAGACACTTAGTTAATCGAGTTTATCTGTAGGACACATCTACTGGTTGTGTTGGAAATATATGTCCGCACAAAATACGATTGTTACCTACGTATTGTATTGTTCAATATTTAAAATATTTATACTGCCGATTTGTTTTCTCAAGTACATTATGTACGTAAATATTTGTAGACGTATGGTGTTTATATGGAGACCGACTCACAAAGTCGGATATTAATATTTTGCCTAAAAGAATATTTAATACAAACATCGTGGAATCAGTATCTGTTATATGTGCATGCACAATGGTCCGGTTATTTCACGTGTTTATGAAATAGTGGTAATACTCTGTATTTATTGTCAATAATTACATTAAGTACTAATATATATACTGCTATCACGAGTATACCAGCCATCCTCGTTTAACGGCAATTGCTCGTTCAGCGAATATTACTACTGTCTGTTTCACAAAAGCTGTCCAAATTTTATGGCCATATAAACAGTTCAAAAACATTATTTTTTTCGATAATATTAAATTAAAGGAAAATTTAAGAATGAGCCTTTTTTTTATTTCGTGAAATTTGGTAAAATATTGATTTTATTGCGAAAAAACTATTTCCCCATGTTCACAGAGTGAAGATGTCTGTGGGGATTTAACATGTGGAAAGTTTTTAGTATTTCAGAAATGCTGGACCGATTTTCAAAATTTAACTCTTGTTTTCTTAGTTTATATTTATATTGCGTTTGTTTGAAATTGAATTGTTATCACTGTACACGGCAACAATTTACATATATATGGTTGATAAGCAATCAGAAACTTGCATCGGTATACAAATAGTTTATGTAAATGAGTTTTCTACATGAGCGAATGGCATATCCATTTCATATTGGGTTGTAACAATTAATATCTCATCTGTACTAAAACTAGGCATACATTGATCTACTTAAGTTAAGCATGCATGTGCATGGAAAATATAAATTAATACATCCGATATACCGAAAACCACTTCATGGCCTGGAAAATAAGGATACTATACCAAATACGTGCAGGTATGCCGGGTTTTGAATGAAGCACTAAAATGGATTCCATGATTAGTAGTATACTGTCCCACAAATACCCACACAGGCAATCAGCTAGAAATATAATGTGAACCGCGTAGTATACGTTGTTTTGGTAGTCGAGTTCGGCGATAGATTGGGTATCTTGACATTGTCTGTAACGTTACAGATCGAAATACACGTGATAACTACCTGGCTTGCTTTGCCGTCATGATTCCCTGGGATCAGTACCCAACGTAAAGTAAGCAATGCGTAAGGAGAAACTATAATTAAATGAATGAAGTAATTAATATATAATGTTCACTACATGTGCAAACAGGTATTGTTACATGGTTTCCGTTGTTTGCACATATATAGCGCGTGCTGTTTGCACATGGCTTTAGGCAATGCTCATTCCGGGGCCGCGCGTAGACCAAGTGCCTTCATGACGTCACTACGCGGAAGTGCCTTCATGGCGTCACTACGTCATGACGTTCATGACGCGGCCCCGGAATCTACGTGAATGGGACGATTTATAAAAGTACTGAACATACTGAATATAATGCTCAAATTACATCAGTTTTTTGTTGGAAATGTAGCAATAACGTTTGATCATGTCCAGCCGTGTGCAAACGTTTGCTGTGGCCCTCGGGAACTGTTTGAACCCGCGGCCTGCGGCCTTGGGTTCAAACAGTTCCCTCGGGCCACATCAAACGTTTGCACACGGCTGGACATGATCAAACCTTATATGTGAGACTCATATACTTACGATATTTATAGTATATGTTGGTTGCATAGACTATAGTCTATATTACATGTTTAAGTACACAAGGTGGTAATGTAATAACAGAACACTGTACAGCAGTAACGTAATGTTGACAATTCTTTAGTCACATTTGGCGGTAATATCGCGCTTAGATTAAATTTTCGCTGAAAGTGCATGCATGGTGTATGTTATATTACATATGTATGTTACATACTTTCCTATAAACTTGACGTGTGTCATATGAATTTCGTTCATTTTGTTACTCAGGTAGATGTTTCTGCTTGCACAGTATGTCGTGCATGGTACTGCATTTGACAAAATGCAAAATGAAATAACGCAAGATATACTATGTTCTAATCTTAAGACAGATACATTATTCGGCTAATGAGCGTTGGTAGAGGATATTACACATTTAATCATCAAACAAACACTGTACAGTTCCTTAGTCGCATGATAAGCACAAAGTACTCTGTATGTTAACTATAACATAGGTTATATATTACAGCTTCTATTTAAATCGTCTAAGATGATCGGTATGATCTCGTCTGATATGTTTTTTGTAATAATACGTTAATAGGTCTGAATTCCCGAAAATTGCTGTTCCAATTTTACAATGATGGGTATCTTAAATATGCAAATTAATACGTGTATGTACATTTTTATGCTTTAGTAAGCTGTAGATCAACGAATTGGTATAAAATGCGTGGCGCCATTGCAGTTTTGAACTGGTATGTGGTACCGACTTTGTTATGAAAGTTACAAGAATAAATCACGAATTATCGTAAAATTGCAATATAGCACATTTATACCACACATGCTATGTTTTTGTTGCATATTATTATTAATACAAATATGCTAAACAACTTGGAACTGTGTTAGTTTCATATATGTGTATAGTGTCAACACTTAATTGCTCGTGTGTGCCTGTTTCATTAAATATTTCATATAATTTATGTAAAATGGCAATCAAGATGGATTTCTGTACATTATATTCCTAATGAAATGGATTGGTAAACATTTAATCGTCTATGAAGTATTAACTGCCTGATGTTGATCGTTACGAGTGCTTTTAAAACTCTTCCACAATACAATATGAAGTACCTTTTCATTGCCGCCATCTTGTTTATACGAATTACTAGGCTTAAGGACCCGTTCTATACCTGATCATCACTTGATTCAAAGATAATTAGTTCGTAAATGTGACAGAATATTATGTATAACATGTATGTGAATACTGCCTCGTTACTGTATCCTATACGACACATGGAGTGGCCAATACGGTCATATTTGTGTGTTCCAGCCAACAGCGAGTTTCACCTGTTCTGCCGTTTGACAAAGAACTCAGAATGCGAAATAGAACATATGCTATAATGTAGCTAATAACATATAGAACATCCAGGAGAACATACTCCTATCAATTATGTTACACCAAACTGTAAAATATGTCAGTTTTCTGGACAGGTTTGTGCCTGTGGTTGTAGCAACATGAACCACCATTATAAATAGCCTCATACACAGAAAATTGCACAGTGTATCACTTTTACCTGTCAAACCACACAACACATACCATATATACCCACTACTGTAGTCTGTTATTAGCTATCAACTCCAGTGATATATAAGCAGTTACCTATGTGTATTGTCACTGGTGTCTACTCTCCTACTATGTGAGTAAATATTGCTTTACCTATGGGTAACGTGTACACTAACATAGGCTGTGCATCAGATTGAAAAGTTCACACATCACAATTTAATTTGAGATTGATGCGAGAAATCCTCAGATATCTCATCTTTTGTATAGTTTGCTGGCATAATATTGTCATATATGTCTATCATGTATTGGTCCTACATGTATTTGGTTTACTGTCGTATTATTGCTGTATGTGCCAAACGCACGAAGTGGTGAAATGGTGAAACGGTACGTTGGCTTGTACATACAAAGATGGTAGAGATGGCAACTCCGTGCTCCATGTAGTATACAGTGACAAGACAATAATCACATATGTTATATTCATATATCACATCACTCTTATGAAGCAATTATCATTGAAGTCAAGTGTATCTACCTATGACCTAATACCTTAAGCTACTACTTCTGAAGGTTTATCATGCGGAAATATATAGAGTATATATGTTTAGTCACATTGGTAACATTTGGTGCGCAGAGATGGTACTAAAATCCCCAGTTTATGCCGGTACGCACAGGGCCTATAAAGGCCTACTGACGTTGAAATGAAATGATTTCATACAGTGGGGTCAGCGTGTAAGTGCACACACGAACGAACACGAACCTGTCGTGTTCGTTCGTGTGTGCACTTACACGCTGACCCCACTGTACCGGTGTACAGTACTGACTGATCCTGAATAAACATGATAAATGTGGGTAATAACAATTTTGGCCAGTCTAGCTCCTGATCTTTGACTGGAGTAATGGTTAAATCGGCATACATTGTGTGATTCAGGATTTCCATTTAGTGGGGTCAGGTCAGACCTACCTTCACCCACGCAAAGGCTCTGCTATCTATACCGCATCTCCTGCTTTCTATCGTATACGAGCATATCTTGGGAAATATACAAGTAGTAGAGAACGCCTCTGGTCAGCCGTCCTCCGTACACAGTAACTCTGGCAATTTACTCCTGTACCGTCCGTAGACAGTCTGGTCAGCCGTCCTCCCCACACACTAGTTGCGAACAATACATCTGGCAATGTACTCCCGTACCGTCCGCAGACAGACAGTCTGGTCGACCGTCCTCCCCACACACTAGTTGCGAACAATAACTCTGGCAATGTACTCCCGTACCGTCCGTATACAGTTTGGTCAGCCGCCATACCCACACACTAGTTGCGAATAGTAACTCTGGCAATTTACTCTCGTACCAATCTGGCTACGGACGGGTTCGCAACTACCCGCACACGTAGCCGAGATACATATTGAAATAATTAAATAATACGATACTTCGCCAAGAATGTGATATTGTCCACTAGTGATCAGTGTTAGTACATTTTCTGTCTTCTTGATCGGTTAGAAAGTCGTCGTGCCGACTTAACTGGTCAAGACGAGATTGTAATCTATTAAGCCGGCATACACTCTTACTTGGACCAGGAACACTACATAACTTAAATAACAAAACGACGAGTCGTATTGGTCCATTGATTATGTAGTTACATGTACGACCACGTATAAGGGGTATGACGACAACGTATCTATCATGGTAGCACGCTATGATGATGGACGAAATATACCTACTGTCTGTTTCACGAAACTTGCCCCAAGTATATATAAACAATACAAAGACAATATTGTTCTCGATACTATTAAATATTATCAAGATTTATGAGTGACCCTTCTTTTTATTTTGTCACATTTGCTCAAATATTGATTTTACTGCGAAAAAAACAACAAAACAATTTCCCCATGTTAAAACCTCTGTGAAGATGTCTATGAGGTTCACATGGGGAAATTTAATCTAATGTAATCTAATTTCAGAAATAGTGGACCGATGATCAAAATTTAACTTTTGTATTCTTAGTTACATCATTTCTAAGCTATCTAGCCTGCTTTCGAAGTCAATTGTTTAGTTTGTGGCTCCTTCCCCAGCTCCTCCACCTCCTTTCTCCCCATATTAAATTCCCATAGACAAATAATTTCTTTCTCAATAAAATCAATATTTGACCAAATTTCACGAAATAAAAAGAAACACTTATTTTATATTATCAAAAACATATTGTTTTTGCACTGTTTATACTGTAAAATTGTGACATGTTTCGTGAAACAAACAGTAATTGCTTTTCTCAGCCGGATGCCCGTAAACATATGTCAAACTGTCATAATTGGATTTAAATTGGACCTGATGCTTCCTTATGTATTTCGTGGATATGTTCACCTACATGAATTGTTCGTGTGGGTGAACATATCCACGAAATACATAATAACCTATTTTCGTCACAAGTTGAAGTAACAGACCAAGATTTAACATGGAGTAAAAATAACTTTCGTACTTTTAGGTATGTTTAATGTATTTATAGACCTTGGTCCGTTACTTCAATCTCTGATTTTAGTGTGTATAGTTAGAACATCTGGAAACCAGACAGCCAAAATAGAGAATCTTACACCAGTGCTTGTTTCAAAGACTATTTACTAAACTAGTTTACTTATTTCATAAGAAATGAGGTTTTGACGGGTGTCTTATAAAACCAGTCAACGAGTTTAATCAACGTCATATTGGAGTATCTGAACTGTTCTGTACCATTTCACCAACAATGCAACATTTTCTCGCAAAGTATTCTTTGAGGGAGAAATTTTAAATTTTAGGATAAATTCATTAATTTTTATTATACTGAATTTATTACATTATCACAGCCAAAATGGCTGTGATAATGTAATAAATTCAGTATAATAATTCTGCATACGTTTAATCATCAAATATATGCAGTCGTTAGTTCTATATGAAATAATGCATTTCAGGAAAAATAAATGATTACTCCCTCAAACTATACTTTGCTAGATAAGTATACTTTGCAATGTTGGTGGAATAGGCTACTGGTTTATCGCTGTCTAAGTACAGTATCATGCATTGAAGCGGCATTGATAGCCTAACATATTTCTTTTTTTCATGCATATTGTTCCATGTATTTGTAATCAAATGTCATTTAAATATATTTATTGTAATGAGAAATTTGCTATAATTGTTAACTTCTACACATTTCTCATATGTAGCGGTTTCTGGAGAAATGGGGCTTATGGCATTTGTGAGCAGTGTAGCACCTGATGAATTAGCACCCCCCCCCCCATGTAGACTGATAACGATGCCTGGGGCCCGTTTCACTAAACTTCATACGACTAAAATGTTCGTAAGTGCAAAATTATGATAGTCTGTAAATTCTACATTAACAATGTTTTCTTCTAAACAATTATTGGATTTACATTTATTGAGCATATATGCAGCATATGCTCAATAAATGTAAATCCATCAATTGAAATTTACAGACGATCCTAAATTTGCACTTACGAACATTTTAGTCGTACGAAGTTTAGTGAAATGGTCCCCATGTGTTTCATTGATGAAATAGCGAACAGTGCAGTTCTTGATCAGCATGTGCGGCATGTCTGGTTGCACATGCTGATCTGGATCTTCACTGGTCGCAAAACCCATAACATGATTTCTAGTATTCTGTATTACAGGAAGCTATTATGATTGCTAACACACCGTGCATTTACACTGCCAACGCCCATTTTCTGCAATGAAACAAACTGATACTTATATATAAATGTACGTGGTATTTTGTCCCACGCATAAACTGCACATTCTGCAATTCTGCATAAATATACGCCCATGCCAGTTTAAAGTTCTGATATACTTCATTCAGCTTAATGGCTCACCGTTTGACCCATAGCTTATGGGAAATTACATCGTCTTTAATAACCCCTGTCGTGACATGCCAAACGTGAGCCTATGTGGTTCGCTCATTAAATCAGGGGAAAGCGTCACATGTGAAAATGTGAATCATTGTGGTACCTATTATTTGCATAACCACAATGTAAGCACATGTAATGAAGCACGTGCATTAGTTTATTACAGGTACTTTTTGTTGAGGTTCTAAACTAGACGAATATGTTGTAATACGGCGATTCTTTGCTAAGTAAAATAGTTTAGTGTCTGGGCATGCATCGATGAGAAGTATACCACATTGCATATATAGTAGTAACATGCCAGGTGTACAAAAACCGTGGTAGTTTTTTACGGCTTGTTTACCTGGGGCTGTTTTGCTATTGGCCGTATTATTCTTTGATGTAAAACCGCCAGTTCGGCCCGTGTACATCAACAATTCGACTAACCTGTGCAAAAAGCAACCTTCTGTATCTTTGAGTTTTTGATGTCGTAAATGACGTCGTAGCATTTCGGAAGTAATCGTCGATTATGCCAGATAGTTGGGTAATGCATCAATGCAAGTGCAGAATTTTTAATTCAGCATCTGCTCTGATACTTTCGCTGTTATCGACGTCAATTGTAATGCTGTATTCATCCGCCGCTTAGACGTCAACAACATACGGATATTGACGCACGATATTTGGTCACGTGACTGTTGCTACAAGGCGCGATTGTCATAGTGATTAATTGCACAAGAAACTGCCGCAACAATCGTGTTGCTTAGAGGCAATGTTGACTAATATTGCCCGTATTTTAGTATCAAATTGATTATGGTTTTTTACCTGTTAATTGCTTCCACGATATGCGAGTGACATTAGGAGGGACACTGGGAATAGGTACGTTTTGTAAATTAGAAAGTTTTAAAGCGTTTATTTAAAGGGAGCAATGTGCTGTCGATTGATATTGAAAACAAATTACACATACTGTTGTAATAATGTTAAAGCGATGTCATTCATGTATGTCACATTACTAAAAATAATCCCACTTTTAAACATCTCTTAAATGAAATTAGAATGGTATCATATCCTCGACACAGGATATTCGTTCAACGTTTGGCGGGTGGTGGAAACTGTCGGTACAGCTACGGCACGTGAATATCGCCTACACCAGGGATTTAGGGTATTCCGTTTAGGCCATCGTACTATCGTCATCGTAATATCGTATTATCGTTATCGTACTTTCGTTATCGTATCGTATATCGTATTTTTGTCATCGTAGTACCGTACTATCGTTCATCCGTACTACTTCATCGTAGTATCGTTGTCTATTGGCATCGTAGCAGCAAACTATCGTCATCGTAGTATCGCAATATCGATAACGTTAGTACGATACTACGATGACGATAGTACGATGGCCTAAACGAAACACTATTATAGTAATATGATTCTGCCTACACGTAGCACATTAGCTGGTTTCACTGGATATTAACCCGAAATTTCTGGCGTTACAGACAGAACTGTCGGGTTAACTGGATATGTGACCTGATAGTTGGAAGATTTTAGTCGTTGTTGCTATTTTGGGCATTTACTGATTTACCAGGGCTTGGTGTTTTACAATTAGTGTGAGGAGATTTTTCATCTACATAGCCTACAGTGGAACCTCTCTAAACCGGACACCCTGTAAACAACTTGTGTGTGTAAGTCTGATGTATCTCCGATGGTACTGGCTGTTCGTGATTACAAAACATGAAGACATGTATTGGAGTAGTTATACATGTATGACTTACTGTGAAACATCTCTATACCGGGCACCATGGGGACCTCCCGGGGTGTCCGGTTTAGAGGGGTTCCACTCTAGTATATAATCCGGTAGGTGATACTACGTTTAACAGTTTTCAAATTCCAGCATGACGTTCAAGATAGCTGCCAAAATATACCCACGTATATGACAACGAATAGTAAACATTTGATACTTGTTGGTATCTTATATCATTATCTGATGCATTGCATTAATCCTGAAAATATCTTAAGTTATATCAAAATTCTAACACGGCGTCGAAGATGGCTGACAATAATGTACATAGTAAAACAATGTATCACAATAGCTTGAAACTGTTTCAAGCTGCACTGGAAATTCAGTGTTTTAAAAAGTATTTTTGTGTTCTTTTGCAGTTCATATAACGTTGCATACTGACTGCGACGATAATATAGAGAATAGTAGGTTAGTGCCGTGAATGGGAATATATCTGGCAAGGCTCAGGAAACTGGATGGGCGAGGCTCTGCCGAGCACATCCCGGTTCCGTGCCGCGCCAGATATTTTTTCCCATTCACGGCACTAACCTACTATTCTATTTATCCCGTTGAGACTATAAATAGCTTTAAAATTCAAAAGAAACACCAGCCGCATCATCAAAATCGGAATATCGTAGAATCGAACCGCACATATTCATACGCAGTGATTAGGTCGTATTTGACAGGATATCAAAACTGTTTCACGGCACATACGCAATGTGTTGATGTGTGATAAATGTTCTTTAAATGGTTTCCGACATGAGCGACGAAATATTATGATTTTATTGAGGACAATGAGAGAAACAAAGAGCAGACGACACAATTTAGTTCAGCCTTGTTAGGGTTACAGTGGAGTCAGCCTTTAAGTGCACACGCGAACGAACACGACAGGTTGGTTCCAACCTGTCGTGTTCGTTCGTGTGTGCACTTACACTCTGACCCCACTGAAATGTTGGCGATTTTGATTGCACATAATTATATGGAGGGAATATGGAAAGAAGCACCTTATTATCTACCGATAACTCGGGTTTGGACGGTCATATTTAACAGGCGGCTCCCTACGCTTGGACCACATATAGCGGATACCACGTTAACGTAAGACTACACACAAAAGCATGTTTCGTAACTTGTTTTAAATATTGAAATGGAGTATGATATGCTACAAAATCGTTTTTAGGAATTTTAGTGTGATTCTGGAATGTTTTCACTTAATGCAGTAAATAATACAATTCTAGTATGAATATGTGAGTTGTGCAACAGCACTTGTGCCACTATCTGCAGTAGCACTGTGTGTACATGTATTTACAACTAAAAGTAGACCCATATCAGCCGGCATAGCGAATATGCATTCAGTAAACAGTGTGGACCAATCAGCCGGCATAGCGAATATGCATTCAGTAAACAGTGTGGACCAATATCGGGCTGGTGATATTTAAATGTTGATCCCGATTTACATTTTTCAGAATTTTCTGAGCCTACTGGTTTATATCGATTATTTTTCACTGCCTGTTTTAAGATTTACATAATATACGTACACGTACATAGTATATACAAGATACAATACAAGATTTTATTTCCAATTAAGGGCCCTCAAGTGGCAAACAATTTCATACTTTGATTAGAGTGATTCATACATGAAAATAACAATTCAATACATGTAATGTAAACTTGTGAACAATCACTACCGCAATAAAAGGCAATAATGTATGTATGAGACTGGATTTATCCGCGTTTCTCGAATGAATGAATCAGGAAATAGGTTATATGGATGTTGGAGTTCAGGGAATAAAACACAGCCGAGTTTGTAGAATAAACTGGAGTTTAGGGAATAGAGAATATTACACTTTATTGTTTACCCTAGTTTCTCGACCAATGAAAAACAACATTTCGTCTCAATTAATCGGATATTGCGACGCTTTCGCAAATGTTTATTAAATTAATCATTAAATGTTCAGCGCTATATATAGAACTGATTTTATGTCTTGTTGTCATCAGTTCACGAGACGCAAAGCTCACTTCGTGTCACACCGCCAATCACATACTATTATAGAGATTCCAAATCACTGTTATAAGTACGTTATAGTTCACATATTGGATTTTTAAACACTGGCGCTCGCTACGAAATTAATTTATTAAAAATCCAATATATGACATATAACTATTACATACGTAATACCCGAGTCTTATATAATATAATATAAGTGGTCTGAATCACAGTCACTCGGCCTTCATCGTATTTCTTCGCTATTCATAATTGATATGTAAATAATAATGAGCATGGACGTCATACAACTCCAAAGGGAAGTAACCATTGTCGTTTATACAACAAGACCGAAGCGAGCCGCACACTTCGGTTTGAAAATCACCACATGTAACCCGATACTAGAAACACGGTTATTCGTGTTTATTGTATCACGTTGCAGTTGGTGATCTTAGGATATACATCCTAATATGATAAGAACGGAACATTCGTGTTTCTGGTATTATGTTGCATATATTAACTTTAAAGCCCCCCATAATATTCGTGTTTTTATTATCATGTTGAATATGGTGAACATTAGTATATGCAACTTAATATCAGAAACATGATTATTTGGATTTCTAGTATCAGGCTTGAGATGGTTAATGTTAGCACATCCATCATAACATCATAAACACAGAATGTTCGTGTTTCTGGATCATTTTTACATATATTGAACTTTAGCATACGGGACCTGATGTCATAAGAAAACAAGGCCATTCTTCTTTTTTAGTATCATGTTGAATATGGTGAACTTAACCATATGCAACCTAATGTAAAACACCCAAACTTATCGTGTTTCTGGTATCATGTTGAATACTGTGAACTTAGCATATGCAGCCTAATATCAGAAAAACAACATACGTTCTGTAAATATTTCTTGGAATTTCATTAGAATTGCGTCCTCCGGACGCAATTCTAATGAAATTCTAAGACATATTCCAAGACATATTCATGATATTTATAGGTAGACATATTCGTGTTAATGGTATCAGGTTGGATATTGTGAAATTAACATTTAACATATGCAACCTACAACTAGAAACACGAATATTCGTGTTATAATATCAGATTGAACTCTAGATAATATTCATTTCACAGGACGCTTGGAATCCCGGAACATACAACACACTATCCATAACAAGCGTATATCCGACATGAAGTGGTCCGTGGCGATATGTTGTATAGTGGTGTTATTGGCGGGGGTTGTGACGTCACAGGGGGTGGGGCAGGCGGGCAGACAGAGGCCACAGGTTGGGAGACGGCCCGGGGGTGGAGGATTTAACAACATGATGAATATGGCCCTCTTAACAGGGCAAGGTACGTATTTTATGTTGCTTTATTTTCTAGAGTATGTGTGGATGTGTTTATATGTTATTGCTGTTGTTGTTGATTGTATTGTTGTTGCTGCTGCTGCTGCTGCTGCTGTTGTTGTTGTTGTTGCTGTTGATGTTGCTGCTGCTGTTGTTGTTGTTGTTGTTGTTGTTGCGGGTGATGGTATTTCTGGTCGTCGTGTTTATGCTTCTTGTGTTTGTTGTTGTTGTACTTGATCTTCCTTCTGTTGTTTTATGTCTCCGGTATAGAGTCTCTCGATAGAGCGGGAGGCATATTTGTCGCTGTGACTGGAGAAATGGGGCTCATGGGATTTGTGACCAGTGTAGCTACTGATAAAATAGTACACTCATGTAGCCTGATGATGATCTATATTGCTTGTTATGAGCATGGCGGGAGTTTCATTGATGGAGTGGCGAACAGTGCAGATCCTGATCAGTCTGTGCGGCAGATCGTGATCAGCACCGACTGATCTGGATTTACATTGGTCGAAACTCACATAAGCCCCATTTCTCCAGTCACAGCCACATATAGTGTATAGAGATTTGTCCATCTGTGTGAACATTCGTAGGTCTAGTCAAGAAGATTGTCTGAGTTTCACCAATCCTCCACCATTGGGGTAGTTGTGTCCCGACAGGCCACATCTTCTTGTTTGTATGGCGTTGTATTTGTTGCAGTTGTTGTTACTGTGGTACTATTGTTATTGTTGTAGATATTGTTGTTGCTGCTCAAAATATTTTTGTCTCACCCACGATTATCGTGGGTGAGACAACAATTTTGAGCAGCAACAACACTATCTACAACAATCATCATAGTGGAAAGTGAGATATAGCGGTCACAATTCCGGCGTCGTCGTTGTTGGCGTCGTCAACAATTTGGGATGTAAACTTTGGACGTAGCCAAAATTCCCATGTGTCTTTATCCTTTAATCAGATCATTACCAAACTTCATAAGGCGCTTCCACATATTGATAGCTATCCATCCAGTGTCATTCGGGTGACATTAACTGGTAACATGAAGCTTTGTGGGTCACAAATTTGGACATAGTCGAAATATCGCATATCTCTTGATCCGTTAGTCGGATCATTATCAAACGTCATCCTTCCTCACATTGATAGCAAACTTCCAGTGTCATTCGGGTGACCTTGACCTTCAACTTGGTGACCTTAATCTTTGTGTCAATAATGTTGTACATACATCCAAATGTTGATACCTCCTGATCCGTTAGTCGGATCCCTACCAAACTGCATCAATAGCTTCCTCACATTGATACTACATGGTGACATTAACCTCAAAATGGCTGCCGAACTTTCCCTCACAAATAAATGGAAACTACAGGAGATAGTGATACAATATCCTTCCACAAGTGTCAGAAAGGTCAAATTGGCCACCAAAAACAAACTTCACCAATAGCTTCCTCCTATTGACCCAGTGTTATTTGTGTGACCTTGACCTTGGTGACCTTGACCTACGTCGCATTGTTTAGTGTCCTTATTACGTTACGGATGTTGATGTAATATGGCGCATCAAACTCGTCTTGTTAAGCTGCATTTGGTGGTCTCTTTATTTTCGCCTAAACTTCTGTCGTTTTTGCGAGATAAGTCTGTACCAAACTCCCTAGACAGACCACGAAATGCAGCTCATGAAGACGCGTTTGCTGCGCCATTTTTCATCAAAATCCGTTTCATATTAAGGAAAATATCAAATAATACTTACTTTGGAGTGGGCGAAGTTGTTGTTGTTGTAACCACGTGATCATGCACCGTGTTGTTTCTTGTAAATATATTTGGACGTTAGATATTTGCATACATATTTTTCAGGTGGCGACACCTTTCAGGACTTCTACATGTGCCGGATGTTCGGCTGGTTTATGTGCATGAACCTGATGAATTAGTTGGCCACTCAACCTATCCCATCACCATGAAAATGATATGCGTATTCCACCACCACGAACACTGATGAAGTAGCTGTTTATCACGTGACATTGTACCTGTATCCGATTTCAGCAACATTGCAAAGTACAATGTATATTTTTCTAGCAAAGTATACTTTGAGGGAGAAATTTTCAATTTTAGGATAAATTTATTGATTTTTATTATGCTGCATTTATTACATTATCACAGCCAATTTGGCTGTGATAATGTAATAAATTCAGTATAATAATTCTGCATACTTTTAATCATGAAATATATGCATTTGTTAGTTCTATATGAACTAATGCATTTCAGGAAAAATAAATGATTGCTCCCATGCTGATGTATCTGTCGGGATAATCTGACTGTCTGTTTCGTCGCCGCGTGGAGACGTGGATAACATTAACTTTCGTTCCTTTGATTCGACGTCGAATAAAGACGAAAATTAAGCATCTTAATTGGCGTCTCTACGTGGCATCGAAACGACGAAAAGTTAAGGTTATTAACAATTACACTGCTGAATTAAATGTTGTCGTCTGCTGGTTGTGTTCTATTTACCATTTTCTCACCAAAAACATGATTTTACAGCACATTAGAATCATATCCAATGGAAATGGAAATTATTATAAAGTGCCGTCAAATTGTGTTTTTATTCAGAAAGAAGACAACATCCAAAACAACAGCAGACGGCAATTGACGTTTCCCGCATTCTAAGGGTCGTTGTTCATTTCTACGCTGTGTTGACACGAAGGAACGAAATTTAAGGTTCGTCTTCGTGTTTCTGCGCGGTGTATAAACGAAGAAACTCATTGTAATATTCGTTTCCATGAGGTGACGAAATGAAGAGACGAACTGTCCATAGCTAGCCACGATACTGATCACTCTGCGCAGGCGCAATGATTACAATATTACTCCGATTGTGTGAATATGTCAGGATCTACATTGCTGCATATATCGTAAGGTCCATTTTGTCAGCCATGTACAGTGGGGTCAGCGTGTAAGTGCACACACGAACGAACACGACAGGTTTGTTCCAACCTGTCGTGTTCGTTCGTGTGTGCACTTACACTCTGACCCCACTGTACCATGCAATATGTTGAATGAGCGTGTACATTGTCAATTGAAGAGGTTAGTGGAAGAAGGGGGCTAACTCCATGTTAGACTGTACGACTTTAGACACGCATCACCAACATATTTTATATCTTTACTTCGTGTCAAACGGCAAATGTCGTCCAATAATTTATGTGATGTTTTTTCTTAATATTTACATACTAAACCAGGGATTCCGCTGGGGAAAATAAAAAAAATCGCCACTTCAAAAGAAAGAAAACAAGTGGCGACAAATTTTTTTTTTTTTTTCGAAAACTGTAAGTTTTTATCGTCAATTGTTTATTTTTATCGCCAATTGCGAAAGTGGCGATCGCCAGCGGAATCCCTGCTAAACAATATGTTTCTGTATGTAACGTATGGTGTGTATCATAACGTTGTCATGTGTAAGTTTTGCTCTGATCTGCTTCCACGGTCGACACTATTGAAGAGTGTCAGTGAATGAAGGGGGCTAAACCCAGTATGGACTTAGTTACCTTCCTCCACTCACTGACCTTTTTATTCGAGCGCTAGCGAAGAATTATACAACCAACATCCAAATTTGAGGTCTTACAGGTCGCAGTACATATTTTGCGGGTTGAACTTTTTAAAAAAACACGGGTCTTACGCCATACCAAGTTTAACTACTTAGCCTGATCGCCTTTGCAGTGTGATAAATGTTTTTTTTTGTTCTTTTTTTGTGCTAACTATGTTTTTGCACAAGTTTCGTAATCTAAGGGTGCGACGATTAACCGACATACTCGATTATTCGCAATTCGTAACTCCATGGTTCGGTTCAGAATAGGTTTCAGAATATAAATCTATTTCTTGGGATTTCCAAACAAATATTTTACTCGTTTGTGTTGTTGTTGTTGCTGCTGTGAAATCCTAGCGCTTATTTTTCGCGAAACGCTTTCCACTCTAGATTTATTATTAGTCTATGTGTCATCCACAAACACATACGGCGAAAAATTTCAGGACGTTCAGTCCTTTGATTAAAGTTGCCAGGGTATCACAGTGAGTCTTGTTGAGTTGTTAATAAGTCACACATACATGTACCAACCAAACCGCAGCATTTTTCTTCATCAACTCCGAGGAGCTCATGCGGCTCAAATGAACGATTGAGTTCAGACATACTACGGTAATCTGTAGATAAATGATTTTTACGAACTCGTTTTATCACTTTCTGCGCATGTCTGAGACGCAGGGTCTGGGTTCGAACGTCCTTTCTGGGCACATGTTTGATCTGTGTATATGTGTATATAAGGTCATGTGTTATTGTATTTATTGTAATCATATTAGTTCTTACACATTCCATCATAATGTGGCTATGTAAACGACATGTGTGTCAACTGAATACGTCGTTGTGTTGTTTCTTATCATCAGTCCTTGTAGAGACAGGTGCAATAGGGTTTATGGTGTCCAGTGTAGACCCAGACCAGCCTGCGCATGCGCGCAGTCTGGTCTGGGTTTGCACTGTTAGCCAGTCAGTCGATGAAACACTCGTCATGTTACATGTAGTACCTGTCCATACATAACTCACGGAGCGACAGCGGCCCGGTTCAGTAAACTTCGTACGATCAATAAGTTCTTCGTCCGAGACGTTTTATGAACTAGGTTTACGGATTCATGGATTTGACTTGGGATACAATAATTTACGTATACACAAATCCGCTAATTATGTTTTTGTAAAATTTAGTTTTGCTCTTACGAACTTCTTAATCATACGACGTTTAGTGAAAGTGGAACCATGGGCTAGACTTGTCGCATAGGCCGTAAGTCCCATCACTTCTAGCTATATTCCACCGTTAATGAACTACACATGAAATGGACACGTGCTTTGATAAGCTGTTTACAGCACGGTTATCTGCCTGTACGGCGATAATCCTCTCGTAAATCTAGCGAATTACAATTTATCTCCTCGTACAGGCGGACGAACTATGCGTGCGTTCCCCGCAGAGTCACTTATCACTTCAATATTTCAAACTTTAGTGGCAAAAGAAGTAACACTATTTACGACTTTTTTGCATTCTGAACACAGCCACGTCTGTAGCGGTCTTTGTGAAAATCCATTTTATGCAAATTACGGGGAAAGAATAAACCACAATAATGGATGAATCGACCTATTAAATTTGATAAACTATTAATTATTAGTTGCCTAGTTGTCATTTATTGTGGTTTCAGTATAGCATGCGTTCACGTTTAATATTAATGTTAGCTCATCAGAAATCTATTTAACACTGTGATTACGTCAGTCATTACATGTAAGTCACGACGCCATTTGTCATGTGACCACAAACGCGCTGAAAAACTGACCTGATTGCCGCGAGTAAACATTTCAAAGATGACGAAATAGTTTATGACCCTGTGCCTGATATGAATTAACCTTGCGGAACTAATAGATGTCATAGCTTTCCATGGCTGATTATATAGTTCCTGTAAAAGTCAGTTGAACTGTATCAACTTTATTTTGATTCAATTTGAGATGGCAAATATACTTTTACATATATGCTATACACCATGTATATACCATCACATTTACGAAGCAATTATGTTTGAATCAAATGATGATCGGGAGAAGAACGGGGGGCCGTTTCACTAAACTTCGTACGACTAAACTGTTCGTAAGTGCAATTGTAGGATCGTCTGGATATTTAAATTGTTGGGTTTACATTTATTGTAAATGTAAATAAATGTAAATCCAATAATTGTTTACAAGAAAACAGTGTTAATGTGAAATTTACAGACTATCATAATTTTGCACTTACGAACATTTTAGTCGTACGAAGTTTAGTGAAACGGGCCCCGGGTCCTTAAGCCGATACTGGGAGGCGTCTATGTCATTAACTGTGACATCTCAGGCACTGTCCTTGGCACGCATGAACATAAGTAATAAATCGGCACGTGTTAGACATATATAGCTTGCATGTAGTTGTGTAGCCAACGATCTCTTGAGGTCGCATATAGTATGGTTTAAGTTCGTGCACTACAATGGTCAATGTCAGTGCACTGTGAGGTTTACTATTCGTGCACGACTAGTGCCCCTGTCGTGCACCTTACGTGCACTAGGGTGTTACCGTTAGCACAAGACCCGCTGTATATATATTTCAGGTAGTCGTGTTCAGCAATAATCATGATTATCTTTACTGCGTATTGTATTTAGTTTTATCTAGGTTTGCGAACAGTCTATTCACAGACCAACATGACAGCAATCCGATCAGGGCCTAAACTGCCTACATGTATATTCGTACTGCCTCTAACGGAAATTTCAAATCGCGACCGGGAGATACACTGGGCAAACCGCAAGGAAGATATTATTGTTGCGGCTGGTGTACCTCCTGCAGCCTGATAGCGATATCGGATAACGATATATATTGGTTGTTAGAAGCATGCCGGTGTTTCATTGATGAAATGGAGAACAGTGTAGATCCTAATCAGACTGTGCGGATGCACAGGCTGATCTGGATCTACACCGATCGCAAATTAATCCCCATTTCTCCCGTCACAGCCGCATACACGTAGGCGTTAAAACTGTTAACGCACGTTATGAATACGACATCCTGTTTTGGCGATCTGACATTAATGTGTATTATCGCATAAAATGGGTTTTATAAAGTTATAAACAATCTTAATGTTTTAGTGTAATACATAATTATGTAAATGAGACCGCTACAGAGAATACATTATGTGATCTGTACAGCTTCAATACATGCGGTTGTGCTTATGCAGTAACAAAACCAGGGTTCCATTATCGACCGGGGCAGTATACGAGATAGTATGGTGGCCGCCAAACCGGACAAGTGGGTTTCCTCCGGGTACTCCGGTTTCTTCCGATATTAAGATCCATCTTTGCAAACGAAAACATGTGTGTAGGTGTTCTCGCGCTTGTTAGTAATCGTTGTAAAATAAATTAAGTTTAAAGGTACATGCCCACGCAGAAGGCACAAAATGTTCTTTATAGGAATTAAATAAGTGTATAATTATGTCACTATTCCACCAGTTCTAAAAATTACGAGTGCCCGCTATACAAATATAATCATTTATTAATTATGAATTTACTGTTAGCGACGCGCGGCGGTAACAGTCTATTTTGATAATGTGCGGGGACGACGACTTTCACATCACGGCTTGCGGTGCGCATGCGCAGTATTACTACGCGCGCCAGTAGGCTTCCCAATATGTAAACAAGAATATCAACATGTCGAAACGTCCAGGACGGAAATTGTATGAAAAGGCGTCGGCCAAAGAAAAGGCGAAATGTCTGAGTGACAGGCAGTACAGAGAGAGAGAGAGAGTGGTTAATATTGGCGACCAGATCACCAAATGGAAACAGTTACGTGGAGATTTAGATTTGTAGTCGAACAGAGATTTTTCTTCTCAACTTCCGATACTTCACTGCGCATGTCAAAGATGTGATATGATTGACCGTGTCACGTGACGCGTGTTGGTAAAAATAGCACGAGGTCGGAAAATACCCGTTCTGGTCGCGGCATATAAAATGCGATTTAACACCAATTAACACGCGCCGTAATTAAAAATAACTCGTTAGTGGGTAGACAAATGGCTCATATAAGGCATGACAGAAAATGAAAAGTAGTAGTACAGTGTAACCTACTGCGTGGGCATGTACCTTTAACACTTGTTTCACTTTATATGCAGTAACACAACCGTTTGTGTTGATTTACTATGATATTTAGAAATCAGTAAACCAGTATATCATATTAAATAATCACTCATGCCTCTATATCAAGTGGAGGCAACTCAAATGTTTACCTACCAAACCCCTTCTTGTTCAATTCAGAGTTTTGTTAGTATACGGGAGACAACTCAGACACTATTGATTGTTTTATGTGCTCACGAGGCGCTATGTTGTGCACTTTGTGTGAAATGTAAAACGTATATGGAAATTAAATGACAACCGTTTCTGATAAAAATGTAAACTGTGCATATATTAGCAATGAAATGCATGAGCCCTATTTCTCCATTCACAGCCACATATGAAAACAAGGCGATCGCCGGTGTAGGGGGGGGGGGGGGGGGGGGGGGGGGGGGGGGGGGGGGGGGGGGGGGGGGGGGGGGGGGGGGGTGAGGGGGGGGGGGGGGTGGGGTGTGGTGCGGTTCGCCGGGTCCGTTATCCGCCCTTGTTAACATATCAGCATATCAGGAGGGGCGTCCAAATTTGCTGTATACGGCACGTGTTGAACCTTATATGTCACAGAAACGAATATATCACACGTGTGATATATTCGTTTCTGTGACACATAAGGTTCAAAACGGTAGTATACAGAATGCTACGTTAAGGGGACAAATACCGCGTTCAAATAATCAAACTGAGATCACAAACAAACCACACCGACTATTTTACTAAGCCTTACATATCAGCAAGGGATAATTATGCCTACATGTGGCATACTTTATTAAGTGGTTCTCAGAATTTATGATTAGACAGTCTTCTCCAATTGTAATTGAAGCATTGTTTTATATGTTCTAATGTTGATGTACAACGTCATAATCAATACAACTTTCCATGCAAATACAAATTGCCAAACCAGTCATATTCATTTGAGATGTACATAATTATAAGATTACGTTTACATCTAATTTCATGACCCTTTTCTACCTATTTACCCCATTTAATATTACCACCCATGTTGATGTTGACATAGAGAATAGTAGGTTAGTGCCGTGAATGGGAAAAAATATCCGGCAAGGCTCAAGAATGTCTTTATTTCTCATCAGAAGTATATGTTGTGACCGACCACTCATTTGAACCGTCTCGTCGAGACGGTTCAAATGAGTGGTCACAACATATACTTTGGTTCAGAAATAAGGAAAATAGATAGAGAATAGTAGGTTAGTGCCGTGAATGGGAAAAATATCTGGCAAGGCTCAGGAAACGGGATGGGCGAGGCTCTGCCGAGCACATCCCGTTTCCGTGCCGCGCCAGATATTTTTTCCCATTCACGGCACTAACCTACTATTCTATTTATCCCGTCAACACCTACAAATGGCTGTAAAAGGCAAAAATTGTATTGACTGGATATCAAAAATGTTTCACGGCACCGTGTTTCACGGCACATACGCACTGTGTTGACGTGATAAAAATATAACCATTAAACGAAAACATTAACAAGTACATGTACACTATATTTGCTACTTTCGCAATTTGATGTTTATGTCATGCTCATGTACAGTGAAACTTCTCTAAACCAGACACCCTGGGAGGTCCGGCTTAGAGCTTTCACTGTAAATCAGGTATTTGATCATTCTGAGCCATAGTTGTGTGATATGCGATCACGAACAGACATTATCACCTGAGATAAATGACTAAGAAACTCATAAAAGAAAGATCACATGTGTTTTATTGATGTTCTTTAGAGGTTCCACTGTATATGTTTTACCCACAAAACCAGGAGAATCCTCGTTGCCACCACTGTAAACCCAGACCAGACTACGCAACCGCGTCATCCGCTCAGAGTTTACCCTGTTCGCTAGTCAGACAACGCCCGTACAATATAGCACTATGTTCGGGGTTTACATTGCCAGTCCAAGAAGGAATCACTTTATTATAGTAGTTCAGTAGCCTATTTCATCAACATTGCAAAGTATACTTTAGTAGCAAAGTATACTTTGAGGGAGAAATTTTCAATTTTTTGAAACATTTATTAATTTTTATTATACTGAATTTATTACATTATCACAGCCATTTAATGGCTGTGATAATGTAATAAATTCAGTATAATTATTCTGCATACTTTTAATCATGAAATATACGCATTTGTTAGTTCTATATGAAATAATACATTTCAGGAAAAATAAATGATTACTCCCTCAAAGTATACTTTGCTAGTAAAGTATACTTTGCAATGTTGATGAAATAGGCCCCTGAACTTCGATATATTGCAATCATCTTTATAAATGTGTCTGTGATAGAGGAGATGGGGCTTATGCGGTTTACGATCCGTGTAGATCCAGATCAGCATGTGCCTCTGCACAGTTTGATCAGGATCTGCACTGTTTGCCATTCCATGAATGAAAAACCCGTCATACGTCTATGTACCAAGCAATATAAATCGTTATCAGGCTACACGAGCGTGCAGTTTTATCATTATCAACAATGGTCACAATATCCATAAGCCCCATTACTTCACAAACAGCCACATATGATGACATGATCAAATTCAGAACTTCTCAATTGGAACTCCGAGATCGTCACATCTTACATGAGTGATGATTTAATATGATATTTATTAAACGAGTTTACTGATTTCATAAGACACGAGGCAAGGCCGAGTTTCCTATGAAATCAGTTCACGAGGTTAATACATTAATCATTCCAATCAACACTCAATTAACTGCTTTCATGTCATGGTGAAGTTGTACTGTACTTAGCCCCGCAGGGGACGTAGAATTATTTTTTTTATTAAGTCGTTCCCACAAAATAACAATTCAATCTCTCAATTTAACAATTCGTTCACACGAATTAACAATTCGTTCACGAAATAACAATTCGTTCCCACGGGAACGAATTGTTAATTCGTGGGAACTAAATTGTTATATCGTGAGAACGAATTGCTAATTCGAGGGAACGACTTGCTAAATTGAGGAACGAAATGTCATTTCGTGGGAACGAATTGTTAATACGAGGAAACGAATTGTTATATCGTGGGAACGAAGTATTAATTCGAGGTAACGAATTGTTAAATTGAGGGAACGAATTGTTATTTCGTGGGAACGAATTAATAACAAAAATCCATGTCCCCTGCCGGGCTCGATAGTACTGATCATCGACAGTGTTTTCTGTAGTCGTCTCATTTACATAGTTATTACAATAACGTATTAGTACAATGTCCAAGTCCATAATATATACCAGGATGTGACAGGTAAATTGGATAAAACCAAATATGTTTTGAAATAAGCCCGGTTTTGTCAAATAGTGGTCCACCTCGTCCCCATGATGTTTTCTCACCTGCATACACGCATCTGTCTGGGCGAACATGTTCCGACAATGATACAACTGAATCTGATAGTCATTAGTTTTTGTAATTGATAAGCGCATGTTGCTATGTACACAACATGTCCATCTTTGTCAGTGGCGTCATGTTGTTGTTGTTTTTACAATGGAATGTTTGCATTTTGAACTTGTTATGCTACTGGTATTATGGAGAAATTGGGCTTATGCCATGTACGACCAGTGCAGCTTATGATCACATAACACACTCCTGTAGCTTGATAATGATCTATATTGCTTGCTAGAAGCATGCCGGCTGTTTCATCGATGGATTGACGAACAGTGTAGATCCTGATCGGACTGTACGGATGCACAGGCTGATCTGGATCTACACTGTTCACAAACCCATAATCCCCATTTCCCCAGTCACAGCCACATATAGTTTTCTCTAATTGTTTAGAACAACTATGTATCTACACAATGACCGAGACATTTCAATTACAGACGGTAAGTATTGCCATTACTGTCTGTTCCACGTTTTGCTGCCGACGAACCTTTGGCTATTAAACACATTAAATCAAAAATATATTTAAAAATAAGTACTTTTTCATCAATAACAAAAAATTAACCCTCCCCAAACAAAATTATTTGATGACATTCCATCAAATATTGATTTTATTGCGAAAAAACGATTTTCCTATGGGTATTTAACATGCGGGCTAAAAATAGATTTTTTTTTTAAATATTTTTTTTATTTATGGACCGATTTTAAAAATCTAACTTTTCTTAGTTACATCATTTTCAAGCTATCTCGCCAGGTTTCGAAAACGAAAAGTTTTGGAAATTGACTCCCCAGGAAAATAGTTTTTACGCAATAAAATCAATATTTGATGGAACTTTCATCAACTAATTTTGTTTGGGGTGGTTGACTTTTTTGTTATTGATGAACAAGTACTTACTTTTAAATATTTTTTTAGATTTAATGTGTTTAATGGCCAAATGTTCGCCGGCAGCAAAACGTGGAACAGACAGTAGTTGATAACAAAATCATCACTCAGGATGGATCCTCTATTTCTATAGAGTTCACAAGCTGCAGAATAGTTGCACAAAATGTTCTCACTCGCTTAAAACATTTCTATGACGTCACCTTTTGTTAAAACTGTCCAATACTTCGTGTACTGTCCGGTTGCGGGCCAGTATTTCCCAAAACAGTCCAATACTGTACAATATTTTGAAAATACTGTCCAGTATTTCAATATTTGACAGGTATTCGCAAAATAATAGACACTCTCGGACTCGGACAATTTACTCGTGCATCTCAGCAACTCGTGCCCAGTAAAACACATGATTTTGCAGCATTTTAGCCCGCGTGAACGTGAACGTGAACGTGAACGTACAATTCCCTAAATGTGTCAACTCATTACATGAGCCAAGATGCTAGAAAGGGCAAATACAAAACAAGTGTATGGGATCCACGTGGTTTCCGAACGTTTCCGAACTACATTCGCCGAGTGACATAATCTGTGACATATTTGTTACAGTCAATTTTCTTGAATATTGTATTGATATATTTTTATGATACGCAGCGTTACATTCACGTGCTCTAGATGTGTATTTACATTGATGGTAACCGATTCTTCTGCAAAATGACAGAATTATGCAAAATGTACAATACAAGTAAAAAAGCTCCGCATTTGCTGCGCTTTCTTCCATCATTATTTAAATCCGTCATTCCGTTTGAAAATGTTAATGGAAATATCCTGTAAACGAATCTCAAAACATGACGTCACGCCGTTCGGAAACCAAGTGATCCCACAGCCTGAATGCCGGGGAACATAATATTGCATGTGTCGACGGTGTGATCACCATCATCAGTAGCCGATTTCATCAAAATAGATCACCATCATCAGTAGCCGATTTCATCAAAATAGCTAAGTATACTTTTCTAGCAAAGTATACTTTGAGGGAGTAATCATTTATTATTCCAGAAATGCATTATTTCACATAGAACTAACCACCTCATATATTTGATGATTAAAAGTATGCAGAATCATTATACTGAATTTATTACATTATCACAGCCAAAATGGCTGTGATAATGTAATAAATTCAGTATAATAACAAATAATAAATTTATCCTTAAATTGAAAATTTCTCTCTCAATGTATACTTTGCTAGAAAAGTATACTTTGCAATTTTGATGAAATAGGCTACAGAGTTATAGCCGGTTGGTAATAATTTCGAGAAAAAACGTTTATGGCTGTAATTAAATAAAATAGCTTGAAACGATTACAGTTAAGAGGACGGTGTCAGCTGTACATGATGGAAAGTATTTCGCCATTGTTTGTGTTACGTGTGTATCAGCGTTATCAATGGAAACCAATACTTATTTGACTAACGTAGAGTAGACTCTGACCATAGTATGCGTGTGCGTAGGCTGATGTGGGACTCGTGTATATTTCCCTACACGCTATTTGACCCCGTGTTATCACGGGAAGCAGCCATTGTCTGGTATAGACTGATAGGGTGTGATACATCACCCACAGCACGGGTATACGCATGTACGGACTATCTCCTCGTGGTCTAAGAAATGCACGCATAAGCTACATAGACTGAGTGTATGCAAATGCTGACCTGGGACTGCGTATTGTGTAAGGGTCGTGTAGACTTTTGTGTCAGTCTAGGGCCTGTCTAACCTGATATCTTCTTAGAGGCAGATGCAATCCGTCTGTAGCTCTTTCTCGTACTTTCCACAAATGGCTAGCCATTTTTTCAGAATACTGTACATTATATGCAATTGTTGATTACGCATTTAAAACATACACATTAAACATCCAAGGAATTGTGTTTTCAGAACACTGATTGAATGTGCAACTAGTATCCAGTGTTGTTCACAGTGCACACACAACTGAAACAGTTGGTTTCAACCTTGAAATAATAAGCACTTCATGTTTATGTAATCACTCACTCAGCTACCTGATATTAACGTGTGCATGTGCTTCTCATGACATGTGTACATTCCATGGCGAATATACACAGTAGTACTGAGTAACCAAAGGGGCATCATTTGTGTCATGTTTTAAGTCGGTTGTAGAACTCGGACTGTCTATTATGTTAAATATTGGACAACCTTCAGCGCTAAAGCGCCTCAGGTTGTCCAATATTTAACATAATAGACGCGCCTCAGGTTGTCCAATATTTAACATAATAGACGCTCCTCAGGTCGTCCAATATTTAACATAATAGACGCGCCTTAGGTTGTCCAATATTTAACATAATAGACGCGCCTCAGGTTGTCAAATATTGAACATAATAGATGCTCCTCAGGTCGTCCAATATTTAACATAATAGACGCGCCTGAGGTTGTCCAATATTTAACATAATAGACGCGCCTCAGATTGTCCAATATTTAACATAATAGACAGTCCTCATTCTATAACGGTTACCCTGACTTAATGTTCAGTAGTCACATTGCTCATGCTATCTGTAAGAACGTCAACACCACCGCCAGCGCTAATCTTGAGCGGGCTGCCAAATAATCCTTCTCATGAGGATATGCCATGTTTATGAATGGTTCGTTGTTGTTGTTGTTGAGTAAGTTGTATCGACCCTTCTCATCAGGATGTGCACTGGTTGTGAATAGATTAACCCTTAGACCGCCACTCACAACAATTATCGTCTGCTGTTGCTTGTATATATTTCCTTCTTTCTCAGTAAAAACATGGTTTGACAGAACTTCAGAATCATTTCCAATGGAAATGATTCTGAAGTGCTGTCAAAGCATGTTGCAAATTATTCTAAAGTGCTGTCAAAGCATGTTTTTGAAGATAAAAATGGGAAACAGAAAATAAACTGCAGACGACAACAAAATAAGAGAGCGGTGTAAGGGTTAAAGTAAAGAAAAACGTGATTTTCTTTATTAATGGAACATCCTATAAATTAGCATGGAACACCACATTCCCGACATTCCTGGTGAGATGGGGCACAAGACGACGTCAGAATCGTGATTGCTGACCACGAAAATCAAGAAAACAAAGTAATGGTTGTTTTGTGCATCTGTCGAGCGCAGTAAACAACATACTTTCCAGTTGACATATATGAGACACGCCATGTGATTTTGTACCTTCGGACATCTACGTAATTACGTTTACCAATTTTAAAATATGTTTCATAAATAAAGTCAAAAGTTGACAACTTGTTCAGAGAACAAGCTGAATATAATCCCGCATGTACTGAAAATTGTATCAACATTTGACGCCATTTACGGAAATTATTGTAAATGTTGTAAACGTATTTCATGAAATTACTCAGATATCCGAAGGTACAAAATCACATGGCGTGTCTCATATATGGCGTCTGATGCGACGGCATGTCATTAAATATTTTTATATTAATGAATTGTGGTAAACAAACACTATTTGCAACAATTAACAAAAATATTTGAGCACGTTTGATCTATATACTAGAAACACGAACACGATTTTTCTTGTCGGTCATTTCACGGTGTGATCTGGATTCATTATTGCGGGTTCCTTCCCAGTATACTGAACCATAAAAGCCCCCCCCCCCCCCACCCCCCTCATATTCGATCCATTACTATTCATATCATATAGACCACAGGTAGTTACAAAGTAGGGAAACTTACAAAGACTCATAGCGACCAACGAATCGAGATTGCAATATTAGCAACACATGCACCATACTATACCTGTATATATCTCATGATGTGATTCATATGTGGATGTGACTGGAGAAATGGGGCTTCTGGGTAAGCGACCAGTGTAGATCCAGATCAGCCTGTGCATCCGCATTCGTTTTCAGGCTACATGCACGTGCTATTTGATGAGAGGCTACACCGGTCACATATACCATAATATCTATATCCCCAGACACAGCCGCATATATGTTTGCTACACCTGTCAATCATTGAGACACAGGTGTTCCTAGATCAAAGGCAGTGATAAGACACGTGCATGTTTGTGTATTCCATCAATCAAACAAGATTGATAAAACCCTGCATTTCCTGGCTGTCACGCAATACATATTAGCACTGCATTACAACCTGGGGGCCGTGTCACTAAACTTCGTACGACTAAAATGTTCGTAAGTGGAAACTTATCATAGACTGTAAATTTCACATTAACAATGTTTTCTAATAAACAATTATTGGATTGACATTTATTAAGCATATGCTGCAGCCTATACTCAATACATGTAAATCCATCAATTGAAATTTCCAGACGATCCTAAATTTGCACTTACGAACATTTTAGTCGTATGAAGTTTAGTGAAACGGCCGCCAGAAAAAGAAATTATGGGCTGTCTGTACGGGGCGCCATGCAGGACAGATTAATTATGTGTACAAAACCAATTTTGTCCGGACAAAATTGAGTTTTGTAACACTAAAAATCACAAAATCCAATTATGTAAAATTCTGATACAAAAACCAATTTTGTCCAGACAAAACTGAGTTTTGTAACACTAAAAATCACAAAATCCAATTAAGTAAAATTCTGATATACAAAATTCATTTTTGTTATAAAGGATTCAATTTTGTAAGACAGAATTGAGTTTTGTGAACAATATTCAGTTTTGTGGGACATAATTCAGTTTTGTCTACAAAAGTCAGTTTTGTCCACAAACATTAGTTTGCGTAGGATAGTCTCTGTCATCTCTATGTTGATTGGTTGAGATCGGTCTTAGTCCATTTTACTAGATGGTGGAGTACACTTGCAGGTTTAAATAGTTCAATGCGAAAATATAACCCAATATATCAATATTATACTTCTTTATGGACCGTTATTTTGGTTATATTATGATTACAAATGAGTGGTCACACCATATAAGCATATATATTTTGAAGGAGAAATAAGAAAAATATTCAGAATTTTCCCTCAATTATGTAAACAGGGTCAAACATAAAGTAGCCGGGACATAGCTAGACCTGAGAGCATGCCCATATATAGAGAATACCAGGCTAGTGTATTTTGATATCAAGTTTATCAGGCAAGGCTAGGAAACGCGTAGGAATTCCGAGGCTTGCCGAGGAATTCCTACCGTTTCCGAGCCGAGCCTGATAAACTTGATATTAAAATACACTAGCCTGGTATTCTATTTATCAGGTAACGTTTTATGCTCGAAAATGACATTAGAGGACGTCGTTTTCTAACAGTAGATCTAACCTTGTGAAACACATGGTATTGGATCTGTGTCTACTAGTTGCGAAGTTACGTGTTCGCAACTATGTGTCTACATGCATTATTTACAGTATACACCATCTTAGTATCCATGGTATCTACACAAATACTAAAAATGGTTTCCTCAAATGGCCCACTACACACATTCTGTTTATAAACACAGTCAGCCGTCAGAACACAGGTCACAGCGCGTGTATTATTGATTTAACTAGGGCAGATGTACCTTGCGATACACAATAAATGAGGTATGTACTCGCGGGAGATCTACATGTACATGAATTATGTGTACAATTATAACGCAAATGAGTTTAAATACGAATGGGTTTGTCAACGTTTGACTGTTTGGAGATAGTTGAAGCAAAATGGCAGAATGAGGAATGAATCATCGGCAGAATGAGAAATGAATCATCGACATTGAATGTGTAGATCGGCGACCGTGACCCATTTCTCCAGTGCAGTTTCTGACCAATGGTAGTCCTTCTTACATGCGTGTGCAGAATTGAATTTTGTGACACAGAATTGAATTTTGTTACACAGAATTGACAGAATTGAATTTTGTATTGAATTTTACACAGAATTGAATTTTGTGACACAGAATTGAATTTTGTGGCGCAAAAGTGAATTTTTTGACACAGAATTGAGTTTTAAAAAAACAAAAAAACTTTTGTGACACAGAATTGAATTTTGTGACACAGAATTGAGTTTTGTGGCACAAAATTGAATTTTGTGACACAGAATTGAATTTTGTGGCACAAAAATGAATTTTGTTGACAAAATTGAGCCATGTCCCACTTGGCGCCCCGAAGTACGCATACGAATTCCCCCTGTTTCACAACCTTCTTAACCCGACCCACGGACGGACACACACTACTACACCCAATATCTATTTCGCTAATCATTTTCATGAGAAGTGCGCATGTTTATGTGTCTCAGAAATATATACATGGACTGATTTTCGATGTGTGCTTTAAACTACATCTATTTTAGCATGTTATTTTCATGCGAATTGCCCATGTTCATGTGTCGCAGAAATATGTATACCTGCGCAATATGATTTAGTATTAGTGCTGTAAGCTTAATCTATGTTAGCATATCATTTTCATCTGAATTGCGCATGTTCACGTGTCTCAGAAATATATAATAACTGCGCAGTCTGATTTCTAATTTGTGATTTAAGGACCCGTTTTATACCTGATCATCACATGATTCAAATATAATAGTATCTTGTTACTGTATCATATACGGCGCATAAAGTTGCCATCTCGGCCATCTTAGTATTTACATGTCATCGGTCAGTTTCACCTAATGTAGCATTTGACACATACAGCAAACATTATATGACAGATAAACAGTTGGTACAATATGTTGCAAGAATAACCATTTACAATGTGTTATCAATGATCTCATGTCAATGTATACCATGATTGATACATTGGTTATAAAGTTGTCATTACCAACATCTGCAATGGCCATGTTACACTGTGTACATGACCAGGGGGCCGTTTCACTAAACTTAGTACGACTAAAATGTTTATAAATGCAAATTTAGGTCCGTCTGGAAATGTCAATTGATGGGTTTACATTTATTGAGCATAGGCTAAATGTAAATCCAATAATTGTTTACAAGAAAACATTGTTAATGTGAAATGCACAGACTATCATAATTTTGCACTTACGGACATTTTAGTCGTACGAAGTTTAGTGAAACGGCCCCCAGGTCACTCCACTCACCTGATATTAGAACTTGTGTATGGCAACCTTACCACATATAGTCTGCTACATGTAGCAATACGTTTATGATCACAGGACGAGTCCATACAATCAATATTCCTTATTGCACTACTTACAGTATACATGTACATGGCAAATACGATGTGTATACACAGGTACGATAGCCTATGTGAGTGTGCACTCTATATAGCATGTGTAGAGAGTAGAAACATTAGTAGAACATCGTCCGAAATCTGTCAAATTCTGAGCCGTCTGTGTCAAACGTCTTCATAGGTGAAACTGGCCGATAGCGTGTCCATGCTAAGATGGCGACTCAGTGCACAGCTAGTATACACTATGCACTCAAGAAGAACATGGTCAGATACACGTTATACACATATTCAATCACAGTTACGAAGCTATTGTCTTCCAAACAGAGGATGTCGTTCTACGAAGTCAGTCCTTAAGGTGCATGTCCACTCAGTAGGCACAACATGTTCTTATTAGGAATTAAATAAGTGTATAACTGTGTCACTATTCCACAGGTTCTACACATTACGAGTGCCCGCTATACAGATATAATCATTTAGTAATATTTATTTTACTGATACTGATGCGCGGTGGTATCAGGTTATTTACATATGCAAATGAGGCATGATATATTTTAATTATTTATACTAATTAAATACGTTACCTGAAAAAATGATATTTTCGATAGATTATAAAGTATGATCATTGCAAATCAAAAGATAAATACAGAGACAAAATAGTAATGTCCGTTAACAGTTTAAGGAAACACGGTTATCGCCTCTGATATCAGTGTAGAAATTTAGGTCTGATATGAAATGTGTAATAATGTCAATCAATACGTGGGGTAATGGTGGATGAATGTTTATTTTGCCAGAAAAAGACTCAGATGATGTATCTGATATAAAGATACATGCCCACTCAGTAAGCACAACATTTTCTTTATAGGTATTAAATACGTGTATCATTGTGTCACTATTCCACCAGTTCTAAACATTACGAGTGCCCGCTACACAGATATAATCATTTAGTAATATTTATTTTACTTATAGTGACTCGTGGTGGTATCAGGCTATTTTCATATGCAAATGAGGCATGGTATGTTTTAATTATTTATATTAATTAAATGCCTCACCTGAAAAAATAATATGTTCAACATATTATAAAGTATGATCATTGCACATCAACAAATAAATACAGAGAATAAATAGTAATGTCCGTTAACATTTTAAGGAAACACGGTTATCGCCCCTGATATCAGTGTGAAAATTTACGTCGGATATAAAATGTATAATAATGCCAATCAATACGTGGCGTAATGGTGAATAAATGTTTATTTTGCCAGAAAATGTCTCAGATGATGTCTCTGACATAAAGAACAGTATGTACCTACTGATTGGGTATGTACCTTTAAGCACAAATCAGAAATCGGTGTGCACAGGTACATATCGCAAGCGTCAAAACGTAGACATAAACACATGTATGTGTCAGTGAACAACTCGCGGAAGGTCGAGCACTTTGACGGGATACAACGATGTGCACTCTCAGGTCGAGGACACGTATTATGTCACAACGTCCAAGAAACATGTAGCCATAACAATGTGACAGTAATTTATTTTCTCTAGGCTCTGATAATTGTGGCCTTGTTGCATCTTAGTATCTTATTTACCTAGTATTTGTTTTTAAAGACATTAGGTCTTTGATATGACCAGAAAATGAGGAATCAGTAGCCTATTTCACCAACATTGCAAAGTATACTTTGAGGGAAAATTTTCAAATTAAGGATGAATTCATTACTTTTATTATACTGAATTTATTACATTATCACAGCCATTTTGGTTGTGATAATGTAATAAATTCAGTATAATAATTCTGCATACTTTGAATCATCAAATATATGCAGTGGTTCGTTCTATATGAAATAATGCATTTTGCTAGATAAGTATACTTTGCAATTTTGATGAAATCGGCTACAGATTAGTAAAATTAATTTAATTGTAGATCTGCATCATATTCATGAACATGCATGCACATGTGAGTCGCCTGAAAGAACATCGGGACTTCGTGAAACAAAATGTTTATAATACTGAAAAATAACTGGCGTTGCGAGCACTTGTGTTTCTGCATTTGAACATCGACCGTCTAATTTCCACTTCAGGAGCTACACAAATGTGAGACTGGTGATATGTATGAGCAAACCAGTTCAAACACTTCTACAACTGCCATTGTTAACCAAGGTAAGCAGAACTTCTTGAATCTCACAATCGTGTATGGAAAAACGAAGTTAACACCATGTCCAAAATTAAGAACATACTGCACATTCAAAACTGCATATCGATGGTCTAGTAACATAAGGTCGTAACTGCTATGCTAAAGCATAGCACTTACGACCTTATGTTACTAGACCATCGATATATGACTTAACCATATATTACATGTGTCCTAGATGGAAAGTATAGATCCATAATAACACGTCTGAGGTGTGGTGTACTACACGTTGCATTGAGAAGGGGATAGATAGATGCATTCCGGTTGAACAGAGACTGTGTAAGGTGTGCAACGATGGATCGGTGGTAGGCGAAAAACATTTCGTGGTCCATGGTCTGTTTAAAGTGCGTGGAGTCCTAAGGACTGCTTGCAAACTGTAATTGTTACATGGTTTCCGTTGTTTGCACATATCTGTTGCACATGGCTTTAGGCAATGCTCATTCCGTGGCCGCGCGTAGACCAAGTGCCTTCATGACGTCACTACGCCGAAGTGCCTTCAAGACGTCACTACTTCATGACGTTCATGACGTTCATGACGCGGCCCCGGAATATGCATACCGACAATTATCTACGTGAATGGGACGATTTATAAAAGTACTGAAAATACTGAATATAATGCTCAAATTACATCAGTTTTTTGTTGGAAATATAACAATAACGTTTGATCATGTCCAGCCGTGTGCAAACGTTTGCTGTGGCCCGAGGGAACTGTTTGAACCCCAAGGCCGCAGGCCGATCAGGTCTGCGGCCTTGGGGTTCAAACAGTTCCCTCGGGCCACAGCAAACGTTTGCACACGGCTGGACATGATCAAACCTTATAATAGACCAAATGTATTGGACCACCACAGTAAACGCAACAGCCCATGGTTGTAATACTTCTATTTACACTGCATTCTGTGATAGTTTCAAAAATGTAAAATAAGCAAATAAGGCGTTAACATTACGAATAATCTTGTTTTACGTCATTTTGTCGCAATTGCTGGAACAGCAACGTTGCCGTTCAATACCGTGACGTTATTGAAAACGACGATGAACATCATGTATTTTAATGACGTTAAACAAACTTTAACGAATCATCAACGTCGCGCTACGTACATGTAACGTGGGGCTAATCATATAATGTAATGTACTGGGATATAAAGGCAATACGGTAAGTGTTTTCATTAATAATGTAAGGACAGTGTAAATATTTGTTCGCAAAACGGCAAGGTATATATATATATGAAGTTTACGACAAAAGACGGATACTTTTATCAATGCAATTACTGACATTTTGATACTTATACACTCCATACCACAGTTTATACATGGTGTCTATTATAATTTCACATCGGAACACATTACTTGCAACATATTTATAACATATGCAATTGATCAGTATAGTGCATAGTAAGCCTATGTTGGCTGGCTGATCTGAAAATTATTATTGTATTATCATGTGACTAATATTATTATCAGGTTGCATTTTAAAAGTAAAATATTCTATTCTATTATATTCTATTATATTCTATTATATTCTATTCTATAGGAAACAAGATCTTTCAGAAGACAAGTCATAGCATGATACACTAGATGGCTGTGGCCCGCATGTAGCGCCCGCCGAGGCTTTGATAGTATACCGAACAGCGTTAAGCAACAACTTTAACACAGACGCAAGTACGGACGTACGTTCGGACGTGGAGGTACGTATGTACGCCAATGTTCCGACTATATCGCGCTGTCCGCTGACACCAAAATTACTTATGTTATTAAGTACACTTTGATGGAGAAATTTTCAATTGAAGGATAAATTTATTAATTTTTATTATACTGAATTTAATATTACCATAATGTAACACATTCAATATAATAATTGAAAATACAAAAAATTATTGTCCCTTGCGGAGCTCCGTATATTCATGCGTCATATACCGTCATTACCAGTAGCCTATTTCACCAACATTGCAAAGTATACGTATACAGAAAAGTATTCCTTGAGGAAGAAATTTTCAATTTAAGGATAAATTTATTATTTTTTATTATACTGAATTTATTACATTATCACAGCCATTTTGGCTGTGATAATGTAATAAAATCAGTTAATAATTCTGCATACTTTTAATCATCAAATATATGCAGTCGTTAGTTCTATATGAAATAATCCATGTCGGGAAAAATAAATGATTACTCCCTCAAAGCACACTTTGCTAGATATTAAAGTATGCTTTAATAGCAATTTTGGTCAAATCGGCTACATAGCCGTCAATGGGCAATAACTCTGATTACATCAATTTACGGACAGACAAGCTGTAACTGGCCCTGTCGCACGAATAAGTACACCACTGAATGCGCTCGTCTTCCCATTATTTAATTTTAGTTTTATTAAAAAAAATAGTTGAATACTGTGCTTGAAATAAAGCAGCTTGATTGACTGAGCCTGAGCTGTGCTACAACTAAGGCTCAGTCAATCAAACTGCTTGATATATTCAGAAACGTTGACGTATTGGCAAGATTAAAGGAGGCGGTTGCGTAGCGGTAACCAGTCAGCCGCCAGTTTCGTAAACGTTGACATTTATATTTTGTATAATTTCTGCTGATTAAAATTCACTTATATTTTTTTTATTATTTGTCTCTACCTGATTTGTATATTTTAACCAGAATTTACATCATATGTATTGATTCATCCAGGGTCACATGACTTGTTCTACTTGGTCAGAAATAGGCAAATACGAATTGAGTGTATAAGTATGTTTTTGACGAAAAAGAACTAAAACAAGATATGTTTTTTTCTGAAAGTTTTAAACAGTACTTAACGTATGGATGCCAACTGGATGTGAATGGTGCTGCACCATGACCGTATGTTGCCGCTGCACAATCATGGAGAAACCATATATCTTCCTTCGCATTCCTGCATTAGCAAGGCTAATACTTAATAGAGGCTAATCCTCGCAGAGGACGTAGACTTTATTTTTCATTAATTCGTCCCATTAACAATTCGTTCCCTCAATTTAACAATTCGTTCCGACGAAATTTTTATATCGTGGGAACGAATTGTTATTTCGAGGGAACGAATTGTTATATCGAGGGAACGAGTTGTTAAATTGAGGGAATGAATTGCCATTTCGTGGGAACAAACACATAAAAAAAATCCATGTCATCATGCCGTTCTCGATAGATCCTGCATGGTCTATTGTACAATAATACTTATGTCATCCACATCTAAGAGTGTCTGAAGAAAAACACCCACTTTTCACTAATCCTGGTAAAGTTTGCATTGTGTAATCAACATCGGTCTTCGGAAAGGCCATTTAGCTGAAACATCTAATTGTGGCAAAACACATCATTTTTGACAACATCAAATATCCCCACATTTTACTGATCCTGTTCTAGTTTGCATTGTGTCATCTGCAACTGAGATAGAATCTAACTGCAACGTCTAATTGTGGTGTTAAAATAATATTGGCACAATGCATTAAGGCCGCTTATCGCGAATCATCGTCTATTTTAAATTATGTCATCAACATCTGTCTCCGGTAAGAATGGCTAATTGCAGTGTCTAATTAGGTTTGAGGCGGCTTTCAGCTTCGCCGAAAACCTATTGTATTCCTTGGTTTTTTTTTTTTTTTTTTTTTTTTTTTTTTTTTTTATTCTGCCGTGATAATTATACCGATGAAAGCCGAAACAGGCCGAATTTTATTTTATTTTAACGGCTGGTCGGATCGACTTCAAATTTTGTATACCGATTCGCATCAACAGTGAGACGAGAATAACTCAATTTTCAGAATTCTCATGACGTCACTTTTTACGAAACCGGAAGTGACGTCATATATCATATAATTCCCTATAACTTCCTTATTTTCCAACCGATTTCAAAAATTCTTTTTGAATTGTAAAGCTGCGAGAATTCTCTATCTTCGCTTCGCTGACAATGTTTGGCTATCTGCTCAAATGAGAGAGCTATAGACATGTGAAATTGAGAAAAATGAAAAAAATCAACAATTTCAGATTTTTATTTTATTTTAACGGGTGGTCTTTGAAAACAGTTTCCAATTTGTACAGTAATCTCAGCAACATAATTTTTTTGACAGCGTCACGCGGGACATTCATCCGCACAGAAGATGATATTTTTCAGAGCAATGGCTTGAATAGTTCTGATTCTATTGTCTTTCAAACTTGGACGTTTTTTTTTCAATTTTTCAAATTTGAAATGGTCATACTTTTTTATTATTTAACCGATTTCAAATATTTTTTTGGCATTAAAAAGCCAACAAAATTCTCTATCTCCGTTTCGCTGGTAGTGTTTGGCTATCTACCCAAATGAGAGAGTTGTAGGCATTTGAAGTTTTAAAAAAAAATTGAAATGGTCATAACTTCCTTATTATTCAACCGATTTCAAATATTTTTTTTGCATTAAAAAGCCAATAAAATTCTCTATCTCCGGTTCACTGGTAGTTTTTAGCTATCTGCTCAAATGCGCGAGCTACATTTTTTTTCAATTTTTCAAATTTTAAATGTTCATAACTTTGTTATTATCTAACCGATTTCAAATATTTTTTTTCCATTAAAAAGCCAACAAAATTCTCTATCTCCGGTTCGCTGGTAGTTTTTAGCTATCTGCTCAAATGCGCGAGCTACATGCATTTGAAGTTGTTTTTTTTCAATTTTTTCAAATTGAAAATGTTCATAACTTTGTTATTATCTAAACCGATTTCAAATATTTTCTTTCCATAAAAAGCCAACACAATTCTCTATCTCCGTTTCGCTGGTAGTTTTTGGCTATCTGCCCAAATGAGAGAGTTGTAGGCATTTGAAGTTTGGTTCTTTCATTTTTTTATTTTCTTTGTCGTTCAACATAATCATGATAATTATACCGATGAAAGCCGAAACAGGCCGAATGCCTGTGGCTGCGGCTAAATCTAACGGGTGGTCTTTGAAAACAGTTTCCAATTTGTACAGTAATCTCAGCAACATAATTTTTTGACAGCGTCACGCGGGACATTCATCCGCACAGAAGATGATATATTTTTTTCAGAGCAATGGCTTGAATAGTTCTGATTCTATTGTCTTTCAAACTTGGACGTTTTTTTTCAATTTTTCAAATTTGAAATGGTCATAACTTTTTTATTATCTAACCGATTTCAAATATTTTTTTTGCATTAAAAAGCCAACAAAATTCTCTATCTCGATTTCGCTGGTAGTTTTTGGCTATCTGCCCAAATGAGAGAGTTGTAGGCATTTGAAGTTTAAAAAAAAAATTGAAATGGTCATAACTTCCTTATTATTCAACCGATTTCAAATATTTTTTTGCATTAAAAAGCCAATAAAATTCTCTATCTCCAATTCGCTGGTAGTTTTTAGCTATCTGCTCAAATGCGCGAGCTACATGCATTTGAAGTTTGAGAACGAGCATATAAACTTAGCCGCCTAGAACAGTGTGTACAGCTGACAAACTTCGAGGTGGAGGCCAGACAGGTATGGTGGGCTGTATCAGACACTGGTTTTATATACGAACTGACATGCTGTGAGTGCTTTAGAATCGTCTTAACTTCAATGTCAGACTAGGGGGTTAACGGTACACATTTCGTAGAACGTTATATAATGAAAAATGCTTAGAATAGTCAAGCGATTCTGAAAATACAAAACTTTATTTTTTCAATTTCATTGGAATTGCATCAATTTTTTTTGAGTTTCATATGTTTTCGTCATTGGCAATGTCTTCTAATCACTTTGCCAGTGTACGTTTGTCAGTACATCAAGCCTCAAACCGTTGATGCAGCTTCAGCTGCTCTAGTTGTACTATTACTCTTACTGACACGTGACTAAGTTTCATTAATTGCGAAATTATGCGTTACTGGATGTGCAGTAGTGCCCCACCTGACCTGTAGCTGAGAAAATGTATACAATTACGTATCAGGGGACGTATAATTCTTTTATTAATTCGTTCCCACGAAATAACAATTCGTTCCCTCAATTTATCAATTTGTTCCCAGGAATTAACAATTCCTTCCCTCAATTTAACAATTCGTTACCACGAAATAACAATTCGTTCCCACGGGAACGAATTGTTAATTCGTGTGAACGAATTGTTATATCGTGGGAACGAATTGTTAATTCCAGGGAACGAATTGTGAAATTGAGGGAACGAATTGTTAATTCGAGGGAACGAATTGTTAAATTTTTGGAACGAATTGCTATTACGTGGGAACGAATTGTTAATTTGAGGGAACGAATTGTTAAATTGAGGGAACGAATTGTTATTTCGTGGGAAAATAATAATAAAAAAAAGCCATGTCCACTGCGGGGCTCCGTTTATCGGTGGGTATCCTCGTCAACTACTTTCATTCCACAAAGTCGTGCTCAATACTGGTGACAACACACAATTTAAACAGCAGCGAATAAGTAAGTATATTCCATCCTAAACATAAATATATTTGCATATATACAAATTTCCGCCCTGTTGTTGTTGATAATATAAATTATTTTGTACTTGTATGCACTAATAATTATACCACTGTGTGGTCTTAGATTATTGCAAATAAAGGCTTTGTTTTGTTATGTAGTTAATCACGATTGCCATGTTCATGCATCAGTGCAAATTTTTGCAAACAGTGTATATCTAGATGATACGGAGCCCCACAGGGAACGTATAATTATCTTGTTTTATTAATTCGTTCCCACGAAATAACAATTCGTTCCCACGAAATAACAAATCGTTCCCTCAATGTAACAATTCGTTCCCACGAATTAACAATACGTTCTCACGAATTAACAAATCGTTTCCTTAATTTAACAATTCGTTCCCACGAATTAACAATTCGTTCCCACGGGAACGAATTGTTAATTCGTGGGAACGAATTGTTAAATTAAGGGAATGAATTGTTAATTCGTGGGAACGAATTGTTAAATTAAGGGAACGAATTGTTATTTCGTGGGAACGAATTAATAAAATAAATCCATGTCCCCTGCGGGGCTCCGTAAGATGAGGCAGCTGAGAAACTGAAGTAGACCGTGTACAGTGACATATCAGTGTGTGGTTGTCAACTGTATTTGACATTGTCTAATCACGATTGACATGTTCATGCAATTAATCCAAATGTTTGCAAACAAAGTAGATTCGGGTGAGTCAGCTAAGACACTGTATCATTTGCAATGTCCTATCAGTGCATATCCTTGTAAATTGCAGACCATTTATGACCTCAATCCAAATGATTACAAAAAGTGTAGATCCTGATGAGACGGCTTGAGCAGTGTAATACACTACTACACATATCCATCTGAATGTTGACAAACAGTGTAGATCTAGATGAGCCGGCATGGGGAGTCAATTTTTGAGTCTTTTTGATCCTGAAGGAAATTGACTTCGAAACCTGGCGAGATAGCTTGAAAATGATGTAATTAAGAAAACAAAAGTTAGATTTTGACAATCGGTCCACAAATAAAAAAAAATATTTAAAAAAAATATATTTTTAGCTGCCATGTTAAAATCGTTTTTTCGCAATAAAATCAATATTTGATGGAATTTCATCAAATAATTTTTTTTGGGAGGATGACTTTTTTGTTATTGATGAAAAAGTACTTACTTTTAAATATTTTTTAGTAATGTGTTTAATGGCCAAATGTTCGTCGGCAGCAAAACGTGGAACAGGCAGTAGATGTAATACTATGCTACATTGAGCTAGCATCGATGTCTCCCGATTCAATGAATAGCGAGCAGCGTATACCCCGGCCAGACTGCCGGACGGACGGACGGACTGGTTGATCTGAGACTACGCTGGACCAAAGCGTCATAACGATACAATATTGTCAACCGGGGACATCCTGTAAGTAGTGCAGGTCACAGAACAGATACATAACATTCCTCCGAAAAATGAGATGCATATTTTCATAAGGAACTAGACCGACGCTTGAAATTGTTTATGAAGTGATACATCCATTAAGTCAACTGCTGGTTAGTGTCTTTGTGATTCATACCACAGGTGCAAGACTCGGACCTGTCACATAAAATGCTCACTATAAAGTCCCATCACCCCACCAACACATGCGTTTGTACAGTACGACAACAAGTGGGTGGGGTATTGGGACGTTTTAATGGGATTTTGCTTTTATTATGTCACAGGTCCGTATCTTCAACCTGTGGTTTATACACCATATGGAGATAGAATATATTAAATCTCGCGGCAACACATGTCTCATCACTGTGTGATTGTGCGGGTACATGTGAAAATAAAATAAATTGCTTATCTCACAGCACGCGTATTTTCGCTTTTTGCGCCGGGTTATTAGAGATTTCAACCAGAGTGGTAACCTGAATTTTCTGCTGTCTGTCTTTGTAAGTCGCCACGTGTTACAGACAGAAAATTCGGGTTACCATAGTGAGAGGTTGCAATACATAACATAGAGCACGTTTGTCCGCCTGTGCAGTCGATACTCAATTCGCAAAACCTCGCTGATTATCTCCCGTACGGGCGGACGAACCGTACACGGCGTGTCGATTTCGTTGCGGTTGGTATGTAACTCACGATTGGTAAAAGGTGTGTATGTACATGTATGGCCGGTGACTGTTAGCTCCGTCCGTTAGAGTGATGGTACGGTTAACCAGAAGCCCGCGGTTCCATCCCCGGGCCGGTGCACATTTTTCTCGCCCGGTGACCATTTAATCAAGGTGTATGATCACATGGTTACAACAACAACAACAAGTACTGAAACTTCCAGAAGCCCTCCGATTCAAGGTACGTATTCTTTTATTTTGTCCTTATTATCTAACGGATTTTTATGAAATGTGGCGCATCAAACACGTCTTGTTAAGCTGCAATTGGTGGTCGCAGTACTTTGGCCCAAACTTTTGTCGTTTTTGCGAAGAATCGATTTCCGTGTCTACTGACACGGAAATCGATTCTTCGCAACAATGACATAGGTATGTGCCGAACTCCCGGTGCCACCAAATGCAGCTAATCAATGCGCGTTTGCTGCGCCATATGTCATCAAAATCCGTTGCCTAATAAGGAAACTATAAAATAATACTTACTTTGGAGTGAGCGCTTTCAACACGTTCAGCCATTGTTGTTGTTGTTGTAACCACGTGATCATGCACCTTGTTAATGGGAAACAGACTTACTAACGTGTCGAGAAACAAGACATACATGGAGACATCAATAATACGTTACGAGACACATGCCACCAACACGCCTGTCAGTCATTATTTTACATCATATACGTTGTAAACGTCATTGTCCATAATTATGCAAATCTGTCAAGAGAACTGATGTGGATGTGACTGGAAAAATGGGGCTTATGGGTTTTGCGACCAGTGTAGATCCAGATCAGCCTGTGCATCCGCACAGTCTGATCAGGATCTTCATTGTTCGCAAATCAGTCACTGAATCACCCGTCATACGTATAACAAGCTATCGTCAATAGGCTACATAAGTGTGTTACTAGCATTTGATCAGTATTTGATTATATATCTCATGAAAAATATTTACAAAAAATACGATAATTTAGAAAGTTGACGAAATTTTCATAGCAAATGAAGAATATAATTCATTTGCTATACTTTGAGAATTTCGTCAACTTTCGAGGTCATTTACAGAAAATATCACAGTTTCTGTAAATATATTTAATGAAAACTGGCACTTATTCCCATCTACAATAACTTGACGCGTCCCATATAAACATGGCCAAATATCATATATGTCCCAATATCCGAGTACAAGCATGTACGTGTGCATGTGCGCTTGCACATTTGTGGAAATGAAAGTAGAAATGGGCTTATGCAACTTGTGACCAGTGTAACATTTGACCAAATAGCCTGATAACGAGCTATAGTGCTTGTTGGAAGCATGACGGGCGTATTATTGATAGAATGGCGAATAGTGTAGATCCTGATTAGACTGTGCGGATGCACAGGCTGGTCTGGATCTACACTGGTCTCAAAACTCATCTCCAGTCGCAGCCACATTTGCGTGTTGTTGTTGTTGTTGTTACTTTTGAATTTTAGGGCTCGTATTGTGTGATGCATGCGTCGTTTTTATAGACAAGTCTTTCAATAGGTTACAGAGCCTGACAAATCATGAGACTGGCCACAAATGCAGTACGACAAAATTACTTGATTAATACCAGAACTACTGAGCTAGGTTGGCCAAACATGTTATTAGTGAGATTTGTCCAGAAACAGCCATATACCAGGGGATAGACTGACCAGACATGTCACCAGTCAGATTTTTAAAAGCTAGACTGGCCAAAATGTTGTCATAAGCCATATTTCACCAGAAACAGATACATACCTGGAGCCCGTTTCAAAAAGCTTCGTACGATACAAATATTCGTACGAATATATTTATTAATTTGCTTTTCACATTAACGTTGCTAACAAATGCTACCGCCTACATGTACACATCATTCCATGTGAACTCGTCCACAAAACAATTACCAACCTCGTCTATCAGTGTAAATGTTATTCTAATTTCCAAATTCGCACTTACAAACTTCTTAGTCGTACGAAGTTTAGTGAAACGGGCCCCACTACATTTCGTACTACTAAAATGTTCATAAGTGCAAATTTAGGATCGTCTGGAAATTTCAATTGATGGGTTGACATTTATTGAGCATAGGCTGCATATGATAAATACATGTAAATCCAATAACTGGTTATAGAAAAACATTGTTAATGTTAAATTTACAAATCATACTTTTGCACTTGCGTAGAGCGAAGTTTAGTGAAACTGGCCCCAGGAGCTAGATTAGCCGCACGTACAATAAGCATAATCTCACCAGTAACTGACTGGCAACACATGTTGTAAGCCCCATTTCGCCAATAATATTGGTATTAAGCACAGGTGGATAACGCGCAGAAAACGTGCTAAAGTGTTTACGTGCTAAAGTATCACAGAGACGGGACAACAGTCTTAAAGTCTTACCCGACAGACCAGTGGGATGGAAATACTATCAAAGTAGTTTTGGTGCCTTATACGAGATTTGAACCCACAACCTCTGGTATGGAAGCCAGGTGTTCTAACCCCTAGTCGACAACCCATTCCTAAAAATAAATCAAAGCAACGAACATCTTGAAATTCTTCGCAGTATGTGTTTGTGGATGACAGATTAATAATTATGGAAATCGTTTCGCGAAAAAAGCGCAATAATTTCACAGCAGCAGCAACAACAACAACGAGTTTAAATAGATTTTTGGAAAACCCAAACTACTAAATAGATTCTATTCTGAGACATATTCTGAACCGAAATCGGAAATTGTATTCGTGCACCGAACTATGGAGCTACGCATCGCGAATAATCGAGTATGACGGTTAATCGTCGCACCCTTAGACTACGGAAACATGTGCATTAACATAAAGTTAGCACAAAAAAAGCAAACAAAACATTTATCACACTGAAAAGGCGATCCAGCTAAGTTGTTAGAACTATTTTTTTATGGCGTATAACCCGTGTTTTTAAACCGTTGAGCCCGCAAAGTATGTGCTGCCATCGACATACATGTAAGCACTTTGCATAAAAGCTGTAAGACTTCAAATTTGGATGTTGGTTGTATAATTCTTCGCTAGTGCTCGAATAAAAAGTGGTATTAAGCACAGCTGGCTAACACATAGCATAGGCGGTAAAATGCTTACAATTTCACTAACTATTTAGATACCAGCGGAAAGTCAGAGAAATAAAAACTGCCACAAAATACAAAAAACGCCACTAAATACTATGAACATTCTACAAAAAAGATTTACGAATCTGTTTCATGACGGTTATTGATTTTTAAGGAATGTTTTATTTCTCTAACTTTCGGCATGTTTCTAAACATCGATATACATTTTGTTTATTGCAACAACCGTTGTAATGTCGAAAGATATAAGTGGTCCACCACCATTGATTGTCTATGGTATTAACCATCTGTTATAACATATATGTTAATTTATTATAGTGTGGTTAAACATATAGGCCCCTTTCTCCAATGGCAATAAGTCGGACTACACACTCTGTAAACTGACCAAATGTGTGTCGTACTACAGTAAACGTAACCGCCCACTGGTTTATTTCATTATTGTGCTAGACTGTGGACCATTTAGACCTATTTTACCAAGGAATTGGACGGACTGAGCTGTCCGAATGTCCACTTTGCACGACATCGGCAATAATCTGACAATATTGATGGGACAGGTACGAAATAACACCGTAGATGTCCGTAAAACATTGCAGGTTAACGATACCCCGTGCAATGAATTTGTCATTTAACGCACTAACTTGCAATAAAATAACATTTTCCGGCAGAAATATATTTTCACCAAATTTGCTTGACCTATGACCTGAATATCTTTGATGGTTTGTCTATTCAATACATAGGGGAGGCAGGTTTTGCTATTGTTTGCTGTATTTTATGTATCTTTGTGCTTAGCTCGAATGTTCTGTCTGTAACGCAGGGCGAGTCGCCCTGCGTTACAGACAGAAACTAAATTCGGATTTATATCCGTTCTACTGTTACCACATGCTTAAAGGAACGGGTCCTCGGATATGTGCTGATTGTGATGAAACAGATCAGTAAAAAAGTTCTATGATCGTATATCGTAGAATAAAACATACATTTCTTGTAATTTTATTAAATAAAACGATACGTTTGATTAAATTAGGTCATTTACAGATCAAAGTCAGACCAGTAGCCTATTTCACCAACATTGCTAAGTATACTTTTCTAGCAAAGTATACTTTGAGGGAGTAATCATTTATTTTTCCTGAAATACATTATTTCATATAGAACTAACAACTCCATATATTTGATGATTAAAAGCATGCAACATTATTATACTGAATTTATTAAGTTATCCTAAAATTGAAAAGTTCTCCCTCAAAGTATACTTTGCTAGAAAAACATACTTTGTAATGTTGGTGAAATCGGCTACTGATGATGTATCTACTAGTTAATACTGGGAAGTGACTTTCCGCTTACGGTCTGCAAATTACATCGCGGCATACGTCGCGGCATAGACTTGATAACCCCTCTAACATTTGCCGAGTAAATATTTTTTACAAGTTACAAGCACGTTTCTATGTTCGCGTTGTGAATCTATTGTTTATTGGGGGGGGGGGGGTGGGGGGTTGCAGCCAAAATATAAACGCGGGGCAGCAGTAGCAGCATCATCTGACAGCAGCCACAACAACAACAACAACCTGAACTACAATCCTACGCTCGTTCGATAGTATAGTCAAGTATTGCAAAATAGTTACGCCCACCCCCCTAACCCGAAATCCTGGATCCGCGCCTGACATGACGAGGTTGGTCCCACAACATCCATACGAATAGTGAAAGTAGGAAAGACTGGTTGGGATTCGGTTAAATTATACAGTACAACTATTTAGTGTCTTTTAACCTAAACATGGCGCAACAGAAAAGGCGGCATCAATCTACATCAACACCGTTAGGGACATGGAACCAATTTAGAGAGCAACGCATTGTAGGACAGGTACCAGCATATTAAATACTTTTACGGAGAACTATTTTAAGCGTTAGCAGCGCATCTGTCGTCATAATGGTTGTTTCCAAATTACTGTTGCAATTATTGTTGTCAAGGGGCGTGGCTTAGCGAGCATAGCAAAACAGCGATGCAATAATCAATAATGGAACTCTGGGTGTCACTACCAGTGAAGCATCAAGCTACTTAGAATGTAATCAACACACAACACATTGAAACAGTACGAATGAATAAAGCATCACGCCACATACATAGAAATGTAATACGACGGATAGAACTTAGAATGTCATCAGCCAGCAAACATCAAGCCACATATATTTATAATAAGACGGATATAACTTAAAATGTCATCAGCCAGCAAGCATCAAGCCACATATATTTGTAATAAGACGGATATAACTTAAAATGTCATCAGCCAGCAAGCATCAAGCCACATATATTTGTAATAAGACGGATAAAACTTAAAATGTCATCAGCCAGCAAGCATCAAGCCAAATATAATTATGGCAAATATGACCTTCCATACATCCCTAGTCTCACATTGTGGCCACATATTATCAAAATCGGTGAAGCGAGAGTTTTTGGAAAATGAAAGGTGTTACTAACGTACGTACGCATGTACGGATGTACGCACGTGCGCACGTACAACGACTAACTCTATATTCCCTCTTACCTATCGGAAAGGGGGTAATTAAACAGGCAATGCGGATTTGTTCTCATTTTTAACCATGAACAAACTCGACAATCAAATAAATTACAGTCAATGCCATATAAATGAAACACAATGGGGTCGGGTCCACATGGTGTCCGGTTTAGACGTATATACATTGCCCATCACGTTTCCGTTCATCAGTTCTCTGTCAAAACATCGACGAATGGACAAGCACCCGGCCATATAAAATATATTTGTAATTGAAGGGCCTTTCATCGCCTGGTGCAGTGCGTACAACTGTACATGCACGTGCAGCATATGAATTCATATATCTATTATTGGTTGGTCAGTTATAAAAGTCTTTTGCGAGGGGTGTTCAATAATTAATTTCCAAACACATACATGATTCCAATAAAATGAAATGACATTAAGGACCCGTTCTATACCTATTCATCGTTTGATTTAAAGGTAATTGCTTCGTAAATGTAACGGAATATATGTATTACATATATGTGAATACTGCCTCATTACCGTGTCCTATACGGAACATAGAGTGGCCAAGTCGGCCATCTTTGTGAGCCGAATCGTAAAACATCAACAACTGCTACATTGGTGACATATAGTAAACATAGGAAATAGTATGGATCAATGCAATGATCAAACTGCGCAGTCCGACCTGGGCTCCGCTAGCCATCGTAAGACCGCTTTTCGTGGCCTGTGTTCCTTGTGTCAAGCTATCACTTCACACAATGACCACAGACACACAACGTGTGTGGTTTTCCGTGAGGCACGGATTTTTCGTGCCCAGATTTGCATATAGATGCAAACTTTTCTTTTGTCTACAGATGTGTTCACATTGCTTACCAACCTCTGACAAGCAATATAGTCGATGTGTAACTACGAAAAAGTAGTATACCTCATGTATGAGATACCAGCACTTACTGCACGGGAGATTGATAGCTGTAATATTATTATTACATAATCCGCTATTGCAAGGTGCATGATCACGTGGTACCAACAACAACAACAAGTACCGATTCAAAGTACGTATTCTTTTATAGTGTCCTTATTACGTAACGGATTTTGATGAAATTTCGCGCATCAAACGCGTCTTGTTAAGCTGCATTTGGTGAGCTCGGTATTTTCGCCCAAACTTCTGTCGTTTTTCGAAGAATCGATTTCCGTGTCTATTACACGGAAATCGATTCTTCTCAAAAACGACATAAGTCTGTGACAAACTACATAGGCCACCAAATACAGCTCATGAAGACGCGTTTGCTGCGCCATATTTCATCAAAATCCGTTGCATATTACATGTAAGGAAACTATCAAATAATACATACTTTGGAGTGGGCGACGTTCTTGTTGTTGTAACCACGTGAGCATGCACCTTGTATTGTAGACAAAGTCAAAAGTTGTTGAAAACTTCAGAGTAAATGCGGAACGCATTTGCTTGGAATTTTTCAACACATTTCGATATAATCTACTTAATATATCTTCAACGGACTATAATCTACTTCTGCAGAAAACGTCATCATGCCGACAAGGTATGCATCTAATGGACATGATCTCGTTATTCAGACAGGCGTATACATGCAGGTCACCGATGAAATATGACCACATAAAAACTAGACAGCATTTTACTATAAATCCGTTCTTTGATCGTTTCTTACTACATTCTTACAGCAACTCCCCACCGCGAACACTGTGGATAATCTTTACTTGCTAAGCAACACTATTATTGTTTCAGGATAGTTTGTTAACATTTCTTTTGCTGAAACGAAACATGATGAAGGTGTCTTTAGTCGTTTTCTGCGTCGTGGTGGCTGTGAATGTTGTCTTCGCCCAGTTGCCAACAACCGGGCAAATGTCAGCAATGGGCGGAGCTCATGGTACGGGCCAAAATCGGGCGGCCCAGCTTGCTGCTCTAGCCGCCATGGCTGGCCAGAGACGGACGGGCGGCGGAGGCGGGGGCATGCGTGCGTTGGCGCCTCTTCTTTACATGGATGGTACGCATAGTTTAAGCAATACACAGAGTTATATCACGTTTATCAGGCTTGATTCTGAAACGGTGGGAATTGCTACATGTTTCCTGACTCACCTGATAAACTTGATGTCAAGGACACTATCTTCAAATTTATATTTGTGGCTGTGACTGGAGAAATGGGGCTTATGGGATTTATGCCCAGTGTAACTCCTGATCCAATAGCACACTCCTGATAACGATCTATGTTGCCAGTTATAGAAGCATGACTGGTGTTTCATTGATGGAATGGCGAACAGTGCAGATCCTGATCAGACTGTGCCGAAGCACAGGCTGATCTGGATATACACTGATTCACAAAAACCCATTAGCCCCATTTCTCCAGTCACAGTCACATGACATGTCTATTTATCATTCATATCTTAAGCTGGGACCCGTTTGACTAAACTTAGTAAGACTATTAAGAAGTTCGTAAGTGCAAAATTTAACTGAGAGCCGATGTTAGAAAATATTTAGTGTATGTGTTCACGTGTTATTTATTTGTGCATGTAGGTGAAAAATTGTAACTTTAGTTAACCACGTTAATGTGATATGAAAATTAATACAATTCTTCGTACGAACATTTTTTACCGTACGAAGTTTAGTGAAACGGCCCCCCTGGTCGCTAACAGATAGACGGAGCGTTATATACATATAGGATAGCACGGGCCCGTTTCACTAAACATCGTACGACTAAAATGTTCGTAAGTCAAAATTTAGGATCGTCTGTCAATTTCAATTGATGGATTTACATTTATTGAACATAGGCTGCTGCATGCAGCCGATGCTCAATAAATGTAAATCCAGTAATTGTTTACAAGAAAACATTGTTACTGTGAAAGTTACAGACTATCATAATGTTTCACTTACGAATATTTTAGTCGTACGAAGCTCAGTGAAACGACCCCCTGCATCGTGTCCTTTGATATCAAGTTTATCAGGCACGGCTGGGACACGCGTAGGAATGCATAAGCACGTCATCGCTGATGAAATAAATATGACGTAACATTTGTAACGATTTACTATGTTTGTTATTAAGCTCGTTGACTAATTTCATAAGAAATTCGACATAGACTCGTTTCTTAGATGACCAGTACAGCTTCGATGTATGATGATGTGCTTATGGAATAAATATAATATAACATTTGTGACGATTTACTACGGTACTTATGAATTCATCACTGCCGAAAGATCCTCTATTTAGTCTGGGTACGCTTTAGTGTGGTAAAATGCATTGGATATTTTTTCTACTTGTTCGCTATTACGATCTACTCTGTTAACCACTCACTTTCTCTATAACGTACATTGTGGTGCGGACGGACGTACACCGTAAACATGTTTGTGTGTCTATAATGACGGATAATAGCGCAATCCGTTTCGGAGCTACCGGTGTACGATTCAACGGACGGATGGACGAACGGACGTGCGCCGCGCACACGGACGAACGCCGCACGTACAGACGAACGCCGTTACAACGCGCTGACTATAAGATTGTCTTACCTACCTACGACGTGAAAGGAAATTGACCACCAGATAATCCCTATGTAAACAAATCTGACCGCCCCTCGGACAATACCGGTACGACAATTTCGCGGACTAAGGTACACGAGGAAACCCATTTTAAGATCTGTAGCCTATTTCACCAACATGGCAAAGTATACTCTTCTAGCACAGTGGAGTACCATTTATTTTTCCTGAAATGCATTATTTCATATAGAACTAACAAATGCATATATTTCATGATTAAAAGTATGCATAATTATTATACTGAATTTATTACATTATCATAGCCAAAATTCAGTATAATAAAAATAAATAAATTTATCCTAAAATTGAAAATTTCTCCCTCAAAGTATACTTTGCTGGAAAAGTATACTTTGCAATGTTGGTGAAACGGACTACTGGTTACAAAGCGTCCCGTACGTTGACCGTAAGCCCCGTTTTCGCAGGAACTGACAAGATGCAATGGAACGGAATTCCTCACAGATCAAGAACGATAACTCTCACATACCCTCTAGGCTCGAGTTACCGCGTAATATAGCCCCATACGTTTACTTTGTGTTTCCCACCCTCCGCCATGTGCCATATACCATCTAGGGGTGAATACTTCTTTCTATATTACTCGTGTCTCATATGTGGGGGTGAGTAACGGTGGGTGGGTTGGTGGTGGATAGGGTGAGGGGTGTGGGTTATAGAGCCTCTACGGTGGGAAAACATCTATACAATGCATATTTCACATTTCATTGTCCGCCCAAATCAACTGTTTAAATATCTTATTTAGGAAAATCTTTCTGGGGTGGGATGGGCGTGAAGCAGCGTTTTCCTATAGAGCTGATAGGACGGGCTGATAGGACGGGCTGATTATATGTAAAATAAACTAATATCCCGATCCTGTTGTGGCCTGTTGTCTAATTCCCACACCGAACTGGTGAACAATGCAGGTGGGGATTTTTTGCAGTCTAATTCCTCGTGTATGCACGCCGCGGCAGAACACACCACCCTACCACACGCCCCAAGGCTGGGTGTAAATGTTGGAGATGTTAAAGGGGCATACCAGAATAAACTAGAGCACAGTCGACAGCGCGCCATCGCAATATACCCACTTTCACAACTGCTGAGTCCAAAAGGGGGAGATAATCCATGACCGGACGTCGAATAAAAAATCGAAATTCACTATGTGCATGTACACATCAAAAGCAAGGTGCACACCAAATTTCCAGTCCCTACTTATTATGGTTACATTTATTTTTACTTTTTGCAAGGCAAAATTGGCGAATTCTAAGTCGAAAAAGGGGAGATAATCCATGACCGGGTGTCGAATTAAAAATAGAAATTCACTTTGCGCATCTACACACCATAAGGAAGACACACACCAAAGGTGAGGTTGAGGTCCCTACCTATTACGGTAAAAACGTTGTACTTCTTAAAAGAAGCGTGACGTACTGACGTACGGACAGACGGACGGACACTCGTTAATGTGTTTTCATCATGGCCCTGTGTAAAGTGGTATACCTTGTATATGACGATACTGGGACGAATTGTTTATTTAAATTTTCACCGATATCGGTCTTTCAGTATCAGATTTTCTATCTTTTTGACCGCAACAAGATAGGAAATCCGATATTTATGTACTTATATTATAGCTGACAATAGAAACAACTGAGTGGTCCTAGTATCGTCATCTATCTTCAATTAAACCACTTCACCCAGTGCCATGATGAAAACACGTTTTCATAGTATGTTCTTTTTTTTTTTAAATCCTGTTTAGCCGCTATAAATTGATCGGAAGTGTTGACACAAGTGCAAATGTATAGTTAACTATGATTAACTATTTCTGTAACTCGACATTCAATTTCCCCTGAATTCTGAAGGTTCCGTCAACGTTCGACGTCATTTACCGGAAAACACCACATGTGATCTAAACCAGTATCTGCGAAAAACGGCACTGGGACAATGGAGGCAATACAGGGGCCCGTTTCACTAAACTTCGTACGACTAATATGTTCGTAAGTGCAAAATCATGATGGTCTGTAAATGTCACATTAACACAGTTTTCTTGTAAACAATTATTGGATTTACATATGCTCAATAAATGTAAATCCATCAATTGAGATTTACAGGCGATCCTAAATTTGCACGAACATTTTAGTCGTACGAAGTTTAGTGAAACGGGCCTCCAGGACCCTGGCTACACGCCTTCCCATTTATATTTACAGGTGCAATAGACACGCCAATGGAGCTGATGATGTGCATGCGCAACACGTGGATGTGTATGATGTACATGATGTAGACTTCCGGTGCAGCTCGTGCACAGATCGTGCGCCGTTCCAGTTTCCGGTTTCAAAAGACGCACTTTATCCACTTCCGGTATCCATCTTGTTCTTGTACCCAGCTCCACGCACACATGAACGATTGATGTCAGCTGGTTCCCCGAGTTATTCGACTAGTTTCCGTGAGTTTCCGTGCCCTACTAGTTTCCGGATCTGTATACATGTAGACATTTATCGACAGTGGGAATATCAAATATAATCGTCCTTTGAACAATGTTCATGCCGCACCATTGTTGCAATGCTGTAGTTGTAAATGTATGACATTTGCTCAAGCTACACCGTGAGACGCAATAAAATAAACCATCTACATGTAATGTATCACTACACCCATTGTATGCGGGTATCACGATTTCACTCCATTTTTCTTATCTCAATGACAGTATACTCGACCCTTAACACGCAAGTTGGTAGAAGAATATGTATTGAATGTGAACATGGGGATTACAATGTATGTCGTTTGTGGCCAGTAAATGGGGTTTGTGCGATTTATGGCCGGTCTCGCACCGGATCTGTGACTGGATAAAGATGGGTGTGGAGAGCAATCACCTGTGTGGCTGATTCTGAGTAAATAACTATAATTAGATTTCATTACATTAGAGTTATGACGTAGTAGTATTTCCAAAGTTGCGTTTGAAGCGTTCTTTGTTTGTTTTCTACTTCGTATTATATTGGAATAATTGTATCATATATGTGGTTATGACTGCAGAAATGGGGCGTATGGGTTTGGCGACCAGTGTAGATTCAGATCAGACTGTGTGGATGTACAGTCTGATCTGGATCTGCCCTGTTCGCCATTCAATCAAATTAAGCACCCTCGATTAAAACATAATATAAGTTTACGGGTAGGTGCTTCATTGACACAATGTCGAACAGTGAAGGCCCTGATCAGACTGCGCGGATGCGCAGTCTGATCTGGGGCTACACTGGTCGCACAACCCGTAAGCCCCATTTTCCAGTCACAGCCACAGATAATAACATTGTAATGGACATTGTACATTTCAAGGACCTGTTTAACTTACAACATGATTATAAAAGTATATGTATATATGTGTTATGTAAATTATAATAAAAAACAACTATATTTGATAAGATATATTTAGTCTCATTTCAACCCTAATCTACAAAATGATTGAAAAAGGTGACTAAATTGTCCGCACATGCAGGGGCGGCGGAAGTGGGGCCGGGGCCCGGGGACGCCCCCCCCCCCCCCCCCCAATAATTTTGTTGGGGAGGCCTGGCCCCCTCAATAATTCTGTAATAAATCACATATTCTCATCCTCAAACTTGCTGAGAATGCAGGAAATGGCGTTTCACGCCTCTTAGATTTCAATAATTTCCGGGGGACCATGCCCCCGGACCCCCTAGCTACATCAGGACCTTCGGGTCCTCAAGACTGGGCCCTGAGAATGCAGGAAATGGCGTTTCACGCCCCTTAGACTTCAAACATTTACACTGGAGCATGCACCCGGACCCCCCTAACAACATTGACCATTTGGGCGCTGAAGACTGGGCCCTAAGAATGCAAGAAATGGCGTTTCACGGCTTTAGATTTCACAAATTTCCGGGGAACATGACCCCGGATCCCCCTAGCAACATCACGATTGGCCCCATCACCCCCCCCCCCCCCCCCCCCCCCCCACCCCCCCCCCCCCCCCCCCCCCCACCCCCCCCCACCCCCCCCCCCCCCCCCCAATAATTTTCCGGTTCCGCTGCCTATGACATGTCGCCTATAGTTGACATCTACAGTAAATCCCCATGTAGTACTACCGAGGCAAATTGGGTTGACCGTATCTCCACAAATTTAAACCTACTTCCAAATCAGGAGGTACATTGTAAACTGTACATGTATGTAGCTGTAATCAATTGGGATCACGTGGTTTCCGTACATTTCCAACGAAATTTTCCCACGTGACACAATCAGTGACACAATCAATTATTACAGTACTGTAGATTTTCTTTAAAATCTGCCTAACAAACAGAAGGATTTTGATATCAAGGTGTATGGTCACGTGGTACTAACAACAACAACAAGTACTGAAACTTCCAGAATCCATCCGATTCAAAGTACGTATTCTTGTATATTGTCCTTATTACGTAACGGATTTTGATGAAATATGGCGCATCAAACGCGTCTTGTTAAGCTGCATTTGGTGGTCTCTGTACTTTGGCCCAAAATTATGTTGTTTTTGCGAAGAATCTATTTCCGTGTCGGTAGTCTCGAAGAATCGATTCTTCGCAAAAATGACATAAGTCTGTGCCGAACTCCCTGGACGACCAAATGCAGCTCATGAAGACGCGTTTGCTGTGCCATATTTCGTAAAAATCTGTTTCATATTAAGGAAAATATGAAATAATACTTACTTTGGAGTGGGCAAAATTTCAACACTTTCAGCCACTGTTGTTGTTGTTATAACCACGTGATCATGAACCTTTTATATAGAGCAGCAAAATGACGAATTATGTGTCTAATGGATGCTCTAAGCGTTCCTTACAGTAACGTATAAGTTTCACGAATAATTGAGTGCCGCTTGTTTCTTACATACACGTGCTCGTTTTATTTATATTAACCGAATCTTCGTCAGAATTATGAGATTAAAGTAAATTTTACATTGAAGGGCAAACACTATTTCTTTTTCAAATCGCTATATCTCTGTGACCGCTTGCGATATCAACTTGAAACTTCATATATACATTGATCACGATCCATATTGTCATTGTATGCACTACCCGTGCTGCCCAGGAGCCCATGGTCAAGGTCAAATGACTTTAAACGTTTTGTTAAAGTTTTACGTTAATGTTTTTCAAATTCAATTCAATTCAAATTAGCATAAAAATATTTATTGTGACTAATAAACAAAACATTGTTTAAATCTTTCTAGAATTTAATCTCTTGTTACCAATTGAGATTATGATGTGAAACTTCATATACACATTTATCACCATTATTGTGATTAATAAGCATACTACACCAATACCCAGGGTCAAGGACTTTGAATTTCAATCCAGGCTTCATCGGGGAGCATTTGTCGAATTTACCGACCATCTAGTTTAAATCTTTGTATGTATATCGTCTCTCATAATTCTATATAGAATGGCAATTGTAGTGTATTCATTGTAAATATGTCACATGTTATTGTTGTAATGTCTACAATTGATGAGACGTACATAAACTATTTATATTTGTATATACATTGTATATCGTCTCTCATAATTCTATATAGAATGAAAATTGTAGTGTATTCATTGTAAATATGTCACATGTTATTGTGGTAATGTCTACAATTGCTGAGACGTAAATAAACGATTTATATTTGTATATATATCGTCTCTCATAATTCTATATAGAATGGCAATTGTAGTGTATTCATTGTAAATATGTCACATGTTATTGTTGTAATGTCTACAATTGCTGAGACGTAAATAAACGATTTATATTTGTATATATATCGTCTCTCATAATTCTATATAGAATGGCAATTGTAGTGTATTCATTGCAAATATGTCACATGTTATTGTTGTAATGTCTACAATTGCTGAGACGTAAATAAACGATTTATATTTGTATATATATCGTCTCTCATAATTCTATATAGAATGGCAATTGTAGTGTATTCATTGTAAATATGTCACATGTATTGTTGTAATGTCTACAATTGCTGAGACGTAAATAAACGATGTATCTTTATATATCATTACCTGTAAAACATACATGTACTGTGAGCAGATTCTGCAATTATCCCCATTGTCTCGTCGCCATATTTCGCCGATATTGACTTTGGAAAATTAGTCATAGATGCCGTGATTTGAGTCAAACTTCAAAGCCTACGAGGAAATTCAACAGCACGCCAACTCTGAATTATGTGCCAACCGTCGACGTAATTTACGGTAGAATTGCATTGTGTTTTTGAAACAACAACGGCGGAAAACGGTGATGCGATAAGCATGGTAATATCAGAGCCTATCGCATAAAAATATCACATGGGCACGCATATCGTTTCTTCACACGTTTAGTTGCTAAAATAAAACCCTTGTTTACAAGAAAGAACAACATATTTTCGCCGATATCGGATAATCAGGTTTATTGCAGTGACTACCAGTTTAGACCGCGCAGTCTGATCAGGGTCTAAACTGTTCACAACATATTGAATCAGACAGTTATTAAGCTGTCAGTGAATACTATGGAACTGTAAATAACGTAAGGTGATCAGGATCTACACTCGTCAGGCATGATTTAAGCCCGTTTTATTGGCAGATCACGTCGAATTTACCAGCTTCGCTTTAAAACGTTATTTATAGAATAACATTTCCTTGCTGCAGCATCATTACATGTGTACTCTTGCTCAATCACTTTGTGCTACATATGTGGGTTGGACTGGAGAAATGTGGCGTATGGGATTTGTGGCCAGTGTAGCTCCTGATCAAATAACACACTCAGTAGCTTGATATATAGCGATCTATAGTGCTTGTTAGAAGCATTGCGGGTGTTTCATTGATGGTGTGGCGATCAGTGCGGGTGCACAGGCTGAATATATGGATATGATCACAAAACCCATTAGCCCCATTTCTCCAGTCACAGCTACATATATGTCGTTATCAGATAAAAGGTTCATCACCCCACAGACCAGTGGCCCGTTTCACTAAACTTCGTACGACTAACATGTTCGTAAGTGGAAAATTATAATAGTCTGTAAATTTCACATTAACAATGTTTTCTTGTAAACAATTATTGGATTTACATTTATTGAGCATAGGCTGCATATGCAGCCTATGTTCAATACATGTAAATCCATCAATTGAAATTTCCAGACTATCCTCAATTTGCACTTGTGAACATTTTCGTCGTACGAAGTTTAGTGAAGCGCACGCCAGAAAGACAACATTGAACGAGTCCGTCTCATCAGGATCTGCAGTGTTTATCATTATTTTTAAGATTTTTAAACAATACCCGTTTTTCAATTAATTCAATAGTCACACAATTTGCATAAACGGGCAATGTCAGATTTTATTGATTGATTTATTTGTGTTTAACAGCTTATCAACAGCTAAGGTAATTCAAGGCCGGGCCAGTGTTCGATCCCGTATTTAACCCTTTGAACCCGAAATCCCGCTATATCTGTTTATGCAAAAAGTGCAGATCCAGATGAGCCTGCTCGTACCGAGCCGTCTCATCAGGATCTGCACTTTTTGAAAGTAATTTTAATATTTTTGAGAACAAAAACACCGCCTTTTCATAAATGGACGAATCTGAAAATCATTTTGTGACCATTGGATTGGTCGGAACATTAGCATATCACAGTCCATTCCAGTTATTTAGGGTTGAAAGGGTTAATCTGCTGCATTGGCCTGAAATCCCAAAATCAAAAAGGGAATGTTTACATCCAGCCACTTTGAGGTACACCGAGGCCTATTGTCTGTTCCACGTTTTGCTGCCGACGAACTTTTAGCTATTAAACACATTAAATCTAAAAACTATTTAAAAGTTAAGTAATATTTTATCAATAACAAAAAAGTCACGCTCCCAAAAAAAAAGTATTTGATGAAATTCCATCAAATATTGATTTTATTGCGAAAAAAAGATTTTCCAATGGGAATTTAACATAGGGGCCAAAAATAGATTTTTGTTAAATGTTTTTTTTTATTTGTGGACCGATGCTCAAAATATAACTTTTGTTTTCTTAGTTACATCATTTTCAAGCTATTTCACCAGGTTTCTGAGTCAATTTCCAAAACTTTGAGGATAAAAAATGTCAAATTCCCATAGGAAAATCGTTTTTTTCGCAATAAAATTAATATTTGATGGAATTCCATTAAATTATTTTTTGGGGGAGGGGTGACTTTTTTGTTATTGATGAAAAAGTAGTTACTTTTAAATACTTTTTAGATGTAATGTGTTTAATGGCCAAATGTTCGTCGGCAGCAAAACGTGGGACAGACAGTATATGATATTTTTCGGATTTCCTTTATTTTTAGTATGTTATGCTTTCATCATGAAAGCAAATCGTGATTTGATTATTCGTGACCATGCAATGTTATGCCTGTGTGTTTATCCGCGGGGGACAAGCCGCCTAATGCAAATATTCTGTATGATTTCAAAACGTGTCCTATACAAATAGCAAAATATGTTGTCGAACATATTGCTCTAAAACACTCCAGAACGCAGGGAATGCATACGACTCAATTCTCCAGTCACAGTCACATATACAGAATATAATGCACCTGTATAGGGGCGCACAGTGCGTTCAGCATTGACATTACGTGTCCTGTAGCCTATTTCATCAATATTGTAAAGTATACTTTAGTAGCAAAGTATACTTTGAAGGAGAAATTTTCAATTTTATGATAAATTTATTAATTTTTATTATACTGAATTTATTACATTATCACAGCCAATTTGGCTGTGATAATGCAATAAATTCAGTATAATAATTCTGCATACTTTTAATCATGAAATATATGCATTTGTTAGTTCTATATGAAATAATGCATTTCAGGAACAATAAATGATTACTCCCTCAAAGTATACTTTGTTAGTAAAGTATACTTTGCAATGTTGATGAAATAGGCTACTGATCTGGTACCAGGCACCGTTACCACATCAGATCACGTGGCCCCATGTGTGGATCCTAGTAAGCTTGATATGAATGTCACATGGCGGGAAAGATGCATACCAGCCCCAAGGCTCGAACCCGAGACCTCTGGTTTACCGTACCATCGCTGTTACCGACCGAGCACGAATACAAATACAGAGTTACGTACCGTGATATGAATATATAAGGATGAATTTATCGCCAAAATATTTAGACTGTCCATAACTTCATAATGGAAATACCAATTCGACCTATTGCGTTTATATCCCAATGAATTACATTAGCCCCACGTGACATCGTTCCACGTTGTTGGTTGGTTAAAGTAAACGCAACAGCCCATGGTTTTATTCATTAATTATGCATACCATCCCATTTCTTCCATTCCTGTAGCCTATTTCATCAACATTGCAAAGTATACTTTACTAGCAAAGCATACTTTGAGGGAGTAATCATTTATTTTTCCTGAAATGCATTATTTCATATAGAACTAAACACTGCAGATATTTGATGATTAAAAGTATGCAGAATTATTATACTGAATTTATTACATTATCACAGCCAAAATGGCTGTGATAATGTAATAAATTCAGTATAATAAAAATTAGTAAATTTATCACAAAATTGAAAATTTCTCCCTCAAAGTATACTTTGCTAGATAAGTATACTTTGCAATGTTGATGAAATCGGCTACAGAACAGCAGATAATGTTCCATTGATGGACTGGTTACATGAATATATAATGCCAATCATCATTTTCCTATGCTGATCCCGGATACCCTGCCTGGTCATACAAGTTTAACATAACACATTTTTGTCAAGTGGGGGTTTTTGAAACTTTTCATATTTAAGAAATTGCCATTGCTTGTCGAAACGTCTATAATTTTGTATCCCAATCGTGTTAAAAGTTTACAAATTGTCAAGAGTAGATTTCATCTGACGTTGAGAGCAATCGATCGCGAAAATTATTCATATTTTTGTGTTTGTTTGTTTGTTTGTTTGTTTGTTTGTTGGGGTTTAACGGCCTATCAACAGAAAATGTCATTTAAGGCCGGGTCAATGGGTTTAGTACTAAATCCCATATATTACCTGTACAAGTTCAAGTACATGATGGAACAAATTGGGGGAAAGTCCCAAAATCAGAAAAGAATATTTACAATAAAAGAAGTATATAAACAGCCCTGATATCAGAACAATCCTGATCTGATACCAGGTCATCGCCACACCAGAATCACTTGGCCCCTTCCCAAAAGCAGTAGGATCAGTAATAATCTTACTACCTTTATAATGGACAATAACTCAATTCAACTCCCAGGTAACAAAAGAGCCAAAGATAAAAACGTACATGAGGGCCAAACCAGGTAACTCGTGATTCCTATAAGGAGGAATCCCTACAGTTAATTTACGCCATCGCCCGATCAACCACCCACTATTCATATTTAAACTGGATTTGCCATAACGATGTATTTTACACACTGTATGACGCTGGAAACACCACGTCAAAGCGAATGTAACAACCCGTACGTATATAAGACAAAAGTAGTGCGTCAGGCAGATTCATCTCTCGGATTAATACGCGGATCGCATTCGGGTTACACTGCAGTAATCGCGTCAATTAAGTATTTGTCTCTCGTCGCTGCGGATTAAAAATAATTAATCGAGTCAACATGGCGTCGGGTTATGAGATTACGATGTATCTGGCGTTTATTATGTTGCTGATGCTGACGTCATATGCGGCCGGACAATCGAAGGATGACCCTTACCGTGTTGACGATTGTAAGTCCAAGCTGGTCATTGGTCATTTGTGGCTGTGACTGGAGTGTAGCTCCTGATCCAATAGCACATTCGTGTTAACAATAGCCTGATAACGATATGCATTGCGTGTTTAATGGCGGGTGTTTCATTGGCGGAATGGCGAACAGTGCAGATCCTGGGCAGTTGTGGATGCCCATGCTGATCTGTAGCCAATTTCACCAACATTACAAAGTATAATATTCTAGCATATATATAAGTATACTTTGAGGGAGTAATCATTTCTTTTTCCCCAAATGAATTAGGTCATATAGAACTAACGACTGCATATATTTGATGATTAAAAGTATGCAGAATTATTAGTACTGGATGTATTACATTATCACAGCCAAAATGGCTGTGATAATGTAATACATTTAGTATAATAACAATTAGTAAATTTATACTTAAATTGAAAATTTCTCACTCAAAGTATACTTTGGTAGAAAAGTAGACTTTGCAATGTTGGTGAAATGGGCTACTGGATGGTCTACTGGATGGTCACTTGTCGCTACACCCATAAGCCACATCCTCATGCTCCTAATATGTGGCTGTGACTGGAGAAATAGGGCTTAAGGAATTGAATGATTCAGTGGAAGAATGTGGCTAACTCCCTTATGGAGTTGCCCCCCTTGTGCCACTGACCCATTCAATTATGACCAGCCTAATGGTAGCCTTATAAGTATCTATATTATCTGATTTTATAAGAAGGGAGGTTATGGCGAGTTTCTTATTAAAATTAGTCAGCCCATTAAATAAATATAATACATTGTATTAAATCAGCACAAATGTTCGATTCTACTTGTATGAATTGTACAAGTACAGTAGCATACAGTGAAGCCGTATTGATCACCTAACATGTTTGCTGTAGCGGTCTGATATACACATTAATTTCACTAGTGAAGTATGTTTTTAATACATAGACGATATTCATATTTTTGCAACGAATATGACATATATGTTCATCGAGTGGTGTGGAATGTCCATATTTCACGAGTGCCGTTAATGGACATTTCACACCACGAGATGAACATATATGTCATATTCGTTGCAAAAATATGAATATTCTATTTATTATATACCGCTCCATGGAAATTAGCAGTTTTTTTAGACTGTATACGGTAATGAATGTGTATTTGCAGCCTATTTGCAGTCCGGCACTGCAGGTGCGAGTTATGAATATAGATAGCGGAAGTAGTCGTATTTTCACCGGAAAATGTTTATTTCATCGAAGAGAACATATTACTTTTATTTACATCGTATAACTATGTATTTCATGGGTAGGTATATAATAAAATGTATTATTGCACTTTGACAGAAATATACTTATTACAATGTTGACCAATGTAGTTCCATACCAGTCCATGAAACATTACCATAACGGTTTCTTTAGTGAGTTAGGAAATAGTTAACATGTCCGCACCAACCAATGCGTACGTACTTTCTGTTAGAACCGATGTATTCATCCCGGATTTATTTCCGGTTCCACAAACGAACGATTGCCTATCGTCCACACATCGTTTTGACATCATTTTGCATATGTATTCGATGTTTTTCGTTGGTTTAAATGTGTCACGTCTAAGCCAAGCAAAATATCAGTTTAAAAAAAAAGCAACGAAAACAATTAAAACGTTTAAATAGTTGAAAGTCGAATTTTAAACGAAAGTGTTGTGTTCACGTACAAAACAACAAACGATACTCGTGCATTTTGTCATAAATTATAAAATAACTACCTGAGCATGGACTAGATTTAAATTGACATTGCAGATCAGAATTCTTGGTGGCCGTGGAGCTAAGAAGACAAGTTTGGCGACGGCGTACGGACGGATGACCATGCACGTTTGACAGTGACGTTTCCCCCCATTCTGCGCTTAAAATGCCATCGGATATCGGAGATGTTAAATTATATACATTAAGTATGTCTGGGACAATGTATTAAATGAAATATGCTAACACCATCTTTATTATTTGTTAATAATACAGAGTACAGGTATATACAGTAGCGCTTTTCTGCAGGTCAACTATATGTACTATACCAATACTATACGTATACTATACCAATACGATATGTTTTCTATACGATATGCATATAATATGTAAGAATATGTGAAAAACTACTATAATATAAACGTACGGTATGTTTGTACCGTACATACCGTACATACGATTTTAATACATGTGTATAACTCTGGTACGTTTGTATCGTACAAACATACCAGATTTGTGTACGGTATAAATGTACCAGAATAGCGTAAATGTATACAATATATTAACGGTGTTGCCGTGTACTATTTGCCCTAATATTTGGTCCGCTATTTGGTCCTCTTTGGAGTCGAGAATTTCTTTAAAATGAGAGGTGTTTTCAGTAGAATGAAAAGCCACACTTCGGGTATGGTATATTCATACCATATCCGTACGGATATATCGTATATACGAACGGATATCGTATGTTTGTGTATTCGTATAGTACGTTTGTACAACACGATGATACGGTACAAACATACCAATATTATATGATCATACGATATGCTCATTAAATATACCAATACATGTACTATACGATTACGATATGTATACGATATTAGTATATACAAATAGGTAAGGAGCAGAAAAGCGCTACTGTATGTATGGGTGTAAATCTCTTCAACACATGACATGTATATGCGTGAAACAATTACAGTAGCATAAGAAATTGGAAAACACAATATTTATAAATTTATTCGCGAAATTATATGTTGTTACCACTCATTTGATCCGTCTCGCCGAGACGGTTCAAATGAGTGGTAACAACATATATTTAGAAATAAACAAAATAATCAGACGTGTTTCAAACACAACATTATTATTATACATAGAGACTGCAATTTGGCTAAATATTTTTTCTTCTGCCAAACTTATATTGAGTGTATGCGAACAACATTATTTATTATCAGCACTATCATTATTTGTTAAATATTGCCACATCCTGATCATATCTATCACAGGTCAAATACATAGATGTACGAATGGTTCATTCACAAATATATCCCACCCAACCACTTCCGTAGTATACAGCATATCAGGTATAGCAGTGAGTGTGTGGGTGGGGTAATGTTTTGAATGAGCCATTTGTGTCATATGATGATAATGGTGAGGATGATGGTAGTGCTGGTAATGATTGTGACGATGATAATGATGATGATGATGATGATGATTGATTGTTTCAATTATTGATTGGTTGATTGATGTGTAACTGCCTATCAACAGCTAAGGTCATTTAAAGCCGGGTCAACTGGTTCGATCCCGCAGGTAACCTGCTGCATTCGGGAGAAAATTCCCAAATCAGAACGGAATATTCACATAGAAAAAAATATATATTCAGCCCTTAAATGACCTGACCTGGTGCCAGGTACATATCACACCAAAGTCACTTGGCACCTTCCGTTAAAGGTAATAGGATTAGGAATAATCGTATAAGATGATGATGGTGATGATGATGATGATGCTGGCGATGGTCATGATGGTGATGATTGATTGATTGATTGATTGGTTCATTTATTGATTGATTGATGTTTAACGGCATATCAACATATAAGGTCATTTAAAGCCGGAAAACGGGTTCGATCCCGCATGTAACCTGCTGCATTCGGGAGAAAATTCCAAAATCAGGACGGAATATTTACATCAGTATAAATATATATTCAGCCCTTAAAGTGGTGCCAGGTCCATACCACACCGTCACTTGGCCCCTTCCCCTACAAGTAATAGTTAAGCGACCCAGCCAGCGAAGCATCGCTATACACACGTGTGTATTGCGTATTCCTCGCTTCGAATTTATCACACATTTTGGACAACAAAACACGTCTGTCATTTTATACACAGAACTTACCACGATCTCCGATGCATGCCTGGATGTTCACAATTGTCAATAGTTTATTATCGGCATCCTCATACACCAGGAAACTTGTTTAGTTAGTTACAAGTCACAATAGTTTGTTGACATTTCCTATGTGTGTTGAACACGGCCGCCATTTTATACTGCGTAAACCTGTTTAAGCTCGGTAATTTCCGCCAAACCTCTCCGACCAATCAACGATGCGGGACAACTTTCACGTTTCGTTAAAATGGGAAAGTCCGGGAATCCAATTACACATTCCACCCAATCCACTGTGCGGAAACTGGGACAACTTTCACATGTTGTCCGCGGATTCCAAATATGGTCCTCATTGTCCGAATGTTGTCCTCGGAATCTTTACGAGCCAATCAAAGGGCTGGATCTGCGGACAACGTCCGGTCCGAAGGTTATAAATAGGAGTGAAATAAGTCAGTTGTCGACTTTGTCCCGAGCGACGCAACTCGAGACGCAACTCGCGTCTCAGAACTCCCAAGGCCCAAATATTCCCCCCCCCCTCTTAAACATTAATCACCGACGATGTTACCAATGGTCCGTTAGTCGTGAGATGTGATGATTTGAACGTCAGTCTGGCATTATTGATTATTAATATTGGCTGGAACCATAATAATGCCAATATCCCATTACCCCACCCACTTTTTCCCCATTGCGATACGATTCCCAATTTGAGCTTCATGACCCCCCTGCTGTGTGACTCCTCACCCAACATTATTTCCCACCCCCAGCTTCGTGATCTCCGCTGTGACTCCCCCACCCAGCATTATTTCCACCCCCACTTCGTGATCCCCCCCGCAGTGTGACTCCCCCACCCGCATTATTTCCACTCCCAGCTTCGTGATCCCGCTGTGTGACTCCCCCACCCAGCATTATTTCCACCCCCAGCTTCGTGATCCCCGCTGTGTGACTCCCCACCCAGCATTATTTCCCACCCCAGCTTCGTATCCCTGCTGTGTGATTCCCCCACCCAGCATTATTTCCCACCCCCAGCTTCGTGATCCCCGCGTGTGACTCCCCCACCCATCATTATTTCCACCCCCAGCTTCGTGATCCCCGCTGTGGTGACTCCCCCACACGCATTATTTCCCACCCCCAGCTTCTGGATTCCCAGCTGTGTCCCCGACTACCCACATTCACCCCCGCACTCACCCGCTTCGTGATCCCGCGTGTGACTCCCCCCACCACACATTATTTCCCACCCCCAGCTTCGTGATTCCCGCTGTGTGACTCCCCCACCCATCATTATTTCCACCACCCAGCTTCGTGAATCCCCGCTTGTGACTTCCCCCCACCCAGCATTAATTACCCCCCCCTGCTTCCGATCCCCGCGTGTGACTCCCCCACCCATCTTATTTCCACCCCCGACTTCGTGACCCCGCTGTGTGACTCCCCCCACAGCATTATTTCCCACCCCCAGCTTCGTGATTCCCGCGTGCTCCATCATTATTTCCACCCCCAGCTTCGTGATCCCGCTGTGTGACTCCCCCACCCAGCATTATTCCCACCCCCAGCTCCGTGATCCCCGCTGTGTGACTCCCCCACCCATCATTATTTCCACCCCCACTTCGTGATCCCCGACTCCCCCTTGATCCCGCTGTGTGAGACCCTCCACCCCACCAGCATTATTTCCCAACCCCAGCTTCGTGATTCCCCACCATGACTTGGGTTTGCGTTAGTGTGATTATCCGCCAGATTTTAGCATAAATCTAGTCCGTGTTTACATGTGCTAAACATTTGCAGTCTCATTCCTAAAATTTCTGGTCTACGGCAAGGTACATTTGCTAAAACATGGGCTAACTTTGTTTATACATGTTTCTACTGATCATAAACACTGGCTAATATTAAAGATCTGGGCCCTCACAGTATGCAAACAAATATATTGTTACGGAAATTAAAATGTGTACCTCATTATATAAGTAAGTAAATTATGTATTATAGTGATCTGTGTATACAATACAATATTTAACTATGCTACAAGGTTTTAACACCAAGGTGTTCGTTTTGACACAGTATAGTAACTAACATTTCAATATCGTGTTAGTAGTGGTGATCACCAATTTATGTGCGTTAGTTTTAAGTATTTAAATCATGTATGTATATCAAATTAAACACGATTGCTGTCGATTTCTTATAAAGCATAGTTATTGTACACCAGAAATTGCATTGGACAAATACATATCTACAAAATATCGACTTACGAACATTTTAGTCGTAGAAAGTTTAGTGAAACGGGCCCCAGACACCCATCATGGATCTACTAGCATTTCACGGATTTCACCGCCACGGGCACTCATCTAGCTAAGAGCACTTTGAGGGAGTAATTATTTATCTGTACCGAACAGGTATACTATTATTATATATACAACTGCCAACTATTTTAATGATTAAGTTTATTTATCCGTCTTTTAGAGTATTTATTAAATTTTCAAGCTACTGGTTTCATTAACATATTTCATTTCATTATTATAAAAGTATTATTTAATTGATGCCAATATTGAAAATTAGTGCACTTGGAGAGTTTGACAAAATCATCTACTGGAATAGCGAACTGTGCGGCGGACATTGATCAAACTGCAGAGGCTGATATGTAGCTGTGACTAAAGAAATGGGGCGTATGGGTTTTGCGACCAGTGTAGATACAGATCAGCCTGTGCATCCGCACAGATTGATCAGGACCCGCACTGTCGCCAATCCATCAATGAAACACCCGTCATGCTTCTAACAAGCAATATAGATCGTTATCTGGCTACCGGAGTTTGCTATTTGATAAGGATCTACACTGGCCACAAATCCCATAAGTCACAGGGGCCCGTTTCACTAAACTTCGTACGACTAAAATGTTCGTAAGTGCAAATTTAAAATCGTCTGGAAATTTCAATTTATGAATTTACATTTATTGAGCATAGGTTGCATATGCAGCCTATGCTCAATAAATGTAAATCCAATAATTGTTTACACAAGAAAACTGTGTTAATGTGAAATTTACAGACTATCATAATTTTGCACTTACGAACATTTTAGTCGTACGAAGTTTAGTGAAACGGCCTCCAGGTCTCCAGTCACATCCACATATGGGTATACACTGGCGGTCACGTGCAGGAGTGATGCTAAGTTAAAGCAAAATGCAAAAAGATATATAAAGCCTCCTATCAGAACGTTTTGAATGCTCCTCGTATATACATACATGTAGTTCATGCCATGTGTCTTCCTTGAAGCATTGGCTGATTGACGTTTTGCATCCGTTCGACAGCAAGGTCATGTGCATACGAAAATGTACACGTATCATAATAAACAATTTATTTGTATGGGAGAGCAATCAGGTCAGCCAGCGCGGAAATCACAATAAACCAGTTTAGCACTTCTCTTGCAGCAAAATGAGGCATACAAATCGCATGAAAAACTGTGCACATCCATATTATAGTGTTGAGTCAACCACAGTGAGTTGTAGCATCTTCAATCAATTTGAGACGTACACCTTGCATAAAACTGTGCAAAACAAACGTGTCGAGTCAGCCACAGTGTGTTTCATTAAAACTGGCCGAACAGAACAGGTGCATCTTCTCAGACGTGTTCTAATCTTGCACATAGATAATGATACATGACTGCAATGGAACGGTGTATGGAATGTTCCACCTTATGGCATAATGAAATCTATTTCAGAGATTTGCAATAACTTTTGTAAATGACGTCGAAAGTTAACGAACATTTCAGAACACAGGCGGAATTGAATTCCGCGTGTGTTCGTAAATTTTCGTTAACTTCCGATGCTGTTCACGGAAATTATTGTGTTTCTTCGGTATAAATATCGCTAAAATACTCCATTTAAATAAAAAGTGAAACTGGAAATGCCACTAAGCGAGGCTAAGACTGGCTCTGACAAAACCTGGCTTATTTGCTTCTGGTCAGTGTATACGTAGATCCTGATCTGACAGTCTGATAATATTCCACAATGTTATTTGCTACATATTTAGAGGTTTCGGTGAATGCGTATACATATACTTAGTCACAAAAGAAACGATACATACATATATACAGTGGAACCTCTCTAAACAGGATACCAAGAAAACATCTGTGATCTTATATTTTATTAATTTCTTTGTCATTTATCTCAGGTGATAATGTATTTTCATGATCGCATAGCACACAAATATGGCTCAGAATAATACAATGTCTGATATACAGCGAAGCCTCTCTAAACCGGACACCCTGGGGACCTCCCAGGGTGTCCGGTTTAGAGAGGTTTCAATGTAAATGGGATACATTTACTGTAAACATTACATTTCACTTTATTCTCAAATATAACATGACATTCAAATGTATTGTGCGTGAAGTTAACCACGAGATGCTGACGTTAGACCGTTGTGAATCACTTAGTTGTCACAGAAAACAGCAAAAAGTTGTTTTGAAGGCACAATGATAGACATATATGAAAGGCAACATTACGGCAGTCATAAACAATTTCAAAATAAAAGTTCAGACGGACAGGTCATTTTAGCTCATCACTACAATGTAGCTGTCAAAGAATATCAAATGTGGGCTTCATTTTCACTATCAATAAACGTAAATGAGTATGTGGTATTTGTATTCGCGCGCTGTGAAAAGGCACCTTACGAAGTCTATGCCCAGCGTGGCACCACATCAGACCGCACAGTCTGATCTGGGCCGACGCTGGTCACTTATAATTATTATGTTAATATAAATTTATTCATCGTTTTAAAGTCACTCTTTTTATTAAATGTTCTCACCGTCTATATTCCTCACAAAGGATTGATGATTATAGTAATTTCCAATAACCTCCGAAGTGAAGCGGAAGTTATTGGAAATTACTGAATTGATGCATGTTTCTGACCAGTCAATCGAAAAGTATAATTGATTAATTGCCTGGGCCCCGTTGCTCAAAACCTCTGTTAGCTTAACGGACTGTTAAATCCTTAACAGTGTTAAGGATTTAACAGTCCGTTAAGCTAACAGAGGTTTTGAGCAACTGGACCCTGTTTGACTAAGGTTGTACGGCCGGTCAACAGCATGTTGACATATATAGATATATATATGAGCCATCTCTTATAATTCTTACAGAATGGCAATTGCTATGTATTTTATGATGTACAGTTGATGAGACGTAAATAAACAATTGAATCTATATACACAGACGGGCTACCGATAGTGCATGTATGAGTAAAAATGATGAACTTACAAATCTACATTGATCAAACATAACCTAAGGGCATTTCTATCAACTATTATTCTCAATTATAGTTTCGCTGTACAATCAGGAACAATATATTTACCTGGTTATCTGTTTCTGTCAACGCGCGCGGTACTGTATCAGACCGACAGAAGTTCAAGTTCGCGGGAACTAGTGTGGCCTTATGTATATACAGGTACGCACCATAAGTTCCATCACAATTATGACAAGACTTCCGCCACGGGAGCGGTGTCACGTCTGACAATGCCTTGCCAGTACAATAGATGGGTTTGTGAATGTCCACGAACTTGTCAAAGTCAAAAAGGTCAAGGTCACATTATTAGCCAGGGCCCCGGTTGCTCAAAACATCTGTTACCTTAACAGACTGTTAAATCCTTAGCAATGCTAAGGATTTAACAGTCTGTTAAGCTAACAGAAGCTTTGAACAACCGGGCCCTGGTGATTATGATGCATATTCTCATTTGTGTTCAAATAATGAAGCAATTACTCAAGCAATAGCTAACATATGGCGTGGTGAAACCATTTGTACAAACTTTCGGATGTAAAGGTGGCATGTGCTCACACGAATCTGGGGGCCGTTTCACTAAACATCGTGCGACTAAAATGTTCGTAAGTGCAAGCTTATGTTAATCTGTAAATTTCACATTAACAATGTTTTCTTGTAACCAATTACTGGATTTACATTATTGAGCATAGGCTGCATATGCAGCCTATGCTCAATAAATGTAAATCCATCAATTGAACTTTCAAGACGATTCTAGATTTGCACTTACGAACATTGTAGTCGTACGATGTTTAGTGAAACGGCCCCCAAGTGTCCAAACATTGAAGCAATGTGTCCAGTGATATTTAAGTTAGGGCATGATGGAGAAACTCGTACAAACATTTGAACGTAAAACATGGCTAAGTCTTCTGTAAACCTTGTGATCGTCAGAAGGTCAAGGTCAGATTAATGCTGGGATGGGTGCACTGAATATATATATATGTGTCAAGTGTCCGACTATTCAAGCAATCCTTTAAGCAATATTGAAGTTGGATCATGAAGAAATGTGTACATACATGTTGATGTAAAGCAAATGACAAGTGTTTCAGCAACCTTGTGAAGGTCAATGAGATGAAGGTCATATTAAAGGTGGCATATGTGTGTTCTAAATGCTCAGATGTATTAAATGTCCAAATATTGAAGTAATATTAAAGGTACATGCCCACTCATTGACACGAATTATACACTTATTTAATTCCTATAAAGAACAGTTTGTGCCTACTGAGTGGGCATGTACCTTTAAAGTTATATGATGATGAAGAAATATGTACAGATATTTTGACATTAGCTGACACGGACGACGACGATGACGACGAGAACGACGTCGACACGGACATGGACGACGACGGAAAAAGCGGCGACTATAGTCGCACCTGCTGCTAATGAAGGCACGACAAAAACGAGAAATGTATATGCAGAACTCTACCATCCTGCAGTACCGTTTACTTTATGGAAGTTTGAACACATTTTGGCGTGCTGCTGTATTTATATCACGGTATAAACAATTCCAGACGGTTTCCGTCAATCTATCCGAAAAAATCTGGGAGGTGTTCGGAAGCCACATATCTTGTATAAATCAGCGGTGTGAGGATTTACGTTTTGCAAGTAAGTTTTAACCCAGGCTGGTTCGTAATATTAAATACATGTAGTTGGAATTAGAGAACACACTACTGATGTGTTTCACTGAAGTCTATCGTTAACGATACGCTCTGTTCATTATCATTATTGCAATGTATGCACGGATAATTATCCGGACCCGGTTGTTCAAAACCTCTAGCTTAACGGACTGTTAAATCCTTAATACGGTTAAGCTAATATATGTTATAGAGCAACTGGGACCTTGATCATAAGTACATGTATGCATGAATATACGCGGTAGGAGTCAGTTGCTATATCTTTTCTATGTTTGATTAGTCTCACTGTATCATATGTTCTACTTCGCATTTTCCGTACTGTTCCAAACGCCACAAGAGGTGAAACTGGCTGGTGGCTTGAACAAACAAAGGAGTTGGTCACTCCATGAGCGGTATAGGATACACTACCGAGGCACTGTTCACATAATACTATGGTATACATATATCCCATCATATTTAGGAAGAAATTATGTTTAAATCATATATTCAATCTTCAAAGCCTTCAGGCTGTAGTTGACACACATGTAGTATTGATTGGTTATTCTTCTTGTATATTTGTAACTAATGGGGTCACTCACTTGCAGGTTTATAAGGGTGCGCATATAAATACATACATGTACATATCCTTCATTACTCCATGAAAATGTCTTGTCTTCGTACTTCAGAACCAAACATAGTCATGTAACTCTCCTTCTTCAGTAACAGCTACATATTATATTTATCCCGTCAACACAGTGCGTATGTGCCGTGAAACAGGGTGCCGTGAAACAATTTTGATATCCAGTCAATACTATTTTTGCATTTTACAGCCATTTGTAGGTGTTGACGGGATAAATAGAATAGTAGGTTAGTGCCGTGAATCCCGTTTCCTGAGCCTTGCCATATATTTTTTTCCCATTCACGGCACTAATCTATTATTCTCTATCTATTTTCCTTATTTCTGAACCAAAGTATATGTTGTGACCACTCATTTGAACCGTCTCGGCGAGACGGTTCAAATGAGTGGTCACAACATATACTTCTGATGAGAAATAAAGAAATTCTTGAGTCTTGCCGGATATTTTTTCCCATTCACGGCACTAACCTACTATTCTCTATATAGCATTTCGTAATACTCGCACATTATTAATTACCACTCGAGCTATTAAGTAGTCTTCATATAAATGTCAATAGTGCTGTTCATAGACAGTTCATCATTTGTCAATGCTTAGACACGTACACTGTTGTGTATTCACTCGCGTGAATTTAAAATCCGAGTCATTGTACTTTTATTCACAGTACACATATAGTTATTGAATCTTATGCCTTAAAGTAATTATGTTAAATGTCACATATATAATGTATCGCTCACTTTATATGCTGAAAATGAGTCACACGGGTCCTTAATTTCTAGACAAACTGTGCAATGGCGACACTGCTGGCATTATCGCTGCTGTTGATCGCGCACGGTGCTTGGTCCACGGTGGTGGATCTGACGCACATCTACGGCGATGATGTGCTGTACCCGCCCATAGGTCCCGGCGGAACGTCCAAGATGTATAACTTCACAATCATGCAACGCGGGTATTCTTCTCTTACGAAGTCATGGTAAGTTACATGCACATACACATGGTGGACTGTTACCAAGGTCAGTGTCACCAAGGTCAATGCCACCCGAATGACACTGGATGGATGACCATCAATATGAGAAAGCTAGTGATGAAGTTTGGTAATGATCCGTCTAACGGATCAAGAAATATTCGAAATGAAGACGTACATATAAATACAATTTCCGTATAAAATGGTTGGCGATGACAACGACGACGCTGGAATTGTGACCGCTATGTCTCACTTTCCATTTCGTGATCAGACAAAGCTCATTAATATTGGCAGATTGTAGTGTCCTATTTTATCAAGCGCGATGCAGTATTGCATGCACACAACCGTCACTTACTCAATAATTAAATATGGACTATCACAGAACCATGCAAAATAATATAACAAACAGACAACATGCAAAGTGTCTGTGGAACAATTTGGCGCATTTAACAACTATATAATCATTAACACATATACCATTATACACAGTGTCACACATCGTCCCGTGATGATCATAATGTGGTGATTGTGCAAGAACAAATTGATCAATAGTGGAAACAATAGAAGAATTATTTATACTCGGTGGCCATCTTTGATTTATGAAATTACAATAATTAATCAACTGATAAAATTAATGTATGTTAAATATTGGGTTACATCTGTTGATCTGTTACATCTATGTCACAGAAACGAATATATCACACGTGTGAAGTATTCACACATAAAATGATCAATGTAATCGAAATTATAACTATGGTATGGTGGGGACGAGGTAACTGGGGAGGGCGCGGGTGGGGGTGGGGGGGTGGGGGGGGTAAAGGGCCCCCCCCCCCCCCCCCTGCACTCGTTGCTGGCATGGTGATTGTATTGGACATCTGCCCACTTGTCTCCTCAATTGCCGAAGCGCCTTGTAGCCACTTGGTGTTTAAAAGGTTATAATGAATACAAGTGCAGGAGGCATCTACTAAACTAAGCAGAGCAATATACGCCCGATGGTAGCTTTGTATGACACATTGACATTTAACATATTCGTTTAACAATAGTTGTTTGTCAAACATACAAGCACCCCCCTCCCCCCACCGTTCTCAAAAAGACACACAGTGGTGCCACAATGTGCATAGTGACCCCAACATCAAACGTTTGAGCATCCTAGCACCAACTGTTCTTGAGTTATTGAGCCGAACTCGTTTTATTGTCCAAGGTCACCACACGACCTTGACATTTGACCTACTGACCTCAAATAAATAGGGGTCATCTTCTGGTCATGACTAACTTGAAAACCAATACTAGGCATCCTAGGTCATGGCATTTTCGAGTTATAGAGCGGCAACTGTTTTATTGTCTAAAGTCACCGCGATTTTGACTTTTGAAACATTGTAGTCAAGTCAAATTGGTCACACACTGGTCGTTACTGACCTGCATACCAAGTTTGAGGATCCTATATCTAGATTAGTTTGAGCGCCAACCAAATCGCTAACGGACGGACAGACGATAAGCGCCATAACATGATACGCCCCTTGTGCTGTCTGAAATCATCTGGAATAGCTCAGCGGGTAGAGCATCGGACTCAGGTTCGGGAGACCCCGAGTTAGAATCCCACCACTGGTCGATTCGGCGTGTCCTTGGGCAAAACAAGACACATTCGTGATAGCCTAGTCCTATCGGACGGGGACTTAAATAGTCGGTATCGACATGCAAGGTCATCGAGCCAGTGCCGTCGTTAAATCAAAGTATTTACATTTACCTTGTCTGCATGCGTGGCATGACTTCCAAATAACCCGGCGAATATGCATGCTCTATTATGTTTTATTTTATCGCACTGTTAACCCCCATTCGAATGTTCATGTGACATATTCGTGTGGACAACTAGTTTTTGTAACATGTGACACATTCGTTTTTGTTGCAAGGGGTACATGTAGTGATGCCAAACGTAAACGTTACACATTTGTGTGATGTATTCGTACGTATTCTTCACCATATGTGACGCATTCGCACGAATATAGCACACGTGTGATATATTCGTTTCTGTGACATATAAGGTTCAACATACGTCAATGCAAGAAATTGTGGATATATGTATATCTGGAGTATTAATGTAAAGAATTTAAGCTTATAATGACAAAAATATATATATATATTGACACTTGGTCACCATCTTGGATTTACAAATATAGCAAAAGTATTTACGAATGATTCAATATACACACTATGATGGAATTTGACATTTTATCGTGTAATTTAATTGCCTGTGTAATGACAACTACAAAGCAAGTTGTTCATATTGGGCGGCCATCTTGGATTTCCGCCAGTTTCATTTTTGCAAAAATAGAAACGCATTGCAAATCTAAGCGCCTACTTTGAAATATGCATAATGGACACTGTATTTCGTAAACATATCCACCATAATGTATGAAATAGGCATAAACTGATTGAATATTAATGACCATTTTGAAATCCAAAATGACCGACATAGCAAAACTGTGCAAATGCCAACATCCATTTTGGATTCCCTATTCAATAAACATTACACAAATGTATAGCCTAATTACATTGATCCCCCCCCCCCCCCCAGAAATCCTACGTAAGTATTATGTTCACTATAACAATACTGACTAATACCATTTTCTGTATTTTAGGTTGGAGTTTAACTATGTCGGTTACTTCGAGCACGGCGGCACCCATATGGATGCCCCGGTACATTTCGCGGAGGGCCGACCTCGTCTACATGCAGTGCCTGCGGAACATCTCATCGCCCCGGGCGTCATGATTGATATCACGGAGCAGGTGAGGCCTTATCACACAATACGTCCCCGCAATGGCAATACATGTATGTGTATGTCCCCGCAATGACAATACATGTATGTGTATGTCCCCGCAATGACAATATATGTATGTGTATGTCCCCGCAATGACAATACATGTATGTCCCAGTAATGACAACATGTGTATGCCCCGCAATGACCACACATGACTGTATGCCCCCGCAATGACAATAATTGTGTCCCCGCAATGACAATATGTCCCACACAATACCAATATGTCCCCGCAATGACAATATGTCCCCGCAATGACTATATTCATATAATGACAATATGTCCCCGCAATGACAATATAGTCATGCAATTACAAAATGTACCCCGCAACGATAATGCAATCCACACATTGACAATGTGTTTCCCTCAATGTTAAGAAGAATAACGACAAACGACGATTTCATTTCCTGCATTTTAACTGTGAGCATTGAATATTTGTTTTAATTTACTTGATTGTATTTTATATTAACAGTTTGTAATTAGCACATGAAATGACTAATTACACAAATACTAATATTTACACAATAATCATTGACATGGTCGGCATGGTGTTAAATAAACTTACGTGTTTAACTTAAACTTTAAGTATGGCTTTTTATCCAAATTTAACGCCTTTTCCCCGGTTTTGTTGTGTCTGTAGTGATGTCAGCCATCTTGGTTTTCGTGTATTGTATCGATTCAGGTGTCAAGTTAATATTCCTACACGTTACAATTTGCATAAACTGAAGCCATCACAGGCGCTCGGACTGTTCAACAAAAATAATAGAGAGTCGCATTTCATCACACTATCGGTTTATTTAATGATTAGGATGCATGTTTTGTTGAACGGGTATATAATAAATAGGTTATTGGATTTGTACGGAAATATATTTCGGCGTACTCGTTCGTTCGGCGGATCGACTCGCTTCGCTCGTCGGTCCAGCCGACCTAACTAGTACGCCGAATTATTTTCCGTACAAATCCAATAACCTTTAATTATTCCAGTACATTACATTAGACGACGTTGTTGACACGTTAATATAGGGTTCACTGTATTGTAATCATGAAATTGGTGGCGTATATCGGAAAATGATAGGTCGGACAATCTGTTTAAACATGTTTACCGACCATTTTCTGGTATACGTTGCGAATTTCAAAATTACAATGCGGTTAACCTATTTCTAATGCACTCCTTTACAGTTTTGCAAATTTTATCGAGTCTAGTTGGAAAATCGTACCGGAGTGCAAGTTGTTTGCGCAGGTCATACCGGACGGATCACACACATACTTTTCTACGAAGAAAATAGTTCCAACTACGGAAGCCTGGAGGTGGCACATGAAACAAAATTCACCTCCAGGCTTCCGTATCCAGCACAATTGCAACACATTAGCAATTGTTGCATGAATGTACATGTACAGTCAAGGGACATACTTATTCACCACCCAGTTACCAAATTTTCTAAATTGGGTTACCCTGCCAGTGCAAATGCGCTATGTGCTATTTATAGACATGTAACAGGAAGTCTGAATTTATGACATCATAATTAACTGATCACATGCCATACAATGGAAGATGTGCACTTCCTCTAACCATGGGTAACACTGTGTTTCATTAATGGCTTCCAAACAAAGGGAATTGAGAAGTGAAGAAAATTAATCATAACTTCTTACGAGTCTGGCCAAAATCAGTCCGAATTGGCAAGAGTATTTAATATACCACGGTCCTCTATTGAGAGCATCATACCAAATATAAATAGTTTGGAACTGTAGAAAATAGATCAGGAAGAGGCAGGAAGAAATTGTTTACAGACAGGGATAACAATCAACTTTCCCGTGGTGTAAAAGAGAACAGAAGGAGATTACTCCAGAATATTACAAACAAAATTAATGAGGGTAAGGACCATAATTTCTGTACTAAAACTCTGCATAGAAAAATGCACGATCTGGGTTATATGCGCCGTGTTGCCAAGAAACAGATGGTGGTGAGGCATTCAAACAAGAACAAGAGTGTCGTAAGTCACAAAATACGCCCGTTGAAGATGGGCCAGATAGCGAAGATGGAGAAATGTGAAACTGTCAAAAAGGCAATAAGCGTGAATTGGAAGGCCATTCATTCCTTATAATTCCAGCATTTGAAATAAATTCATCAAGAAAATGTGTTTATTTTCCGTTTTCTTAAGAATTATTTTAACTGCGCCTCACGAGTTACGGAAAGTAGTTCGGCGTGGGAGTTTACTGGGATATAAATGTTGGACAGAGGCTTGCTACGGGCCAATCAAATGTTAGGGAATTGTGTAAATATTTTTGTGCTGGAATTATATAGCATTATTTCTTCCTGTTGTTGTGATAAACAGGTGTACTAATTTAATTAAAGTAGAAATTATATATAATTGGATACAAAAATGTAGAAAACATGGCTAACTTAAAAATGTGATATTTGTGTTAAACATATTGTTTGCGGCATAAAAACAGGAAGGTGCACATGTTCAATATGTGTAGAAGATGTGTGTACAGTCTCAGATTGATTGACCGAACGGTTTCAGAGGAGGTGTGTACACAAACACTGTAACCTATGTAGAATTTAATACAAAAATGTAGAAAAAATGGCTAAGTTAAAAAGGTGATATCTTTGTTAAACAAATATTTTTTTCGTCACAAAAACACCAAGGTGCATATCTAAAATATGTGTAGAAGACGTTTGTATTGTTTCAGATCGATTGACTGAACAGTTGCAGAATAGTTATGTACACAAACTATGCAGTTTTTATGTTCGCCGCCCAAACCGACCTACCACCCACCCGCCTCGCGGTAAAATATAATATGTACGTACCGTTTTTTTTAAAACGGTCGTATAAAAAGAGTGTGACGTGAATGGACAGTTGATGAACACTGGAGCAAGTGGATATTTAGTGATGAAAGTCAAATTGTAATTGGTGCAACTAACCATGTGCTTATCTGGAGAAACGGCTCCGAAGTCAACGATCCCCAACTTGTGTGCGAACCTCACAGGGTTTGATGGTGCGGGGATGTCTTTGTTATGAAGGTGTCGGAACAAACTGTTCCTTATATCAGAAGACATCATCTGATACATTTTCTGTCAAAATAAACATTCATTCACCATTACCCCACGTGTTGATTGGCATTATTATACATTTTATATCGGACGTAAATTTCAACACTGATATCAGGTGTGATAACCGTGTTTCCTTAAAATGTTAACGGACATTACTATTTATTCTCTGTATTTATTTTTTAATGTGCAATGATCATACTTTATAATCTATCGAAAATATTGTTTTTCTGGTGACACATTTAATTTGTATAAATAATTAAAACATATCAACATGATCAAGCCTCAGTTGCATATAAAAGTAGCCTGATACCACCGCGAGCCACTAAAAGTACACTAACTATTAGTAAATGATTATATCTGTGTAGCGGGCACTCATAATCTTTAGAACTGGTGGAATAGTGACACAAGTATACACTTATTTAATTCCTGTACCTTTAATACATGTAGAAAGTAACATAAATGCTACTAAGTATATTGAAAGTATTTGTGGCCAGTTGTTGCATGCCATTTCAATGGTAACGAATATATATTTATGGATGACAATTCCCCTGCCAACGAGAGCAGACCGTGGCCGGGGGGTAACACCGTCGGACTACCACGCTGGCGACTCGGGTTCGATTCAGGCTTCAGTCCCTGGACATAAGTATTTCTGAGATACTTTGTATTTCCTGTTCTACTAGTCCTTTCAGATGGGGACTTTAAACGATGGTCCGTGTCTTGGGCACGTTAAAGTACCAGAGGGCACTATTCTAATAAGAGCTAGGCCCTCTGGGGCCGGTTTCCTCTGTATCCACCTCCTTCCTATCTCTCATTCTTTGGCGAAGACATGCAATGTCATCGAGCTAGTGCCGTCGTTACATTCAAGCATTCACATTTACATTTACCCCTGCCCACAAGGCCAGTTCAGTGAAAGAACATATAGAAACAAACAAGATGAACAACACAACGTGGCCAGCACAGTCCCCAGACATAAATCATATAGAAAATATTTGGCTCAAACTAAAAGGAGACATAGAACCTTCTGCAGCAAATATCCACACCAAATCAAACTCATTTGTGCTGTGCGACGTGCCTGGGAAAACATCCAACAATACTATGTTAGAAAACTGTACCAGACCATTCCAGCACGTCTGTCAAAAGTAGCTAGGATGAAAGGCAATCTGACCAAATATTAAGGTAAGATTTCAATATGTTACAAAATATATGACCACATATGTAGCAGTTTCATTTTCACAAGTGTTGTCCGCCATTTTGAAAGTGGTGAATAATTATGTCCCTTAACAGTATATACATTTATGTTGATGCTTTCACTATATTTCAATAATAAAAGCAATAAATGCATCATATAATTGTCTTTTTACTACTTCGCGCTTTCAATGTCCCTCCGGAGCGATCAAACTTGTCAAACTTCCTGATGTTGATAAATAGTGTGATAACTTGTCTAATCATTCGTGATATACTACCATTTGAGGTGCAACATTACACAGGATACATAATTATGTTTGTGTGAACGGTCTATTACTGTCAAGACATACGAAGCGTGATTACTGATGAGATATTTGCAATATACTTTTTTCGCCGCACGTTTCGTACCACGCAACTTTCGGACCAGGTCACCAGGACGTTTCGGACCACGGCGTTTCAGATGCAAGCCAGCTGTGTCTTTGACAATAATACCAGAATACCAGTTGGGACATTTTATGTGAGCTATTCCACGTTTTGGTCGTTGATTTGGTGGCAGAGAAAATTGACAGACATCAAACTTAGTATTGGCGTAGAAATAGATATTGAAATAGTTTGCGACCGTTCATCAACAATGACACACCTGTAATGATGTATGACCATCAGCCAATCAGATTGCGTGATATGCATAGAGTGCATTATAAAGTCTGTTTAACGTCATCAAAGGTACATGCCCTATCAGAGACATCAGCTGAGACATTTTCTGGCAAAATAAACATTCATTCACCATTACCCCACGTATTGATTGCCAGTATTATACATTTGATATCAGACGTACCTTTCTACACTAACATTAGGGGCGATAACCGTGTTTCCTTAAAATGTTAACGGACATTACTAGTTGTTCTCTGTATTTATTGTTTTATTTGCACTGATCATTCTTTATAATATTTCGAAAATATTATGTTTTCAGGTGACGCATTCAATTAGTATGAATAATTAAAAAATACAATGCCTAATTTGCAAATGAAAACAGCCTGATACCACCGCGCGTCACTATCAGTAAATTAAATATTACTTTATAATTATTATATCAGTATTTTTTAGAACTAGTGGAATAGTGACACAATTATACACTTATTTAATTCCTATAAAGAACATTTTGTGCCTAATACACATGGCGTTGTCATTAACGTCAGGCTATTGACCGACAACGTCGCTGTTCTATGAATTGCAACACAGTGACGTAAAATATATCATTCTGGGCCCGGTTGCTCAAAACATCTGTTAGCTTAACGGACTGTTAAATCCTTAACTGAAATGTTAAAATCTCTGATTTAACAGAGATTTTAACCATTCAGTTAAGGATTTAACAGTCCGTTAAGCTAACTGATGTTTGAGCAACCGGGCCCTGACTTTTAACGCAGTATTTCGCTATTTACATTTCTTGAAACTATCCAAACATGCAATGTAAATATAAGTAATGAAACCATGGACAGTTGCGTTTACTGTGGTATGAAAAGCAAACTGGTCTGCTTAAAGTTTGCGTGCAGTCCTTCAGACTCCTTTAAAGAGACGACATAGTTTTATACCACACTAAACGCAACAGCCTATTATTGTATTCCTTATATAAATAAATAGCATTGGATATAGGCTACATGACACGAATTGTTTACTTCGTTTCAAATATATGAAAGTTTGATCATATGTTGACATGATGTAGACATTAATAATCCACCAGCAGACAAGTTCAAATATTCCACATGGCGGTCATGGGCAAATCCAAAGTGGCCGCCGCTCGAAAGGAAAACCTCATACTATTTTAACTGAACAACATGCAACAATAACTATGATATTTGTTTAGGCTACAAAGAACCCGGATTTTGAGATGACAGTCGAATACATCGAAGATTGGGAGAAAGATCACGGAGAGATCCCAAATGGCGCAATCGTGATGCAGAATTCCGGGTGGCACAAGAAATACCCGCGCCGCAATGATTTCTACGGTACGGAAACACCCGATGATATGAGTTCGCATCGGTTTCCGGGTCTGAATGTCAAGGCCGCTAATTGGCTGATGACAAACCGACAAATCACTGGCTTCGGGACAGACTGCGGGTCATGTGACAGAGGACAAAATGGCGGTGAGTATCCAACACACGTGGCGCTATTGTCCAATGAAGTGCTGGTGTTTGAAATGGTGGCGAATCTGGATAAAATGCCGCCTCAGGGGTCGACCGTGTTTGCGGGGGTGATGAGGATTAGGGACGCAAGCGGGGGTCCGTGTCGCCTGATTGCGTTGATTGGTGGAGACAAGAGTGTTTCGGGGGCCAATCATCTCGCCCTATCCTTGGCGTTAATGGCCGTTCTCGGTCTAGGATTTATAGCGCTGTAGAGTGTTTGAACAACACATCAACGCTAGATAGATATCGGTTGCAGAGCTCCAGATAAGCTGCGTATTTGCATAAATACCCAATTAAAATTGCCAAAAACCCAATTGAAATCAGTAGTAGCGATAATCAAAAAACATTAACAAATTTGTGGTACCTTTATCATGTTATAGAAAACTATAAACAGACCACCAATATAGCATATTTTTTTCTTATTTTTCCATGAAAAGACATCCTGGTATTTCATTAGAATTGTCTCCAAGGAGACAATTCTAATGAAATGCCAAGATATGTTTTCATTTCGAAACAAACTTTTCAATAATTGCTGTCTGTTGTGTAAACTGTAGTGTGATTTAATTTTACCCAATTAAAATTTTGAAATACCCAATTGCTTCAGAAATGATGGAGTAACAATACTCAATTACTAATTCCTTATCTGGAGCCCTGGGTCGTAGATCTAGTATTTTAATGAATATATTTATTACAGAAAAACATTCATACATCAGACACCGTCACGTCACCATGAGAAATGTGTATGTAGGTTGAAAATGTGTGTTTCAATGTTATTTGATCTAAAAATACAAGAATTCCGCCATGGCAGCGGTGTCACGCCACCCGAGGCATTTGACCGGCTAAGTGTTACATAATCATATATGTCAGTACATCATAATCCTCTGTAGGCTGGCTGTTCACTATCAAACATGTATTGCACTGTACTGTTATATTATGTAATAGGTTTAAGTTTCAAAAATAATATATATTGTTTAATATATAAGCACCCATTAGCATCGCTAAATTAATTTTAAAGATACGACATTGAATGCATATATAAATAAAATAGCATTCTGAAATTACATGTACATGTAGCAATCACATATAGTATTGATACGTATATATTTGCTGTCATATTATAGAAAGCATTACACTTTCATTCTTAACATGTTTCGCATGTCTGCATAGCACTGTAGGCTACATTACATGAAGCACATGGTATTAAAAAAAACTACGTGAATATGACGAGATATGAATTTTCAGCAACATTAACCAAAACTAGCAGTTATCAGTATTAATTTAAATGTGTTGGAATTAGAGGAATTAGCTACATGTACATAGTTACGCATTTAGTATGCTTCAAATATGCTAATTTTGTTAAGTAATTTCTTCGTTAATGAGTGACAACGCCATCCATGTTTAGAAAACGCATAATGACAGAGAGAAAATGGATGTGGGAATGTATAGGACATCATATGTGTATAATACACCATGTAATACACTGTAAAGGCAGACGTAACATAGTTGCTCTTCTATCTAAAATATACTTATTAATTATATTCATATATACAGTATCAAGCTGCCATATGTTGCCTATTACATGCCTTGTATCGTGAATATAATAAAAGCCACATAGCAGCTTTCGAAATTAAGTGATATACGTGGCAGTCATTTATGAAAACATATACACGCTACATTTGACCAGGAATAGCTTAGTTTCAATCCAATATGTGACATTGTGCTGAGCCATGGGGGTCTGTTAATGGTACTACACTCTCCATCGATTGTGATAGGGTCAAACTGTCCTATATAACGTATGTTTGGTAATGAGCGTGATTTTATTTTTCATTTACGGTTTTACTCTATATTCAGCATGTCTAGGACTAATTGTTATTACACATTTGGTTAATATGTATTTTGCAGTTTTGCTACCATCCTGAGGCCCGTTTCACTAAACTTCTTAAGACTAAAATGTTCGTAAGTGCAAATTTAAGATTGTAAATTTCAATTTATGGATTTACATTTATTGAGCATAGGCTGCATATGCAGCATATGCAGCATATTCTCAATACATGTAAATCCAATAATTATTTACAAGAAAAAAATGTTAATGTGAAATTTACAGACTATCATAATTTTGCACTTACGAACATTTTAGTCGTACGAAGTTTAGTGAAACGGCCCCCTGATTACCACTTGAGGAAACATATTTAAACTACAACACGGTGACTACTTACATTGTGCAAATATATAGTGTTTTATCATATTGAGATATGTTCTCCTACTGTTGGTCGATCACATTGAATGCCGTTTGCAGAACACACACTTGAATTAGGGCTACACACGTGAAATGCTGAATGATCAGCGATCAGCGATCATTCTTAGCTTTCAATGAGACATTACTAAATATAGAGAATAGTAGGTTAGTGTCGTGAATGGGAAACAAATATCTGGCAAGGCTTACGAAACGGGATGGGCGAGGCTCTGCCGAGCACATCCCGTTTCCGTGCCGCGTCAGATATGTTTCCCATTCACGGGACTAACATACTATTCTATTTATCCCGTCAACACCTACACATGGCTTTAAAATGCAATAAAAATAACCGCAGCCACCGCACATATTAATAAGCAGTGATTAGGTCGTATTGACTGGATATCAAAAATGTTTCACGGCACCGTGTTTCACGTCACATACGCACTGAGTTGACTGGATAAAACGCTATATTCTCTAAGACATGGCGTACATCTTTGACGTCAATTGGGTGCATCAAATATATTTAGACACTATTGTTTAGGCTTGTGTTTATTGCTATGCACAACATATCACAAATGTGTTACATACAATATGACATAAGAGCGATGCATATTATTATCTTAATATTATTATTTGTAATAATCAATTTGGGCGGCATCTTGAAGTATAAACAGTTATAACGGATGAGATATTGATGGATTTTCATTTATTGAGCATAGGCTGCATATGCAGCCTATGCTCAGTAAATGTAAATCCTAGTGGCAGGTATGTGCGAAATAATGAAACTGCTACCTGCATAGTGTAAGTTGTGTTTGGTAGAGTAGAACTACATGAACACTACTCACTTAATTATTCATGCACACATTAATTTAGCAGCCGTCTTGAATACCACATCATTTTCATATTGGTGAATAATTTGTAAATACGTTATACGAAATAATGGGTAAATACTTTATACGAAACTCAAGCTCAAAATCAATTGCAATGCACAAATTGAAGTTGTAACACAGATTTGAACTTGTGAAAGCCATTGTGAGAAGTTTGGTGCAACTTTGGCGGCCATCTTGAATATTATTGTTTCATCTTACAACATATGTTTAACGTCCACCGTACATGCATTAACGCAATATATATTTAATACATCAATATATATTGATTTCTGACTATTAACACTTTAGAACACCTGGTTTTGTTATTTGGGCAGCCATATTGGACGCCCTCTTGGATTATGAAAAATGCTCAAGGGTGATAGAGTGCCATTCGTCGAATTCCAATAATATAGGTCCTGCAGATTCAAAATCACCAAAAACCCATTGTATATATACCAAGTCCGGGACCCTTGACAGGTGTCCGGTTTAGTGGGGTTCCACATTATGTAAGGCATTCTGTGATATTTTCACTCCATAATAATATAATAACTGCCGGCTTGGTCGTTTGCGGACGAAGGGAGATAACCCTATTTAAAAGTGTTGCTAATGATAACAGCAGTTACCTTTCAATTGACTAGCATACATCGTCAAAATGCAAAACACCGCCAGTGAAATACGATGTTGGTGGGCCATCAACATTGATGTTTCCTAACAGTGCAACCTCTCTACAACAGCCTGTTGTAGAGAGGTGGCTGTTGTAGGGAGGTTAATGCTGAATTAAATTTTGTCGTCCGCAAAAATGCTGTCAAAACATGTTTTTTATTGAGAAAGAAGGCAACAGCAACAACAGACGACAATGTTCGTGCTCAGCAGTAGATACAGAGGAAATCATCCATTTGGGATATAAAATAGCGGTTGTTATAGAGAGGGTGTTGTTGTAGAGAGGTGGCCGTCCGGGGAGGTTCGACTGTATAACCTAACCTAACACCATTCACCAAACATAACGCTATTCTCACTACTTTAATTTTTCGTATGGATGTTGTTGGACCTATTTTCCCATAACCTGCGTCCATTCTGCTCTGGGTATACACTCATTAAAATATAGGATACATTCAATCTCCTGTGACCACTCTGGTGGTGGCCAACAATTTCAGCGAAATAAAGGATAAATTCAATCTCCTGTGACTGCCCTGGTGGTGGCCGAATAAGGAATTGAAACTACGGCACACGAGAAACATATTCAGAATTAAAAAATAAAACCCGAATATGTTGCTTGAAAATGATGTGAAAGTTTGCTTGGGAAGTACGAGACTGGCCAGGTTCTTCAAGCAAACAAAGCCTATATGGCATAAAACATCTTTACCACACTACTTTCGATGAACTAAAAATCAGTTGACTGTGTGGGTAAACCTGTAGCCTATATCACAAACATTGCAAAGTATACATGTACTTAAGTAGCAAAGTATACTTTGAGGGAGAAATTTTAAATTTTTAGGATAAATTTATTAATGTTTATTAAACTGAATTTATTACATTATCACATACATTTTGGCTGTGATAATGTAATACATTCAGTATAATAATTCTGCATAGTTTTAATCATCAAATATATGCAGTCGTTACTGCTATATGACACAACGCATTTCTGGAAAAATAAATGATTTACTCCCTCAAAGTATACTTTGCTAGATAAGTATACTTTGGAATTTTGATGAAATCGGCTACTGTACAACTACTTTCGAGCGACTAAAACTGCGGATTGGGACGGGTATTTCAAATTATGGAATGTTTTACAGTAATTACCATGGAAAGGCACTTTAGTACACCGCGCATGAATATCTGATGATTTATTGTGGTTAAACATGTCGATAATCAGTGAAAAACTCTGGTATTTATTACTTGTTCCTGTATTTTGATTGATAGGCAGTAATATCAAGAGTATCAAACTGCCATGATATTTTCCGTAAATTGCGTCGAAAGTGGACGAAAGTGTCATAACAAATGCGGATTTAGAATACATTTCGTCATCTATCGACGTAATTTACAGCGACTATCCCATGTTCTGTAAGTATATTTCATGAAAGATCACACTTGTTCTTGGGTACAAAATCACTTGGCAAATCATGCATATATTGCACAAACAAACTTATAAACTTGCCGACTAAATTTCGTATGACTAAAATGTTCGTAAGCGCAAATTCAGAATCGTCTGGAAATTTCAATTGATGGATTTACATTTATTGAGCATAGGCTGCATATGCAGCCTATGCTCAATACATGTAAATCCAATAATTGTTTACAAGAACACATTGCTAATATGATATTTACAGACTATCATAATGTTGCACTTACGAACATTTTAGTCGTACGAAGTTTAGTGAAACGGGCCCCTGCTGTCGTAAGCGAACATCTATACCTCAGTTTCAGTAGGACTGTGCATATCTATTCAATTTCAGAAGGGATTGCCAGAAAATAAACTACATTTTGTGAAACCATATGCCAAAAAAGGAGGGTTTTTATTGTTGTCTGAAAGTGAACGTAGAGCCATACCAGTGTGTAGTAAAATTACGCATGTTGATCCAAATTATAAGCATGGTTTGATAATTAAAAATAAAATACTTCGCCTACCTACACGTACATACCCATTTCTAACATGCAAAGTAGGTAACGGGTAATCAGACAATATTTCAGTTAGGCCCATAGGAGGTTATTTTTATCTGTTATATCCCTTGAGATAGCATATTATGTCAATCAAATTTCTATGGGGGCAGCAATATTGTCGTGCTATGCCTAAATGGCGAGTACGACCAAGAAAATTGGTCAATTTGATTCCTCAATATTGCGATTTTATATGAGTCAAGCATACTTACCTCACATTTACTCTCAGGATTCATATTCGGCCTAGGTTTTAATCCGCTCCGGGAAACCGGAAGTAAGAAAATTTACCCAAGCATCCTACTTCCGGGCACTCAGTAAACCAGTTTCCTTTTTTTTCAGCGTCAAGAGTTTGACGCATGAAACCAGTGTACTGTGCAGGGCAGGATGGGTGGGACATTGGTAAATGTGAGGTAAGTATGCTTGACTCATAAAATCGCAATATTGAGGAATCAAATTGACAAATTTTATTAACCTCACATTTACTCTCAGGATTCAACCAGATTTCAGAGCAGTTCCCCTCGGCGGTGGGCTCACTGGTTTCCTGGTATCCCCAGCCTCATCTCAGGCGGTTCAGTAGTTATACACATCGGCTGCTTGACCATACTCTGTACAAAAGTTTTCTGTCTTTTTCTGTACATCGGTTGTCTACCCGTATCTGTACAAACAGAGCCCTTCTCTGTCCGCAAAAATAAAACCATTTCAAAAATGCACATCCATAACCCATTTCAAATGCGAGTACACTAACCAATAGTTAAACTTAATCCAAGTGGCAATCCGCCGGAAAATAGAAACCTTTATCACGTGTAACACTATGTTGTAAGAAAATCCACATTTACCGCTTTCAAATAGTGTCTAGTGAATGTAGTTTCCTTGGACCAATCAGCACATTCCAAAATATTATTTACAGATGCCCCCCTGTAAATGGCCCATGATGGACCCACGGCTCTCGTTGAGTGACCCTTAACGTTGGACACAGCTTTATTATATCTCTTGTATGCAAACTTAATTGTGTTCACAATCCATTTTGAAATAGTTTGCGAGGAGACGGGTTTGTGAGGCTTCACAAATGAAAGAAAAAGCTTTGTTTCATCCTCGTCTGCACTACGTCTAAACTTTTCAGTCTCAATCACATAATGAGCAAGTGCACGTTTCGGATCTAACAGTTTATTGTTAGGCAAGGCAGGCACAAAGATAGTCGATTTGTTGTGATTTGGTCTATCTTGCTTTGAAAGTCCCTGTCTAATGAATGTAACACCTTTCCTTTGTACGTTAATCGCACCTTCACCTAGACGTAGCGACTGCAAATCACTGCATCTACGAAACGTAGTAATAGCCACAAGGAAAGCTGTTTTCCATGTCAGGTACTTGAGCCGTGTATGCTTCATGGGTTCAAATGGGCATTTCTTCAGTTCACCTAACACAAGAAGTAAATCCCATGTAGGCAACAATTTTCGTTCTGGTGGTCTTTTATTGAACACCTCTTTTAACAACCTGATTATGTATGGGTGTTGACCGACTGGTACCTTGTCTATAGAGGGTAGCACTGTTGACAACATAGATCTGTAACCCGCTATGGTGCTATATTTTAGACCCTCATCGAACAGACCAGTCAAGAAATTTGCACAATGTTTCAGAGATGCACAATAGGGATCAATTTTCCGTTGCACACACCAACGGCTGAATTTTCTAAATTTACATCTGTAATCACGTTTTGTGCCATCTCTCCATGACGCACTGAGCAATTTTCTAGTGTTCTCAGAAAAGCCTTCTGCTTGTAAATATCTGTTGATAGCAGCCATGCAGTCAGGTTGAGCGTCTCTGGATGTGGATGGAAAATTTGTCCTTTTAGTTGACTCAATAGATTTTCCAAGATGGGCAACCTGAGTGGATGTGCTATCAACAGATGAAGTAACTGTGGGTACCAATGTTGTCTTGGCCAACAAGGGGCTTTCATTATCAGCTGACACTGAAATTGTTGCATGTGAGCCAACACTCTGGGTATCAGGCAGGGAGGTGGGAATGCATAAGCAAACAGATTTTTCCAACTGATGGATAGAGCATCCACAGCTAATGCTTTTGGGTGCAGGGTCCATGAGCAGAAAACTGGTGTTTTGTGGTTGCTGGCTGACGCAAACAGATCGATTACTGGTTGACCCCAGTAAAGGAAAATCTGCTGAACTACCGTTGTGTTCAGTGACCATTCTGTTTCTTTCACTGTGAATCTGCTCAGACCATCGGCAAGAATATTCTCTCGACCGGCTATATGAGCTGCTCTTAGATTGACATTGTTCTGCACAGCCAGCATCCACAATGACCAAGTCTGATTTGCCAACTGCCACGATCTTGTCCCCCCTTGATTGTTTATGTATTGGACCACTGTTGTGTTGTCCGAACGAATCAAGATGTCTTTTCCTTGTAGATAAGGGAGAAAATGTTTTTTTTTTAAGTCTGATTTGCCAACTGCCGCGATCTTGTCCCCCCTTGATTGTTTATGTATTGGACCACTGTTGTGTTGTCCGAACGAATCAAGATGTCTTTTCCTTGTAGATAAGGGAGAAAATGTTTTATTGTCAATATAACCGCCTCCATCTCCAGACAATTGATATGCTGCAGTTTCATGATGTTTGACCAATGACCCTGCACAGTTTTGTTTTTCCAGTGCCCCCCCCCCAGCCCAGATTTGATGCATCTGTGGTCACTATTTCCTGAGCATGAACTTGCTGAAAATAGCGACCCTTTAAGATGTTTGCTTCCTGTAACCACCATGACAGATGGAATTTTAACGAACGAGACAGTGGAACATTGTGATATAGACTCATCCTTGATGGACTCCAGGATTGTAGTAAATGCATTTGTATTGGACGCATAAAAAGTCTTGCATTCGGAATTAGCTCGATGCATGATGCTATCATTCCTAGAAGAACGAGGTAATCCCGGGCTTTGGTTTGGCCCCCTATCACATTTTGAATAGCGAATTTCATTTTTTCCAATCTGTCTGGAGTTGGATACACTTTTCCCAGATCTATTCTGAACACACCCCCTATATAGGTAATTGTCTGACACGGAATAAGCATTGATTTCTGAGAATTGACAATAAAACCGAGTCGCAGAAGGAGACCGAGAATGATCGAGCGATCTTGTAGCAACTTGTGTCTCAACTGATTCAATGCTAGCCAGTCGTCTAGATATGTGGCTAAGCGAATACCGTGCATCCGTAGATGTGCTGCTACCACTGAAACAATTTTTGTGAAGACACGTGGTGCCGAAGTTGGACCGAAACACAGAGTGCGGAACTGAAATGTTCTGCCCTGAACTGCGAAACGTAAATACTTTCTGTGTTTCGGATATATTGGCACATGTAAATAGGCGTCGCTCAGATCGATGGATATCGCCCAGTCTCCTTTTTTGACTAAATTCAACACCTTTACCATGGTGTCCATTTTGAAGTGTTGTTTTCGAAGATACCTGTTCAGTGGCTTTAAATTTATTATTGGTCTCATTTCTACATTTTTCTTGGGTACCAGAAATATTGTGCTGTAAAACCCGGATTGGACTTGTTGTAGTGAGACTGGTTCTATGGCATTTTTCTTTAAAAGTTGATCTATTTCTATGTTTATGAGACGTAAATGATCTGCACTGTGTACAGTGTATTTTATTCCCGAGAAAAACGGTTTCTCTAGAAATTCCAGCTTGTATCCTTCTTTTACAATTTCGAGCACCCATCTGTCGTTTGTTATAGTATGCCATTCGGTCAAAAAATGACAAAGTCTGCCGCCTACAGGTATCTTCGAAAACCGAACCAAATTTCCTACCTGGTCAGTATCGACGACCTCTGCCCCTGCCCCTATACGAGGAAGAGGATGTCGCTGTCTCGGCTCTTTGTTTGCCTTTCCCAAAATACGAGTCAGGTCGTCCTTTGAAGTTGGACGAGGTATCTTTGCGATCGTCTCTGTTGAATTTTGGAAACCGAAAATTCGAGTCAACGGCACGTTTGCGATCAGCGTCGTCATAACGTGGTCTTTTTTGTGACAATTCTGGCACAGACAACAATTTCCTTTTAGACGACAAGTCCTTCTTTTTAATTTCGGGCACTAATTCGTCCATTTGCTGTTTTTTAACTTTCCGTTCCTTCAACAGCTTTTCAAGTCCCGTACCGAACAAACCATCCCCTGTGAGGGGTAACGCTGCAAATGCGTCACTGTCGTATAACTGAAACAGACCCGTGTCCGTCAATGTCACTGTTCTCCGCAAAATGTGGTGAAACGCCCCCGTGCGACCCAGCTGATCCAAGCTTTTGGTAGATATAGCAAAACTGTCCTTTATTTGCTGACATACCAAATCAATGTCCGGTTGATCATTGCGCAGTAATTCCAACACATTTCCCAGTCCTTGCTGGAGATACAGTTGCATTACAATGCCTAATTTCGCGGCTTGTTGTCCCCCATAGGATATGTGTTCAAGCATCTTATAGGGCTGTGAGACGAGCGACGTTTTCTTGTGCCTAGGACCTGCTCCCCGTGAACCATGACGCTTCACTAAACACGTTTCAATAAATGTATCAATGGATGGTACACGCAAGAAATCCTCTGTACTCTCATTGATTGGAAACAGATCATAATTTTCCTCAGAAAATGCTGTTAAACTATTAGGATTTTGTGTCCTGTAACACGCGTTGAGAATGTCTGACTACGATTTGTCAATGCCCAGGCCAGTCTTTGTTTCGGATAGTTTTGCAAACGCCGATTCACCAAAAATGTCCACTAATGTTTTCGTCAATTGTTTTGGAACATTTTCCGATTCGGTGTCCGAGTCAGACATCTGCAGATTTTGACGTTCGATTTGTCTCGGTTGCAGGGATAGACAATCATCGTCGTCGTCGTCAGATGAAAGATTGGGCCGCCTATGTGGCTTGCCATCATTCATGGAGAAGTGCGGTCTATGTGACGGCACTTGATCGAAACTTTCTCGTCTTTGTGGCGGAATCCGTAATTCTGTATCTGGCACACGGTCGCTGGTATCTTTCTGTGTAACCAGAGTCTGCAGCATAGTGAACATTTGGTGCATTTTACTGTCACTTTGTTCAAACCGCTTCTCCCACTTCGCGTCCAGCATGTCGTACCGGGTGGGACGTTTCGTCACCTTCTTAGAGGACGAACTACCACGTGGCGAAACATGGCCGTCGATAGAAACCCGCTCGAAATCGGTATTTTCTAATACTATCCAGCGCTTTCTGACGACTGGGTGTGTCGCCGGAGGCGCCCCTGAGCTGGTCTTGTGCCATGCAGGCCGGTGGTGAACAAATATTTTCTTCGGAGCTCATAAAAACACATCTAAACTCTTGACGCCAGAAAATGAAACTGGTTTACTGAGTGCCCGGAAGTAGGATGCTTGGGTAAATTTTCTTACTTCCGGTTTCCCGGAGCGGATTAAAACCTAGGCCGAATATGAATCCTGAGAGTAAATGTGAGGTAAGTTGATTGACGAAAAATAAAATAGTGCCCTGTGCCAACTTATCCTATGGCGTTTTGGTCTGTCTTGGCTCGTGCTTTGTATCTACAACTCTATATGTACTGTTCTCTATAGTTTTTACAGTTTTGGGCTCAGTTTAACAGTTAAATACTGGAACATACGGATCAAGACATTTCGTGCGTATGACTACAGCAGCTATTATCTTTAGTTTTCACAGTTAGGTAGCAGTGACCGGTTAACCGCCAATTTCGTACATTTTTTTTCTGGGAGTTTCAAACAGTAATTTATTCTAGACCGCATGGATGGGAATGGGTTTGTACCATCACAGTACATTTGCCTCTGGATGATGATTGAGAAAATATGCAACTTTCAGTCTCTAGTTCCGCAAGTGATGAGTTTTGTGGAGATAACATATTTCAGTGCTTTCAGTACTGACAGCAGATTATATTGCAGGAGTAATTTCGCGCCGCAGCAGGAGGGTGTGTGCGTGTTGATTCCAATCGTGAATGGTACTACTGTCATAACCTTTGTTCGTCAACGACTCATTTGTGGCTGGGGGCTTATGTCGTTTGTGACCAGTCTATATCCTGATCTTCTAGCAAACTGCTGTAACTCGATAATGATCTATACTGCTTGAGAGAAGCTTTGTGGCAGGGGATGAATGGCGAACAGTGCAGACCCAGGTCAGACTGCGCGTTTGCGCAGTCTGATCTGGGTCTACACTGGTCGCATATGCAATAATCCCTGTTTCCCCTCTGACAAACACGGTCCAGAGTGTCTAGTCATGTTCTGTGAAATGGAAGACGGTTATTGGTTGTTTCTCCGTTGTCTGGGAAACGCAATCAACATTTTTTATGTAAATGCGAATTGTCGGTTCCCGTCAAATACGAAGTGACGGCTCGTGTTTCTATACCACAATATTCATTGTTGACTCAAAACGAAGGGAGCGTCAACCATAAAATCACATATTGAACAAGACTGTTGTATGGTGGGTAATGGACGCTATTTAGTCAAGTTACATACATATCGCAACACCGCGTTTAAAATTACACTGTTTACCCCGTATGTACCTCATGATGCCAGGTTTAGTTTAACCCTTACACAGCTATCTTAATTTTTTGTCGTCTTCTGTTTATTCTATATTTTCCATTTTTATCATCAACAATATGGTTTGACAGCACTTTAGAATAATTTACAACATGCTTTCACAGCACTTCAGCATCATTTCCATTGGAAATGATTCTGAAGTGCTGTCAAACCATTTTGTTATTGAGAAATAAGGCAAGATATAAAAGCAACAGCAGACGACAATTGTTGTGTGTAGTGGTCTAAGGGTTAATAATATTTTATTGTAAATGTAAAATGTAAGCGGCATGGGTAAACTTGCAACAAGCAAACTAATGTTTAAATAGCATGCAAATGGGTTGGGCTGCTACAAGTTATATCAACATCCCCGATGCTGTATACGGAATCAATTGAAATGCCATGCTGCCATGTAAAATGGATTGAGTGTAACAAATTGCACTGATTTGAACAACTATTGGTGAAATTTGTTTTATCGGTACTTATTTTACAACGATTACAAATAAGCGAGAGCGTGTGTGTGTTTGTGAGAGAGAGAGAGAGAGAGAGAGACAGAGAGAGAGGAGAGAGAGAGAGAGAGAGAGAGAGAGATACTATTCATGCTTTCTTTGGATGGAGACATAATAGTGATCCTTAATATGCGATGAAACGCCTGAAGGAGCCGATAGAAGCACACTTGTCCGGAGTAGTCACATGTATGCCATCGCACATATTGGTCGAGGATCGAACCCAACGCCTCCCGCGGCCGCCTCCCGCGGCCGCCTCCCGCGCCTTCTCCCACCATTGATGAGAAGCGCGGTCGTTATACCAATTGATCTAACCGGACAACGTGGTGTACATTTGATGCGATACATACAGATTCACCGGGAAGTTCCATACCATCACCTACCGATGATGTCGCGTTCACAGCTGCAGTCATTTCTAAGTAATCTGACACACGCCATGCGATTTTGTACATACGGACATCTGCAAATATTCGTGAAATTTAAAAAATTCACAATATTTTCCGTAAATGGCGTCAACAGTTGACAAAATTGACAGAGTACATGTGGAATTTAATTACGCAGATGTCCTACAAATTTCACAATAGTTTCCATAAATGGCGTCAAAAGTTGACACAATTGTCACAGTACATGCGGAATATAATTACGCAGATGTCCGAAGGTACAAAATCGCATGGCGTGTCTCATATTGGTTTTCTCGAAATTACTCCGAAACGGCTACAGATTTGTGGCGGTGACTGGAGCAATGCGGCTTATGGAATTTTTGATCAGTTTAGCTCCTGATCAAATAGCCCAACACGGTAGCCGAATATAGAGAATAGTAGGTTAGTGCCGTGAATGGGAAAAAATATCTGGCAAGGCTCAGGAAACGGGATGGGCGAGGCTCTGCCGAGCACATCCCGTTTCCGTGCCGCGCCAGATATTTTTTCCCATTCACGGCACTAACCTACTATTCTATTTATCTCGTCAACCTACAAATGGCTGTAAAATGCAAAAATTGTATTGACTGGATATCAAAAATGTTTCACGGCACCGTGTTTCACGCACTGTGTTGACGGGATAAAATGATTTATACTGATTGATAGAAAGCATGAAATGGCGAACAGTACAGATCCTGATCAGGCTGCGTGGATGCACAGGCTGATCTGGATCTAGACTTGTCGCAAAACCCATAAGCAGGCTGGAAAATAGGCAAAGAACATAGTCCCGTTTCGTTTTTGGATTTGTTTTTCGTTCGACGGAATTTAATTGGAACATTTAGTAATTTTCCGAATTCTCTATATACAAAATACAGGGAAAATCAGTAAAATTTTCTGTCAGAACCTTTAAAAGGTTGGAAAAAATTCAGATAAATGTTGAATATAACATCGCCTTTCATGTGTTACGTTTGATGCCATTTATGGAAAATATGGTTACTTTTGGAATTCCCTATCTACAAAATATCAGGAAATCATGATCAATGTGATTTTTATAAATACAATCAAGCCGTTCCCGTGTTGAACATAACCAATAACGTTTCTTTGAAGATAGAATAGATCAATAGTGATCTGACAAAACCGGGCTTATTGCATTTGCGACCAGTGTAGACCCAGACCAGCCTGAGCGTCCGCACAGTCTGGTCAGGGTATACACTCTTCGCCATAATGCCAACGGAAAACCATTTATGCATCAATAAACAATGAAAGTTGTTCTTCTATTAGGCGGTTTGAGCGTTCAGTCTGATTAGGATCTATACTGGTCAAGGAATAAGCCCGGTTTAGTCAAATCTTGTCCAAAGAGGAACAGATATGGAAGATTAGCATACATATACACACACTGTACATGCAATGCAACGTCTATGACGAAACATTATTGTGTGGCATTGTGAACAATAATCATCTCTGGAATTACAAGAACAGAACAGAAAAAGTCCCAGAGTGGAAAATGAGTGCTTACTAGTACAGCAAATCGATTTTACTATGGGATAAATTCCCAAAATATTTTGACATAGGGCAAAAAGTAGGTAGGCGGTGACGGACAGGGTCGAACAACGAAAAAAAGAAGAAGAAAATTGACTCCGAAACCCACGTTTTGCCGTCGACGATATTTTGGCCATTAAGCACATTAAATCTTAAAAATATTTAAATATAAGTAATTAATAAATATTGATTTTATTTTGAAAAAAATATTTTCCTTTGGGAATTTAAAATGAGGCCTAAAAATAGATTTTTTCAAATAATTTATAATTGTGGTCCAATTTTCAAAATCTAACTTGTTTTCTTAGTTATATCATTTCCAAGCTATCTAGCCAGGTTTCGGAGTCAATTTCCATTTTTTTTCTTTTTTTTGACTCAGCCCCCAGCGCTTCCTCCTCTTTTCCCTGATGTTAAATTCCCATATGAAAATCGCGTTTTCGCTATGAAATCAATATTTGATGGAATTTCATAAAAAAAGATTATTGGAGAGGGTTATTTTTTTTTTTAAAAGTGGAAAAGTACTTACATTTAAATATGTTAAGTTCGTCGGCAGAAAGACGTGGAACAGACAGTAGCTACATGTAGATAGTTTGGAAATGATGTAACTAAGAAAACAAAAGTTAGATTTTGAAAATCGGTCTACAAAGTCCAAAATTATTTAAGCAAAATATATATTAGCCCCCATGTGGAAATTTAAATTCCCATAGGAAAATTGTTTTTCGCAATAAAACCAATATTTAAAGGAATTTTATCAAATATCTTTTTTGGGGAGTGTGACTTTATTGTTATCGATGAAACAGTACTTACATTCAAATATTGTTTAGATGTAACGTGTTTAATAGTCAAATGTTCGTCGGCAGCAAAGCGTGGAACAGACAGTAGGATTTGTGAGATATGTGTCCTGGTGCCAGTTTCACTAAACTTCGTACAACTAAAATATTCGTAAGTTCAAATTTAGGATCGTCGGGAAATTTAAATTGATGGATTTACATTTATTGAGCGTAGGCTGCATATGCATATGCAGCCTATGCTCAATAAATGTAAATCCAATACTTGTTTACAAGAAAATATTGTTAATCTGACATTTACAAACATTTATCATCATTTTTCACTTACGAACATTTTAGTCGTACGAAGTTTAGTGAGACGGGTCCCAGTTTTGCTACTGGTCAATGTTGGAGACTGGAGAAATGGAGTTTATGGTATTTTTTGCCAGTCTACTGTCTGTTCCACGTTTTGCTGCCGACGAACGTTTGGCTATTAAACATATTAAGTCTAAACAATATTTAAAACAAGTAATTTTTAATCAATAACAAAAAAGTCACTCACCAAAAAATATTTTTTGATGAAATTCCATCAAATATTGATTTTATTATGAAAAAACGATTTTCTTACGGGAATTTAACATGGGGGCTAAAAATATATTTTTTTTAATTTGTGGACCGATTTTCAAAATCTAACTTGTTTTCTTAGTTACATCATTTTCAAGCTGTCTCGGCAGGTTTCGGAGTCAATTTCCAATTTTTTTCGTTTTTTGATCCTGAAGGAAGTTTTGGAAATTGACTCCCCATGTTAAATTCCCATAGGAAAATCGTTTTTTCGCAATAAATAGAGGATATTCATATTCTTGCAACGAATATGACATATATTTTCATCGAGTCTAACGGCACTCGTGAAATATGGACATTTCACACCACTCGATGAACATATATGTCATATTAGTTGCAAAAATATGAATATTCTATTTATTATATACCTCTCCCTGGAAATTAGCAGTTTTTTAGACTGTATACGGTAATGAATGTGTATTTGCAGCCTATTTGCGCTGTTTTCTTTCGATGCGTGTTATGAATATAGATAGCGGAAGTAGTCGTATTTTCACCGGAAGTTGTTCATCGATGAGAACATATGACTTTTATTCACATCTTATAACTATGTATTTCATATGTATGTATATAATAAAATCAATGGAATTTCATCAAATACTTTTTTTGGGGCAGGGTGATTTTTTTGTTATTGATGAACAAGTCGTTACTTTTATATATTTTTGAGATATAATGTGTTTAATGGCCAAACGTTCGTCGGCAGCAAAAAGTGGAAGGTCTTCTAGCGTGATCCCGCAGCATAACACACATCTATAGTGTCTTAGAAACACGACACATCTGTTTTGCTGAATACATGACGAACAGTGCAGACCCTGATCAGGATGCGCCGATGCGCAGACTGATCTGGGTCTGCACTGTTCATTTACTCATATCAGTGAAACCGATGTCGTCGTGCGTCTAAGACTATTATCGTCGGTTCTACACTGGTCGTAAGTTCATACACCTTGATTATCCCATACCATTCACAATTATGTCATATGTGGCTGTGGGTTTTGCGACCAGTGTAGATCCAGATCAGCCTGAGCACAGCCTGATGAGGATATGTACAGCTCGCCATTCCAATAATGAATCACCCGGTATGCGTCTAAACGGAAATATAAATCGTTATTAGGCTACATACGTGTGCTAGTTGATCCAATGCTACACTGGTCACAATTCCCACAAGCCCTCATTCTCCAGACACAACCACATATTTATTACGGCCATTAATGTCATGGTTGAGCACTCCATAATTACCTATTAATCACGTATAAGAACACCGTCTTTCGTCTTTGAAGTGCACGGCCTCTTCTAATTTCGTGGAACCGTCTAATTGTCTACCACGAAGTACATCGAAACGTGAGGTAACCTACGGAACATATTCACACGACATAGCATCCCGTTCACACGACATAGCATCCCGTTCACACGACATAGCATCCCGTTCACACGATATAGCATCCCGTTCACACGACATAGCATCCCGTTCACACGACATAGCATCCCGTTCACACGACATAGCATCATCCCGTTCACACGACATAGCATCCCGTTCACACGACATAGCATCCCGTTCACACGACATAGCATCCCGTTTCCGCGACATAGAATCTAGTTTCCACGAACGACATAGTCATGCAATCAAAAGGTAGCATTATTGTCATTGAAGATGATGTAGAAATATATGCTATTCATTCTATTGGCTGATTATGTCGGTCGAACGAGCTGCTATTTCCGAGAACGAGATAGCTAACTCGTTCGACACGAGATCATATCTCTTGAGAACGAGATTGCTATGTCATGGGAACGAGATGCTATATGGGGGTAACGAGCATATCCCTTTCAAGCTGACGAAGTAATCAGGGGGCCGTTTCACTAAACTTCGTACGACTAAAATGTTCGCAAGTGCAAATTTAGGATCGTCCGGAAATCGCAATTGATGGATTTACATTTATTGAGCATAGGCTGCATATGCAGCCTATGCTCAAAAAATGAAAATACAATACTTGTTTACAAGAATATTACAGACTATCATAATATTGCACTTACGAACATTTTAGTCGTACGAAGTTTAGTGAAACGGCCCCCAGAGCGTTGCTTCTCAACAGTTGATTCCGTTAACGCATGCGCGATCAAACAAAAGAAGGATATATCAATGTACCTATAGAACGGCGTACGCTTTCATGAGTCAACAGACCGTTCCAAGACGATACCATTGTCAGCTTGTTTCCTTATTGCGAACGCGGATCAACTAAAAGGAGTAGAAATTGTGCGTTATCATCAGTGGACGTCTTTGCTAAATAACCGTTTCAAGACAGGTGCCCATGTTTTCTTGCACGTGTACCTGCACTGATGTATCGGCAACAAGTGCATGCTATGTCGTGGTGTGCATCAGTTGTGGAGACGTGTATTGCTTTGGAAGTAAACACATTTATCCCCTCAACACAGTGCGTATGTGCCGTGAAACACGGTGCCGTGAAATTTTCTTGATATCCCGTCAATACGACCTAATCAGTGCGTATAAATATGTGCAGTGGCTGGCATTATTTTGTTTTGCATTTTAAAGCCAGTTGTAGATGTTGACGGAATAAATAGAATAGTAGGTTACTGCCGTGAATGAGAAAACATATCTGGCGCGGCACGAAAACGGGATGTGCTCGGGATGTCCCGTTTCCTAAGCCTTGCCATATCGATGGTCTAGTAACATAAGGTCGTAACTGCTATGCTAAAGCATAGCTAAAGCATAGCAGTTACGACATTATGTTACTAGACCATCGATATATCGTTTCCCATTCACGGCACTAACCCACTATTCTCTATGTACATGGTCATAAGGTAAACGTATCCATAACGCAATTCCGCATATTTTGAATTCTACACCACCGCCTGCGCTAATCTTGTCAATATCTGAATTTATTTTTTTATTTAAAAAGTCCTTGAGTATTGTGCTTAAAATGAAGCAGCTTTATTGACTGAGCATGAGCTGTGATACAGCTCATGCTCAGCCATGAAAACTGCTTGATTGCGAGTTAAGATTGCAATTGATATTCAGAAACGTTCACATCTGGGCAAGATTAATACAGGCGGTTAAATGTCTTATTTCCGTATGATAATGTATGTTTTGACTCCCACATCCCAGGTTTTAATATAGGAAGACATACGATACAACCGCGCGTCTCTATCAGTAAGTTAAATATTATTGATCGATTATATAGCAGGCACTCATAAGTCTTACAACTGTTGGAATAGTTATGCCATTTACACTTATTTAATTCTTATAGAGAACATTTTGTGCCTCAGCTTTTTGTGTAGCATATGCTCAATAAATGTAAATCCATTAATTGAAATTTACACATGATTATAAATTTGCCCTTACGAACATTTTAGTCGTACGAAGTTTAGTGAAACGGCCCCCAGGAGCTACACTGGTCATCATTTCAATAAGCCCCGTTTCTCGTGACGGAACACAGGCGTCTCCAGTTGACAATGACGGCGCAGTCTGCGTTGTATAACACGTAACATATAAGCCAGGCTCTGGAATTACCAATCTTATCGCCTCGATTTTCGCCGATATTGATTTCGAAAAACTGCCATATTTTTCATAAATGACGTCGAAAGTTGCCATAAATTGCACATCTCATGCGGAATGTAGTCCGCATGTGCTGATCAATTTATGTCAACTTTCGACGTAATTTGCGGAAAATATGGACCATTTACAAAATCAATATCGGCGAAATACGGCACTGCGATACTGGAGGCAATTCCAGAGTCAGGCCCATGTTAATTGTGGATTTATGTGTCCTTTGATGTCATATTGGTACATTTATTTCGGCCGTTAAATGTGCACATATTATCCGGTAAAACCACCGACATATGTCTATTCAAGTGCAAATGTGTAAAACTAATTAAGGACATACTGTAGTCAAATTTACACCGTGTTATATTGGTCGTGAAACTCTCATATTCACGTAAAAGTACAAGCCGTATTTATATATTATATTCATAGGCGAAGAGAAAAAAAAATAGGTCAAAGCTGAATCTTTCAAAATATGTTCAGAATATCATTAGAAATAACATATCAAAACTCCCCATTAATCCCAGTGGAGCTTAATCCAGAATTCGATGGCGTCCAAAATGGCGACCAAAAATGACCAAAACTACAACTAGTGCAATTTTCGCCAAACCAATTCGAATGAAATGTGCCAAAACAAATAGAATATAACGCATAACAGAACTTTTGAGAACTTAGTATTAAAATTACGTCCAAGATGGCCGCCAATTGCATCATACATAGCTCACAGAACGTGAGAAACAAGCAATAACCGAATGGCACTAGGGTTGAAATCGGAAAAAAATGCAAACGCTGAAATATTAATGCAACATATTCAGAATACCATCAAACCCAACATATCAAAGCTCTCCATGAATCCCACAGTAGAGTATGTAGAATTCAAGATGGCCGCCAAAACAGTACAATCATGAATTACCTACAAATAAGCATCTGCTATGTATCAAAGTCAGAACATATTCTTTTGACGTATATTCTCAGTTTAGTACCACCCAAATGCATCTTATTTCGTGCTTGTTGCACGCGTAAACTTATCCAACCCAGCAATATGCTGCTTTATGTTTCACTACAAGCTTGAATGCTTTCTTTTTTCCTTGACCGAATAGTGCTGATACTGTATCACATCCCGTGATCGCGTGTATGAACATTAGATGTTGCCGAACTTCTCCTATAGATTGCTTGATTTCCGCAATGTCGTACACGAACAAGGTATTGCCCTTCGACAACATGTGCAGGTGGCATTGTTCAGTACTTTGTGACACAAGCATTACTAGCAAGTCCGTGTCTGTTCCAACAACCACTACGTCCTTTGGTCGGGATCGTGCAATCGATATTGCTGTGGCAACAATTAGACTATCCGCGTCAGCCTCAGCCTGCTTTATGACTACATCGTGAAGTTTCAACTCTTCAGCAAGCAGCTCTATCAATCTTGATTTGTTTGTTCCATTAGTCAGGAATGCTTCTTGGGTAGTCACTGTTTTCATGTCTGCATCAAATAATATAAACGGGATGTGGTTTTTGATGCTCTTCGTCGTTGCTCCGCTAATTTGCAATGTATGATACGTAGGACTTACACACCTCCTTGTAAGTTGCATTTGTCGGCCACACGACTGTGTGAAGGAGGTAACCTCCATCAATGACAAATGCTGCCTCATCAAGAAACGTGGATTGCGGATCAACTTTCGATTTCAACAATGTGCCAAGTGCCAAGAGACGTAGGCTGAAATGCCAGCTCTTACGCTAAGAACAGTTCCATTTCAGATCGACTTTGCGTCATATGACGCAAGTGATTCTGTTAAAGAGCAAAGTAGGATTCACTACAACTGGCTGACCACGGACTGTGACTGTGTTAATCGATGAGTTGATTGTTTTCACTCTGTCATTCCTTTTCAGCTTTACATCTGTTTTATCTGTTTTATCTGTCATGGAATCTGCTGCTTTTTGGACTATTTCAAACGCCATGTCACAGTTCACCGACTTGTCGGCAACTAAACCAGTTGCTATTGCAACAACTGACTTAGAATGACTGTGGGAAAATGGCGAATGTGCTCGTAACCATCGCAAAAATGTATCGTAGTCCTTATGATCACGTGATTGTGAGCTTGCATGTAAATCCCTGTGCTGATCCGATGTCCTGGCATGGACGCCTGTGCATGTTTCAAGACTCTCGCATATGGATACACAGCGGGGTAATGCATGAACCCACTTTGTTAATGAGCTAGCTTTGTCATCCCACCTGACGATGTCAACAAGCGCATCAGCTCTTGCTCGATTGTCTGATCGGTAAAATTACCGCCCCAAAAGCGATCAGTTCGTCGAATGGTAATATGCTCACCTTCAGTGAACTGCTGGTGGTCTTTTTCTGCCATGTTATATTCTAGTTGTGCCATTTGCTGTAGGTAGAGTCTGTGAGGCAATGTGGCCAGCAGCATGGAAAAGCGGTATCATTCTCCTTATGCAATATAAATGGAGATTCCAGTCGTCTGTGCGTTCAGCTCTGATCAGTAGTCTTAAGAGAGACACCTGCTCCAAGTAGTTGACCCAAAGATTCCCAGTGCGACTGTCATTTGCAGCATGTTCCATCAACTTACCAAGTACCTGACTGAGTTCTGCCAGACTTATAATAAGCATCCCCTTCTACACTACATGGACTGTTCAAAAGTGATGCATAAAGTCGACGTAATGACTCAGCATCAACAATATCCTGTTTCTCAAGCACTAGAGAAGTTGTGGCAGCTGAAGTTAACAGGTGAGCACAGACAGCTCTAGCATATGCATGCCCCGTTAACATGTGAATAGCAGTTCCTGGAGCGTACACAGTCTCCCATAATGCTTCTAATCCGTTGCCCGCCATGATAAATCCAACTGATCCCATAAATGACATCAGTAGGTGAAAACGACACAATCGTGTGATTTTATTCGACATATCTGGCGATGCAGCCACTATCTCTGTGGCGTTTATGTAAACGGTTGGTCAAATGTGACAATGCACACCTTCTGCCCATGCTTGTCGCATTGGCTTTGTGCAAAACACAATGCCGTAAATATTGTGCTCAGGTTTGTTGGATCTAGATTAATGAATGGAAGAATCTCGATTCGGCTTTTCTCATGCTTTTCGCCTGTTACTGCCACCTGCATGAACCCACTCCATGACGGACAAGGAGTAAGATTTGTAGAAAAGCTGGCTAACCACAGACGATCAACATCTACTGCAACCACCAAACTAGTTGGGTCCGTTTTTGGAGCTTCAATTGGGCCAAACTTCACTGACTGAAGGCCGGGTACGGTTGGTTTCTTGTACGTTTTGATTGGGATGTCACCAAACTTTCCTATTAATTGGGAGCAGACCGACTCAGTTTTCCTTCAACCTTTTCTCATTGTGGGGTAACGCATGCAATTCCGCACATGCTGTGGAAAGTATCATGCCCAGTTAGTGTCGCAATATTGAAATCTGCGGAGCTAGACATGCCACAAATACACAATTATATTATTATTTCTTCGGTCAGTATCAGATTATTATTATTATTATGTTTTATAAATTGTTTGTCCGTTCAAACTAATATAATTTTGTTAAAAAATGTATTATTTTTTAAAATATTTTTTATGTCAAGTTCCAAATATTTTTTATTGTAATACCATAATATGTGCATAATATTCTATTTGTGATGATATGCTGACATATCATGCAAAACTAATACAGTTTGCACTATTTATTGTGACATTTATAACACTGGCCGATTACGGCAGCCATCTTGGATGCCATCTTGAATTTTGAGTTAAGCTCCAGTCGGATTCATGGGGAGTTTTGATTTGTTTCAGCTAATGATATTTACAAACTATACAGAAAAATTCAGCTTTGACCTATTTTTTTTTGATCTTCGTCGTTTTTTTTATATGATGCTCTTCGGGTATCAAGAGTGTACCGTATTGAACGCGAATATCTTCTAGGGAGAATAAACCTTCTTTCAATCCAATCCCATTTGTATGCTACTGCTGTTGGTTTCCGATAAATTGACAAGGGCACGTGACGTCATGGGGTCATCGGACTATGTCTATTATAGCGTTCTAGGGATACAGCCGTTTGCAGCCATTTTAGCTGGCCGAATCGACGCCTTATCTAGATCTATTTAGGGCTTGAAAATGCATGCTCCCGATAGCTTAGGAGGTCATTTAAATTACCAACTGGTTGACTGGTGAAACAGGCGATTGAAAACCACAATAAAAGCCATATTTGTAAACGTAAAACGATTCAATATTTGATTCATTTTGATTGTCCAGTCGTCCGCCAACATAAGCAGATGGTAAATGCATTCGACTTGCGTACCTTTTGTGCGAGTTCGAGCCTCGGACAGATTTGTTTTCCCATTATAATTCATATAACAGATTCAACGTTTTCTCACTTGTACGAACGTCTGGCCCTTGTGACGTGGGCACTGGGTTTACAGCGTCACATATCAGGATGCACATCACGCAGTCAGATCAGGGCATACGGTGTTCAAAATTCATTTACTGAATACATCTTTGACTATCAAACAACGTGAAACAAAATCGGGAAGTAGACACATTCTAAAATTGTCGCCGTTAGGTATTGCATATAAACTACAAAACGGGGTGGGGTGGTGGGGGTGGGGGTGGGGGGACTCTTGGGGATGTCAAATATACACATCCTCGGTTTTTTTTGGCCTCCTAATTCCCGGCCCCTGGAAATGTTTGACGGTAAATACACCCCACACAGTGTATGTCCGCCGCCCCAGAAAACATTGGTTGCACTTATACATTTGGTCCAGACAGACATATGGATGTAACTAAGACGATTCAAATGTCATTACCAGTTTTTGAACCAATACAAAATATGTTTCTGTAAGTTACATTAAATAATTTTAAAGAAATAAACATATTAGCGACAGCAGATATCTATCTGGGAGTATGAAGTGAGGGTTATAATTCAATAAAAAAAGATTGCACAGTGTTGGTTTCGAACCCAAACCCTCAACGTTGATTACAATAACAAAAAAGATAACTTACCACTACGCTACATGCATCATATACTGAATTTAAGAATTGGTCACAGGTTGATATAGGTGCACGTTTGTTGACCCTTATATGTCACAGAAAGGAATATATCACATGTGTGAAGTATCCGTGCGAATGCGTCACACATTTCGGCGAATACTGGCCGAATTCGGCCGAATACATCACAAACCGAAAATCTCACCCAAATATTTTTCACTTTTTGGTATAAACGAATATGTCACACAATCGCAAATTTCAAACTTGACCGAATATGGTCATACCATTATCAAATCGAATGTATCGACATGGATAATTTATTGTCGAAATTTGATCATTACGTAATCCAAGATGACCGCCGAAAGGTCAAAAGGTCATTATTTTATTAGAGATTTCAAATGTCTTATTTTCATGAATCGCCGGGATGATATTGGACAAACTTCACAGTTATGGTCCGTGGGTGAAGACTTTTCATATTTATTAAAATGGAGATCATCGCATAATCCAAAATGGCCGCCGTCAAAATGTATGTAAAATTCTTAAAAAAACTTCTTCTCACGAACCGCCAGACGGATTTCGATGACACTTGGTAGGAATGATCGATAGTTAACGCCGACGTGCCGACTATATGGCGCTGTCGGCAAGCCAGCGCGACAAAAAATCGCACACTTCGAATTAATGGTGACGACAAAATTATTACGAGACGATATTATTTTGAACAGTATAGTTCTATCATTGTTGGTGTGAGTGTGTCACACATGTTCAGGAGAATGAACTGTCCCAATATTAAAGCAATCCTTCAAGTAATATTGAAGATATGACATGATGGAGAATCTGGCAAAAACTTTTCGACGAAAAAATGGCTAAGTATTTCATCTGCATTTCAAAGGTCAAAAAGGTCACAAAGGTCAAGGTCGTGAGTGTGTCACAGATGGCCAGGTAAAGCAAGTGTCCAAGTATTGAAGGAATCCTTCAAGTAATATTGAAGATATGACTTGATGGAGAAACTGGGACAAAGTTTTCGACGAAAAGGTACACGGACGGACGTATGGACGTACGGACGGAACCTCAAGAGCAAAGCAATATGCCACTCTTGCTATCGCATATGGGGCATAAAAACGTTTATCACATGTTTATGTCAAATGTAATAATATTCGTTTAACCCATTCAACACCACATACCTATAAACTGGAGTTTGCAAACAGTGTAGATCCAGATGAGCCGGCTCGTAACGAGCCGTCTCATCAGGATCTGCACTGTTTGTGACAAAATTTCTATTTTTGCCGCCAATATCTGACAGAAAAATGTAAAATGTTTTAAATTTATAATGAACATCTCATGGTTAATGGAATAGTCTGAAATATAACATGGAAGATTCCATCTCAATTACTTGGTGTTGAAAGGGTTATAATGAATACAAGTGCAGGAGGCAACTACTAACCTAAGCAGAACAATATACGCCCGATGGTAGCTTTGAATGACACATTGACATTTAACATATTCGTTTAACAAGAGTTGTTTGTCAAACATATAAGCCCCCCACCCCCTTCTCAAAAAGACTCGGAATGGTGCCACAATGTGCATAGTGACCTCAAACTCAAACGTTTCAGCATCCTAGCACCAACTGTTCTTGAGTTATTGAGTCGAACTCGTTTTATTGTCCAAGGTCACCCCACGACCTTGACTTTTGACCTACTGACCTCAAATCAATAGGGTCATCTGCTGGTGGTCATGACTAACTTGAAAACCAATACTGGGAATCCTAGGTCATGGCGTTCTCGAGTTATAGAGCGGCAACTGTTTTATTGTCTAAAGTCACCGCGATTTTGACCTTTGACACACTGTAGTCAAGTCAAATTGGTAATACACTGTTCGTTACTGACGTGCATACCAAGTTTGAGGATCTTATGTCAAGATTATTTTGAGCGCAAACCAAATCGCTAACAGACGGACAGACGAGTTTACTGGGATATAAATTTTGGACGGAGACTTGCAACGGACCAATCAAATGTTAGGGAATTATGTAAATATTTTTGTGCTGGAATTATTAGTGTTGGTGCTATAACATGTGCATTGTGTAATACATACTGGACTATTATATATTGTTGTAAAGAGAATTATTACATAATGGTACAATTACCGTTTAAAACAATCAATATTTGGAGGAGTTATGGCCCTTTAAAGACCTATGGTGATATCAAATTGTACACACAATCTGCACATCCTTGCGCTCTATGCAATACAGGCTTTTCAATTACAGTTCATCCACAAGGGAAACTTAATATGTTCTTACGGCTAAGTGGTTACTCAATAAACTGTCTGTTATCTTGTTATGTGTTAATGGTCTGGTAGTTGGATACTATTGCAATATTTCTAGGTCTTGGTTTTTGTAGTCGGCGAGCAGTTTGGCTGTGTAAATTGCCTCGTCCTCGTCGTATTTCAAGTTAACCAATCAGGGAAACCGGGTACCAGGAAACACCCAATAATCATATGTTAGACTGATCAGACTGTGAATGTACATGCTTATCTGGATCTACACTGGTCACAAACCCCATAAGCCCCATTTCTCTAGTCACAGCCACTTATTCACATTTTGTTTGACGTCATTAAAATACACGACGTTCATAACGTCACACCATTGACCGGCAACGTCGCTGTTCTATGAATTGCGTCAAAATGACGTAAAGCAACAGGATTCCTAATTTTAACACGGTATTTGGTTATTTACATTCTTTATGGGATACGTTGCACCATCAACTAATGGAGACGCATAACAATCATTGGCCATTGAATTAGCTGGCGGTGTGCCGGCAATTCAAGTGAATATCAACTGTGATTTCAGCTGGTAAATCAGTTAGGGTTCTAGATTATTGGAAGATAGATAAATCATAAAATGGTTATGAAAAGATAAATCATAAAATGGTTATGAAATGAAAAAAGAAGTCCATCACGAGCAGAATGGAAACGAAGAAGCTGTCGTACTTGGAAAATAAGTAAAATCAATGTTATCAAAATATGACAAATTAAATCAGATTCCAATTCATGCATTTGATAACAGAAGTAATCAAAGTACTGAAAGTACTGAACATAGGGTACTACAAGAATTCCGCCACGGAAGCGGTGTCGCGCCTCAAAATGCCTTGTCGGTACAAAACAATGTTGTAGCGGGATTTTTGTTAAAGTTGCTGCATTACTTTGACATCGCCATGTTTACTTCTGTTTTGTGAATGAAATAGTTGGCCCCGGATCGAGTATATAAAAACATACAAATGACGTCATTGGGGAAACCGCTGACAAAATGTTCAATGTATGGAAGTTCAAACTTGTTAGAATTTTTTGTTTTCGTATTTTCAGTACTTGCATTAATATGGGTATTAATCTACGCTGGATGTGTTATACTGTCATTAATTTGTTCCCTGACTGTAATTTATCACTTACTGACTTATTGACCCCATCCCTGAACGTCGAATTGACACTCATGTTGGCGTGTATTGGCCACCATACAGACAAATGTCAATCAGGCAGAATTCGGGAATGTCACTAAAATCCACTGTAAATCCATCGACAGAATGAGGATTAACATCAGTTAGACCCACACGTGCGAGTTTTGTTGTAACACAATCGCGATCATTGAAAACATCTGGGTCAACATGTTTACACGTACCGGTGGAGAGTATTCGGAGGGGAGTTAACTCTGCCGAAAACTATAGCCTGTTAATAAATTTAGCGATGACCGCACGATTTGTAACGCAAATGGGGGCAACTAACAATTAAACGTTGAGTAACACAATGCATTTTGTTGTTATGGTTATTCCAAGATTTCACTACGGATTAGCCCATCGAGGGGGGTCTAAGGCGTGGCTAACTGTCCGAGGCGATTCCAATACATAGGCTACCCTATGTGAACATTATATAAACTGTTTTGATAAACAATGACCGAAGCATTTTCAATTTAACTTTCAGTTTCAAACTTTCAAGTCAGCAAATTGGATTGTTGGGCTATTTTATTCTTGCAAATACCCATAAATTGGAGCCCATAAACTAATGTATACATAATAAATAACTTAATTGTTACTACTGAAACAGTTTATCATTATAAAAATAGTGAAATACTGTGATTTTATTAGCGAAATAGGTAATTTTTGGGTTTACTTCCGTGTTTTTGTTATTGTTCTGACTACTCGGATTCTCACTTCCGGTTTCCAATTTGCATATCTTGAAACCACTGGTGAGATATAAATAGCATTTGCGCAGCGATGCGCAGCTATCTAGGTCAAAGTAAGACAGCGATCTTGCTTAGAAAATGGCTAAATATTACTAATATGATTCGACATAAATGCTGCTATTAGGATATATAGGTTATAAAATGATTTTTCCGTCACCTGACAGAAATAATTGGACAAAATTAATGAATTTTCAGAATATTTTCGTGAATTTTAATCGGGAAACCCAGGAGGCGGTTGCTAGCTGATGCTAGCATGTGCTGGTGACGTCAGACATCACAGAATCCCTCAAAACACGCGATTTCACGCTCTATTTTCAGACCGATGTCTACAGCAAAAATGGAAAGTTTGAAATCGGAAGTTGATTTTTTTGACGATATTTTACATCAATTTATCTATAAACAACGAATATCTTTCTATGAAAAACAGGTTTATGTGAACTATTCAAGACTATTTGATAGAAAGGTGGCGGAAACTGAAGCTGCCATTGTTTGAAGGATTATATAATACCAGTTCAATAGAGCCAATATTTCAATGTGTCAGATAGGGAAATCCAAAATGGCGGATATCGCTGTCCGTCACTGAGTGAGTGAGTGAGGCTTGTCTGCATGCGTAACATGACTTTCAAATAACCTGGCGAATATGCCTGCTCTATTCTGTTTTATTTTATCGCATTGTTATCCCCCATTCGAATGTTCATGACTGCGACATATTCGTCTGGACAATATTTTATTATTTTTTGTTCGAGTTTTTGTAACATGTAACACATTCGTTTGCTAATGTTGGTTTTGCATTTTTAACACACCTACTTTACCTATTATGGTTAAACATGGAATCTCCTGTGACCTTTAGCCTTGCCACATTATCGGAAATCAACAGTATATATTTAATATAATTTTATAGTTTAGTCCGCAGACGATAACTTGCTACTTGTTTACAAACAAACCGATCTTAAACAAAACACAGAATAGGTGAGACAGGTAAATATACCCGTGCCTGTATTCCTTTTCAATATTGATTTTGAGAATTGTCATCAAGTACTATGTAGTCGAGGGGTTAGAGTGACGTATATCAATGCAATAGGTAATGAGTTCGAATCTTAGTTTTTCATATACATAATATTTTTATTTGATTATATATTTCTTTTTTATATGTGTTGCTCTTACAAATTACATTAATTAAGCATGAACTAGATTACATGTAGAACGTTAGTCTCACTTTGAAGACAACTAATAACTATGCACATTTCATATGTGTCTACATGAAGAATCTGGGAGTAAGTAAGTAAGTAAGTAAGTAAGTAATTTGTTTATTTTAGTGACAGGTGTTAAACGAAACAGGGAATATGTACAATATGATATTGACGAAAATATGATATTGCCAGCATACACAAGTATGCTGTCTGTGCATTTGCTGCATATTTGCATTGTGTTACATACGTGTGTATTATTGTTGATATGTGATATAATATGCATCAGCTATTATATGTCAGTTCTGTGTGTCGTTGGCACTGATCAGTTGCTATGGGTTTAGTTTGATCAGGGTCTACAGTGATGCACAACTGAATAACTGTTGCATAGTATACATGTATGTGTGAGAGTGTAATCAATTGGTGACAATGTGTACACTCCAGGAGTATCCATGTGCATCCGATTGTCTGTGCAGTCTGTTTAGGTTTATGACAAACGTCCAATGGATGTTGTATGTATAGGATCTGTTTTATTATGTTTTATTGGCTAAGTGAATGCATCGATTTTAATAGATTTAGTCATGTAGTTATGCACATGATAATCGTCTCCATGTGATAACTGGTGCACTGGATTCATTAGAATCATATCAGGATAATTGTAATACATGTAATGCCATTGTGATTCACGTGACTTGACCTCTGTTTCGTATCCACAACGGTCGCTAAACCTTCACAATGGAGATCAACTGGCGATACCAACGATGGGAGCCAGCTCCGCCCGCCACGAGAAAGAAAATCTACAACAAAGGATTTGGCGGGAAAAAAGAGGCCAGCAGGAGGGAAATGGCGGCGAGTACGCCGAGCCTGCCTTCACGGCGTGAGGCGGCAACCAGCCCTTCTGCACCTGATTTTTCTACATACTCCTCCGTGGTGATCGACTCCACTCCAAGAACACCGCGGACTCCACCCGGGTTCAAGATGCTCCAGGATCAGGAACAGTCTCCAGACTTCCAGACGTCTTTGCATCCGATGGACGTGGGGTCCACCACGGGGTCACCAGTGGCCAACCATGCCACGACTCCACCACTGCCAGCGCCACCTACGCCACCGCCACCAGATCATCCTTCCCTCGACTACACCAACCCGCCGGATGAACAACCTAGACTGGATATCATCATGCCGGACCCGGACAACAACATCTACATCACCAGCACAGAAGTCAGTGGTGATGATTAGCCTGTAACACCATCGTCGCACCGGCGCGCTGCCATGTAACCAGCGAACCGGCAACGTCGACCCGCCCAGGCTACATGATGATGAGGCTGCATGCAAGCATGGCAGAAGAGGAAACCAAGCTCAAGCTCGGCGATCTCAAGTACCTGGTCGAAGTTTACCAGACGCCTCACCTTATTGAGGAGATTGATCACTGGGTGAAAACTGGATCCGCCAGTTACTTCGACGGAATCAAGTACACCAAGATGTCCAACAGGAAGGCGATTGCCAAGATCATCAGGAGCATTACACACATGAAGACCATCGAAGCGTGTCGAACATTTTTGTTCGATGCATACAACACTCTGGCGGAAGATGGCAGAAGGATGCACATCCAATAGTGCCCACAAGGGGAGACGCCCAGCAGGGCCACTGGTACAGGGGAGAGGCTGGTTCTACACAGGATCCCCTTTCGAACACAGGGCGAACACTTAGGCGCATAGGTCTGAACCCGTTCTAGGTCACGAATTGTGGCCGACAGGGTTGACCTACTTTAACGCGCACCTGCCAATTTCATTTTGGATTTTTTATGACACCTAAAATTGCTTCAAAATTACTTCTCTAAATTCGGCTATTTTTGGACTTATATGTCCGGGTATGGAAGGCCATCGAGCCAATTCCCACCCTTAAATATAAGATACTACTACTATAATTGTCTAACCTCATATGCACATAAAGTGACGGCCGTACTTATGCACGTAAAGTGACGGCCGTACTTACATAGTACAGTCAATATTGCACTACATTGAACCGCTTGTCGTACGCAACTACTATTGTACTTTAATTATGGTTATTTGCTCTTTCGTTAACACAGCCGCAAATAAAAAATCTCTTCCAACAGAAACAATGGTAACACATTATGGTCCATCACTAGCATGATACAGCATAGCACAAGATAACCACAACAAACGCCAACTGACAAGAAACGGCAATACATAGTTCGTGTATTTGGTCAGTGTTGTTTCATCGGCACTCAAACAAATACAACCAAACACATTGTGGTTAACCCTTTCAACCCTAAGGAACTGGAATGGACTGTGATATGCTAATGTTCCGATCAATCCAATAGTCACAAAATGGCTTTCAGATTCGTGAAAAGGGGGTGTTTTTGTTCTAAGAAATATTAAAATTACTTTCAAAAAGTGCAGATCCTGATGAGACGGCTCGTTACGAGCCGGCTCATCTGGATCTGCACTTTTTGCATAAACCGCTATAGCGAGATTTCGGGTTCAATGGGTTAATGCAGGACCGAAGGTAAATACATATTTTTAAAAACTCGGCTTGAATGCCGGGCCCGTTCGTGTAAATGCATATTGTTCTGTAGAACATAACACCATTTAATACTTGGTAGTATCAGACTTAGAACAATACTGCTAAAAAAACAGCCAATTTACCACTGCAGCGTATATGCTCCGCGAAGACAAATAGTTCACGATATACGAGCGACACTCGTGAAATTTATATACGCTCTATACCTGATCATCGTTTGATTAAAAGATAATTGCTTCGCAAATGTGCTAGAATATATGTACATGCATATCACATATGTGAAGAATGCCTCGTTACTGTATCCTATACGGCACATGGAGTGGCCAAGCCGGACATCTTTGTATGTTCCAGGCATCATCCAGTTTCAACTGTTCTACCGTTTGATAACATAATATGAAGTAGAACATATGATATAATGTAGCTGATCACATGTAGAAAAGCCAAGAGAACGGACTCCTATCAATTATATTACACCAAACTGTAAAATATATCAGTTTTCTGGACAGACTTGTGCCCGTGTTTTCAACAACATGTACCACCATTATAAATAGCCTCATACACAGAACATCGCACAGTGTATCACTTTTACCTTGCAAACCACACAACACATACCATATATACCCACTACTGTAGTTTGTTACTAGCTATCAAATCAAGTGACATATAAGCAGTTACCTGAGTGTATTGTCCCTGGTGTCTACTTACCTACTATGTGAGTACATATGGCTTTACATATGTGTAACGTGTACACCAACATAGGCTTTTCATCAGATACAAAAAAAGTTCACATATCAAAATTTATTTTGAGATTGATGGGAGAAATGCTCAGATATCTCGTATTTTGCTGGCATAATAGTTATAACACGCCGTTGTCATATCTGTCTATTTTGTTGGTTTACTGTCATATTATTTGCTGTATTTGTCAACGCATGAAGTGGTGAAACTGTACGATGACTTGTACATTCTTCGCAAAAACGACAGAAGTTTGGACGAAAAGACAGAGACCACCAAATGCAGCTTAACAATATGCGTTTGATGCGCCATATTTCATCAAAATCCGTTACGTAATAAGGACACTATAAAAGAATACATGTACGTACTTTGAATCGGTACTTGTTGTTGTTGTTAGTACCACGTGATCATACATCTTGACAGATAACTTTTATGAGATCCGATAGTCACAGTCTCACTTGTAATGTACCAATATTCTCGAAACAAAAACATTTACTATTTGTAATATAAATGAACTACACCATACCCGTACTGACCACTCCAATAATTGACCCTTCAAAAGACGGCAATTACAAATAGTTTCTGACAGAGACGACAGATACATCTTATATAGATAACATTCATGGGCGGATTCAGGGGGGGGGGGGGGAGGGCGGACCCGGCGCCCCCCCTAAAATTCGCCGAGTAAAGATTTTTTACAAGTTACAAGGCACGTTACATGCCAAGTGCCATGTGTTCCATGCATTTTTCGGTCGTTTTCTTATTGTTTCAAAATGTAAACGTTTTCAATAAAAAATCATGTCTAACATACTGTGACAGTGTCAATATGTTTGCTCTAAAATGTGTCAGAACGCAGGAAATGCGATGTAGATTTCCAAAATTTTCCGGGGTGTGGGGGGTGGGGGGGGGAATGCTCCCGGACCCCCCTAGTGCTATCCCGAGCTCCGCTAGGTCGACTATTTTGCAATACTTGACTATATTAGCAAACGGGCATAGCTCGTTCGATAATATAGTCAAGTATTGCAAAATAGTTACGCCCCCCCCTAACCCGAAATCCTGGATCCGCGCCTGACATTGTATTATATACATACCCATGAAACACGTAGCTATACGATGTAAATAAAAGTCACACGTTCTCATCTGAATGAAATTAATTAATTTCCGGTGGGATATTAGCAGTTCCGGTATCTATATTTCATATGCGAACCTGCCAAACCTGCATGGTCACGGTGAACTATCAGTACTTCCGGTATCTATATCCATATGCGCACCTGGTAAGCTGACGTAGGCTGCCAATACATATTTCTTACCGTATACAGTCTAAAAAACTGACTAATTTGCTTGGTGGAGAATATAATAAATATACTATTCATATTTTTGCAACGAATATGACACACACGACACAGCATGTGAGTTTGTGCCTAAGAACATGTGCGGTTGTTCATGAAATATATTTCACACATGAGGTGTATGGACTAACAACGTACATTTACTAAAAAGGCTTTATCAGGTAACCTGCTCTGTATTGACCGAATACGTACTGACTGATCACATATTGTTGTAACGAAGTGAAAACTGATGTTCCATTGGTCGGGTGACGTCACGTTATGTTACCGAATGACGTCACTGTAATGACGAAATGTGAACAAGTCCGTGTTCTGTCCATAGATAACGACGTCATCTGGGGTCATATTTTAGCATAAAAAGTTACCTGATAAATAGAAGACCAGGATACTGTATTTTGCTATCAAGTTTATCAGGCTCGGCTCTGAAACGGTAGGAATCGGCAAGCCTCGGAATTCCTACGCGTTTCCTAGCCTTGCCTGATAAACATGATAACAAAAGACACTAACCTGGTATTCTCTATATAATATACAGTGTATCCCCCCTATTGGCGAGTGGATTATAATGTACTTGTACATGTCCACTAAAATATACGTTATTTAATTATGCTCACATGTTTCTATAATTACAGCGGCCTAATTACAGAGCATTGCGTCATAAATCATCGCAACATCTCTCATGTGACGTGTGTACGTCGCGGGACCAACTGGTCACGGAATAGTTGACCGATATTGGTATAAAACAGGAAATGATTCCATTAATTATGCATATTTTGGCTACGTTCTGACAAAACGGTCCTTACTATCATGTCGTTATAGTCAATTAGCCGTTTGACATTTTAGTGCGTACTGAAGGTCAGTGTAAGTGTACAGAGCACCGCAGGGGACATGCATTTTTTTTTAATTAATTCGTTCCCACGAAATAACAATCCGTTCCCTCAATTTAACAATTCGTACCCTCGAATTAACAATTCGTTCCCTCGAATTAACAATTCGTTCCCACGAAATGACAATTCGTTTCCTCAATTTAACAATTCGTTCCCATGATATAACAATTCGTTCCCACGAATTAACAATTCGTTCCCACGAATTAACAATTCGTTCCCGTAGGAACGAATTGTTATTTCGTGGGATCGAAATAATAATAAAAAAAAGACGTGTTCTAAGAAAGAATGATGTCCCTTACAAGTCCCTAATGCATTTAAGGGGCCAATGGAAGAAGGGAGCTAAGTCCCTTATGGAAGCTAAATATGGACTGAAACATTTGGTGAAAGAATTGGGCTAAGGGGCATATTAACCCTTTGAACCCGAAATCCCGCTATATCGGTTTATGCAAAAAGTGCAGATCCAGATGAGCCGGCTCGTAACGAGCCGTCTCATCAGGATCTGAACGTTTTGAAAGTAATTTTAATATTTTTTAAAACAAAAACACCCCCTTTTCATAAATGGACGAATATGAAAATCATTTTGTGACCATTGGATTGGTCGGAACATTAGCATATCACAGTCCATTCCAGTTTCTTAGGGTTGAAAGGGTTAACTGAAACGGTCAGTGGAAGAAGGGAATGGGCTTAGTCCATTATGGATTGACCGGGTTAGTGGGAGAATGGGGCTAACTTCATTAGTCCCTTATTGACAAAATGTTCAGTGAAAGAAGGGGGCTAAGTCCATTGTGGATTGAAGCGGTCAGTGGAAGAAGGGGGTTAAGTCCATTGTGGACTGAAGCGGTCAGTGAAAGAAGGAGGTTAAGTCCATTGTGGACTGAAGCGGTCAGTGAAAGAAGGAGGTTAAGTCCATTGTGGATTGAAGCGGTCAGTGGAAGTAGGGGGTTAAGTCCATTGTGGACTGAAGCGGTCAGTGGAAGAAGGAGGTTAAGTCCATAGTGGACTGAAGGGGTCAGTGGAAGAAGGAAGTTAAGTCCATTGTGGACTGAAGCGGTCAGTGAAAGAAGGAGGTTAAGTCCATTGTGGACTGAAGCGGTCAGTGGAAGAAGGAGGTTAAGTCTATTGTGGACTGAAGCGGTCAGTGGAAGAAGAATATTAAGTCCATTGTGGACTGAAGCAGTGTCAAGGTCATTACCAAGGTCAGGAATGATCGAGACAAATTGTCTCCCCTAGTATCATATGAACCAAGTATGCTTCAATTGTTATGACGTTATGGCCAATATAGCTTGATCTGACGAACGAAAAGTGGTAACAATGCAGTTGAAGTGTAAGGGATAGGCTAGAGTAGATAAGTACACGTAGTCACTTAATCACTTATAATGTACACTATATTACATGGGTAACACACAGGAATACATGACACATTGATATGCGAACATCACTGTTACTGTGCGATGATTACTACTTTCAATTACTACAAGGATTGTAAGCCAATCGACTGTTATACTTAACGCAACTTAAAAGCTATAGACGAATAAACTCAGTATGTGGTATCTCAATGGTCCCGTACTGAGTATCAAGGTCCCAAGGTCATCATCAACCGCAATATGAGGTCTAGTCAAGAATATGGCTATAATCCAACTTCAAGTGGATTAATCCATAAACAATATATGTAGTCTTACTACAATCCTTTAGCCATGATATGCCATGATAGGAGTATTACCATACACTATCAAAGTATACATATGTATTGCCTATGCAATATATTTCCAAAGTATGAATGTCAAAGTCAAAGCCGGATGTGGTTACATCACATGATAGTCAATAACGATAATGTTCCGGAAGCTGGTACCGGAAGTAAAGTTCCCAAGGTAGTATTATTTCCGGAAATGGTGGACCGGAGGTAAAGTTTCTGTGGTATCACTCGACTGTAGCAACCCAGATGTGGTAGACCCGATGTAAAGTATCCATGGTGAATTAATGGGTTGTAATACCGGAAGTGGTAGTCCGGATGTAAAGTTCCGGTATAATACAAAATGGCGATAATCACGTTGGCTAAGACGCCGGGAAAAGTTCACATGGGTGACATTCAACTCGGTGGTAGTATCATGATATATGTGTGTGTGGCGTTTCACTTCACTAAACTATGGCTGTTACTGTCTGCTGAACGCGATGTAGCCATCACACACTGCTCTATACAGGCCTGTACCCGGAGCTGCTTACACCTCACCTGGCCGACAGACAGACGTACGGACTCTCGGACGACCCGACACTCTGCACTGACTGGGGTCTGCCCTCAAACGAGTGGACCAAAACGTCCAATGTGGCTCGCTGGAGCGTTCTCAAGAGGCTACAAAAATGAAATGTGTCTCCAATTACTGGACGAATACGCACAGAAAGACAGACAGACAGACGGATGCACAACGGACTAAAACGGGAATCGAACAACGGCAAATTACAGCTGAAAATTAAAACTGTTGTTAGGTTACATAACCAAAATCCTCCATCGTGTCACTGGTGAATACAGTTACTAGTGTTCTGTAACCAGAAAATATGTGTCCCGCCAACACATAGCGAGACATCGCTTATATGCGCACCAGTGAAACCATGCACGGAATAATGAATATGCCTACCCCTCGTACGACATCTCACATAAATACTATAAACCATGGCTTTTGCCATGTCACCCGTGGGTTATATTTGGCATAAATATATGTTCCCACGCCTTAAATTCAACCAAACCAGTGTACAGCCCTCGTGGAATAAATACCATCCAACATGGTATACCCCACACTACCATAAATCTGCACACTATAGACCCAGATCTCATAATCCGAAATCTACTCGACTGGTCTCGACAATGCGAAGGTCGCTTCTTGGCCCCGCCAAACCCCTCCATATCGGTCCTACGGCTATACACTCAAATGAGAGTGTAGCACATACTAAACTCAAATATCGTGGTCATTTACGGAAATATCACGACACAAAACATCACCATTATGCGATCTGATATATCCGTGTTGGCCAGTACCTGGCTATGCTGAAACACTAACCCGTAGCATACATAACAGGGCAGTACATGGTATGGTCTGCGCTGTATACTGGCTTCACCTACAGAAGGTCCCTTATATGGTGAAACACTGACACGCGGACAAACTCGGCTGGCACGGACAGTGGACATCCGTAATACTAAAAGGTATCTTTTCCCTAGCGAAACCAGCACACGCAGTCAACGAGTTCTCTACCACACACATGCATAGTCTGTGGTAAATATGGCGTGACATCAGTAAAACATTGCTCATAAAATAGACGTATATTTAAATCCGCAAAAATGACACGCATAAACGTATTTCCACCAATACAACATAAGCCCCCTTATTACACGCACATTGTACATGGCAATTGTACATGCTAAATCTCAGGTATGTAAAAATCACAGTGTGTGAAATCACAGGTATGTGGAATCACAGGGATGTGAAATCAATAATACGCACAACACTACAACACAGTACCACACATCACAAATATACAATTATACGGAATCCAGAATGTACAAGAATGCACGTGTCACGCGACAAGCAGTCAGTGGAAGAAGGAGGTTAAGTCCATTGTGGACTGAAGCGGTCAGTGGAAGAAGGAGGTTAAGTCCATTGTGGACTGAAGCGGTCAGTGGAAGAACGGGGCTAAGTCCATAAGGACTTAGCCCCTGCTTTCACTGTCCCCTTCAATTATTTTGGGCTTTTCTAATATATCGCACATATTGGGTAGTAGTTATATATATGCATGCATCCGCGCAGTCTGATCTTGTGATACACAGATCGCCATTCCATTGATTGCAACACTCTTAATGCACTTAGCGAACAGTTCAGCTCTGTATCAGTATGTATGAATGTGCTAGCTGATCAGGATCTACACTGGTCCAATACGCCGTTTTATTTTGATATCGGCGCAAATACTGGTATTATAATTATTACGATGTTTATTTCCTCGGAATACGAAATCATAATTTTATTGCTTTTTATTACTTTTCGGCGTCCTTGCGATAAAGTTTTAGCACATGGTTTTCATTAAATAATAATTTGCTCGTTTGTTAATTGTGATAAGGCATTATATATTAATGATGACATGTATGTGGCTAGGAGTGACAAAATGTGTCTTATGCTATTTGTGATCAGTGTATACCCTGATCGGTCAATACCGGGCTACTAGTAGCTACACTCATTAACGTTTCATTGATTGTGTTTTCAAGTACGTTGAAACATCTCTAAACCGGAAACTAAGACAACCCCTGTGATTTCATTTTTGATGGGTTTCTTGATCATTTATCTAAGATGTTAATGTATGTTCATGATTGCACAGCACGCCAATACATAGAGGATATTCCATAAATAATACACGAATGTGCGTCGGCTTCCGCGTAAGCAACGAGTGATCGTAGCGAACGAGTTGCTTGCACGGACGCCGACGGACACGAGTGCATTATTTCCGCTATTCAAACATGTACGATGGAATATCTTGTTTATTACACTTCCACGGCGGATATATATGCACATTTAGACTATTTTTAGCTCGCCTGCACGAAGTGCAGAAGAGCTTATGGCATACCCCCGGCGTCGTCGGCGTCGGCGTCGACGTCGGCGTCCACAAACTTAACGTTGGGGTAAATGTCTTATAACTTCTGTTTCCTTTCATGGAACACCTTGTTATTTCATATATGCATTCCTCAGATGACCGTCTATCATGCCGTAGCAAATGCATGACCCAACACCCAGCCCTTACCCCAAGGGCAAGGTCACAAACTTGGCACATTCATAAACTTAACGTTGGGTAAATGTCTTATAACTTCTGTTTCCTTTCATGGAACACCTTGTTATTTCATACATGCATTCCTCAGATGACCCTCTTAATCATGCTGTTGCAAATCCATGACCATCCAGACCCCACAAGGTCCCGGCCCATCCCAATTTAAACCTTAACCGGTCAAGTCACAAACTTGGCATACATTCAGGTACTTAACTTGTTGGGGTAAATGTCTGATCACTTCTTGTCTGTTTCCTTTCATGGAACACCTTGTTTATTTCATACATTCCTTTCGATGGACACTCTTATCATTGCTGTAGCAAAATCCCATGACCCCACCCGTCACCCTTACAGGTCAAGGTCACAAAATGTAGCACGGTTCCATAAACTTAACGTTGGGTATTGTTCTGATACTTTGTTTCCTTTTCATTGGAACACCTTGTTTTTTCCCATTACATGGATCATATGTCCCTTCAAATCTTGCTGTAGCATTCCATGCCCACCCACCCAAGCCCATTAAAACCCCAAGGTTCAAGGGGTCACAAACTTGGCACCATTCTTAAATTAACGTTGGGGTAAATTTCTTATAACTTCTGTTTCCGTTCATGGAACACCTTGTTATTTCATACATGCATTCCTCAGATGACCCTGTATCATGCTGTAGCAAATCCATGACGCACCATCCAGCCCTTACCCCAAGGTCAATGTCACAAACTTAGCACATTCATAAACTTAACGTTGGGGTAAATGTCTTATAACATCTGACAGTGTTTCCTTTCATGTAACGCCTTGATATTTCATACATGCATTCATCTGATGATACTCTATCATGCTATAACAAATACATGACCCACCGCCCACCCAATCGTTACCCAAAGATCACAAACTTAGCATGTTCATAAACGTAATGTTGGGGTAAATGTTGTGTAACTTCTGTTTATTTACAGGGAACGCCTTCATATTTCATACATGCATTCATCTGATGATACTCTATCGTGCTATAGCAGATTCATGACTCACCGCCCACCCCTTTCCCCAAGGTCAAGGTCACAATCTTAGAACATTCATAAACTGAATGTTGGGGTAAATGTATTATAACATCTGTTTCCTTTCATGGATTCGCCTTGATATTTCAAATAAGTATCATTGATGTTACTATATCATGCTTATGCAAATTACTTTGACCCACCGCCATCCCTTACCCCAAGATCAAGGTCACACACTTAGTACATTCATAAAACCTTAACGTTGGGGTGGTAAAATAAATGTCTGTTTCCTTTCATGGAACGCCTTGCTATTTCATACATTCCTCAGATGACCCTCTGTCATGCTGTAGCAAATCCACAAACCCAACCACCCAACCCAACCCTTACCCAAAAGTCAAGGTCACAAACTTAGCATGTTCATAAACTTAACGTTGGGGTAAATGTTGTGTAACTTCTGTTTCTTTACACTTTGAACACCTTGATATTCATACATGCATTCATCTGATGATACTCTATCGTGCTATAGCAAATCCATGATCAACCCCCACCCCTTTCCCCAAGGTCACGGTCACAAACTTGGCACATTCATAAACTTAACGTGGGGGTAAATGTCTTGTAACATCTGTTTCCTTTCATGGAACGCCTTGATATTTCATACATGCATTCATCTGATGATACTCTATCGTGCTATAGCAATTTCATGACCCACCGCCCACCCAATCGTTACCCAAAGATCACAAACTTAGCATGTTCATAAACGTAATGTTGGGGTAAATGTTGTGTAACTTCTGTTTATTTACAGGGAACGCCCACCCCTTGCCCAAAAGTCAAGGTCACAAACTTGACACATTCATAAACTTAACGTTGGGGTAAATGTCTGATAACAACTGTTTTCTTTGATGGAACGCCTTGATAGTTCATACATACATTCCTCAGATGACCCGCTATCATGCTGTAGCAAATCCACAACCCACCACCTAACCCTTACCCCAAGGTCAAGGTCACAAACGTAGCATGTTCATAAACTTTACATTGAGGTAATTGTTGTGTAACGTCCGTTTCTTTACACTTTGAACGCTTTGATATTTCATTCATGCATTCATCTGATGATCCTCTATTGTGCTACAGCAAATCCATGACCCACCCCACCCCTTTCCCCAAGATCAACATCATAAACGTAACGTTGGAGTAAATGTCTTTTTTATAACTTCTGTTTCTTTACAGGGAACACCTTCATATTTCATACATGCATTCAGCTGATGATACTCTATTGTGCTACAGTAAATCCATGACCCCCCCCCCCCACCTCTTTCGCCAAGGCCAAGGTCACAAACTTAGCACATTTATACATGCATTCCTCATGTGAATATCTATCATGCTATAGAAAATCACCAACTTAGTGTGTTCATAAACTTAACGCTGGGTTAAATTTTGTTTTCCTTCTCTTTTCAGGGAGCGCATTGATATTTCATACATGCATTCATCATAATATGCTATATCATGCTATATCAAATCCATGACCCACCTTCCACCACTGACCTCAATGTCAAGGTCCACCGCACACCCCTTATCCCAAGGTCAAGTTATATAATGTTCATGTTTTGTATACAACTATGACAAGTTTGAATGAAGGCTGCCAACAGGCGAGCTTCGTTGTCTTCTGACAACTGTTGTTGAGATTATAATCGATGAATTGTGATGTGCGCATGAATAGTTATACAATGACGTGTTTTCCCGCGTTTTAACGTTATGTTGTGTGACGTCAAATGTGAATCATGTAAACTTTTTTAAATCAAATTATGCAGCTGTTTCTATGAACCAGATATATTTGAGTGCATGTTTGGAATGTGTTCAATCACATTAACATTCTAGACAAGTCGAGACCCTTTCCAAATGTTCAAATAACTTTATTTTGACTGTAATACAAATTAAACATTTTGCATGGTACATGTAGCTCGTGGTTTCCAAGAAAACAGGCGCGCAATTACGGGTATTATTTGTAAGGAGTTGATTACGGGTTTTCTATCACAGCGAAATCCGTGCAAATAATTTTCAATAGTGTAATAAATTTCAGAATTGTCATATGCCTGATTTACAGTGGAACCTCATTAAACCGGACTGTCTGGGGATCACCCATTGTGTCCGGTTTATAGAGGTTTCACTGTAGTCAAGTGCTGTTTAGTGAGCATAGTTTAGGAGTAGTTTTATTTATAATACTTTTTGGGTAGTCATGGTAGTTGCTTAACATACATGAATGAGAGGTATGTCTTGCCATGTTACGGGTTTTCCCGTGCGTTGTCAGATACGTATTTGGCACTGTAGGGCCGACTATTGTTCATCGACGACTGTCGTTCACGTGTATGATTAAGCCGGGTTTCCCGGCTTAATCATACACGTGAACGATAGTCATCGATGAACAATAGCCGGTTATACATGGCACTAACAATAGAACAGTCTTTTGAAGCCAATGTAAACATATAAACGCATTATCGTCTTATGAACAAGTACTGGCCTACTGTCTGTTCCACGTTTTCCTACTGACGAACTTCTGACTATCAGACACATTAAATCTAAACAATATTTAAATGTAAGTAGTTTTTCACCAATAACAAAAAAGGGACCATTGCCGAACAATTTTATTTGACTAAATTCCATCAAATATTGATTTTATTGCGAAAAAACGATTTTCCTATGTGAATTTAACATGGGTGATACAATATTGTGGACCGATTAATTGTGGACCGATTTTCAAAATCCAATTTTTGTTTACTTAGTTACATCATTTCCAAGATATCTGGCCAGGTTTCGGAGTCAATTTCCAAAATGTTTCGTTTTTCGACGCTCATTTTCTCTCTTTGCCTCCTGTTTTCCCCATGTTATATTCCCATGAGTAAATCTTTTTTTTTTTGCAATAAAATCAATATGCTAATGCACCGAAAGCAGAAAGCACGCATCTGATTGATAAATTGTAATTACAGACTATAAAACATGAACAAATCACAGCATATAATATCTCCGTTTTACCAGTCTGTGTTTTACAACTTGACATATTTATGTAACCCTATAGTCGGTGTCAGAAAGTGAAAACATATTCATTTGCTGTAATGTTTACTATAGTCTTTACTTTTGTGTTTATTTTCATTCCGAGACACATTAAAAAAAATAAAAAATTGGTACCATTTTTTTGCGCTTTTGTAAACAATGGCCAGCGGCGGGGAATCCAAATATTTGCGAAATCATTTTCGATACTTGTTCGGTTAATCATTCTGACATATTGACATGTACAATCATTCTGACATATTGACATGTACAATCATTCTGACATATTGACATGTACAACCATTCTGACATATGGACATGTACAATCATTGTGACATATTGACATGTACAATCATTGTGACATATTGATACAATTGACATGTACAATCACATTCTGACTATGGCACATGTACAATCATTGTGACATATTGACATGTACAATCATTCGGTGACATGGGATGACATGTACGAATCATTCTTGACATATTGGACATGTTACATCATCTTGACATATTGACTGTACAATCATTCTGACATATTGACATATTGACATATTGACATGTACAACACAAAGCGGAAAAGAGAATCGACCAACGACTGACAAACATGACTTCAGGGTGGCCCTTCAACAAATTCCCAAACATATTACCCGACCCGCCTTAAAGGCAAACTACAGAATAAGTTACAAAAATGCCCAAATACAAACTAAATATGCCAGTACCAGCCTATAACTTAACGAATTCCAATGTGAACATACATGACTATACAAAATAAACTGCATTGCAGATTGATAATAACCTGAAGTAGGTGTAAATCCCGGGAAATCCTGTTAACTCTTGTTTACATTTCCTTCACACGAACCGACTGCAGAAATGTTGACATTTCTTTAAATGAATAAAAGCAATTAACTGTTGAAACTACACATAGAAAAGCATTACAATTTTGTTAAATAAACTTTAGAGTTGAATGCATGTATACGTGTCTTAGAAAATGTCCCGCTGATCTCAATTTGAAATGGGAATATTCTTCGGCGGAGTTACATTTCTTCAAATTCATTTGGTTATAACAACAACCTGCTGACGTATTGAAAAATATCATTGTTCGTGATATGCTACGACGTTGCACTGTTGCACCTTATATGTCACAGAAACGAATATATCACACGTGTGATATATTCGTGCGAATGCGTCACACATGGTGAAGCATACGTACGAATACATCACACAAATGTGTGACGTTTACGTTTGGCATCACTACCTCTTGCAACAAAAACGAATGTGTCACATGTTACAAAAACTCGAACACAAATTAATAAATAATTTTCCTGACGAATATGTCACATGAACATTCGAATGGGGGGGGGGAGGATAACAGTGCGATAAAATAAAACAGATTCGCCGGGTTATGTGAAAGTCATGCCACGCATGCAGACAAGGTAAATGTAAATGCTTTGATTTAACGACGGCACTGGCTCGATGACCTTGCATGTCGATACCGACTATTTAAGTCCCCGTCCTATAGGACTAGGCTATCACGAATGTGTCTTGTCTTGCCCCAGGACACGCTCAATCGACCAGTGGCGGGATTCTAACTCGGGGTCTCCCGATTCGGAGTCCGATCGTCTACCCACTGAGCTATTCCAGATGATTTCAGACAGCACTAGGGGCGTACATGTATCATGTTATGACGCTTATCGTCTGTCCGTCTGTTAGCGATTTGGTTTGCGCTCAAAATAATCTTGACTTATGATCCTCAAACTTGGTATGCAGGTCAGTAACGACCAGAGTATGATCAATTTGACTTGATTGTGTCAAAGGTCAAAATCGCGGTGACTTTAGACAATAAAACAGTTGTCGCTCTATAACTCAAGAACCCCATGACCTAGGATGCCCAGTATTGGTTTTCAAGTTAGTCATGACCAGCATATGACCCCTATTGATTTGAGGTCAGTAGGTCAAATGTCAAGGTCGTGGGGTGACCTTGGACAATAAAACGAGTTCGACTCAATAACTCAAGAACAGTTGATGCTAGGATGCTCAAACGTCACTATGCACATTGTGGCACCACTGCGTGTATTTTGAGAAGGGGGTGGGGGGGGGGTGTTGGGTGGGCTTATATGTTTCACAAGCAACTCTTGTTAAACGAATATGGTAAATGTCAATGCGTCATTCAAAGCTACCATCGGGCGTATATTGCTCTGCTTAGTTTAGTAGTCGCCTCATGCACTTGTATTCATTATAACCCTTTCAACACCAAGTAACCAGGTAACTGAGATGGAATCTTCCATGTTATATTTCAGACTATTCCATTAACCATGAGATGTTCATTATAAATTTAAAACATTTTACATTTTGTTGTCAGATATTGGCGGTAAAAATAGAAATTTTGTCACAAACAGTGCAGATCCTGATGAGACGGCTCGTTACGATTCGGCTCATCTGGATCTACACTGTTTGCAAACTCCAGTATATAGGTATGTGGTGTTGAATGGGTTAAAGGGATATTATTATATTTGACATAAAAAGTTAAATGTTTTTATGCCCCCATTGCGATAGCAAGGGTGGCATATTGCTTTGCTCATGAGGTTCCGTCCGTACGTCCGTGTACATTTGCGTCGAAAACTTTGTCCCAGTTTCACCATCATGTCATATCTTCAATATTACTTGAAGGATTCCTTCAATACTTGGACACTTGCTTTAACTTGACATCTGTGACACACTCGCGCCACCAGTAACACGACCTTGACCTTTGTGATCTTTGAAATGCAGATGAAATCTGGTTACACCCCCTATATGAATAATACGATTTTACGTAATCCTATTACTTTAGGGGAAGGAAGGGGCCAAGTGTCTTTGGTGTGGTATGGACCTGCCACCATGTCAGGTTATTCTAATTCCAGGGCTGAATATAATTTTGTTTATGTAAATATTCCGTTCTGATTTTGGGATCCCCCCCCCCCAATGCAACAAACGATCGAACCCGTTGACAATACCTTAGCTGTTGATATACCGTTACACACCAATACATCACATCACTGGTCGCAAAACCCATAAGCCCCAGTCCTCCAGTCACAGCCACATACCTAATATAATGGCAAATTAAGCCTACTTGACTATCGCGCGATTTATTGGTGTACAAATACGGCACTCTTCGTAGCATGCACTTTGCGTATCTTAAGATGAAAGTTACTTATTATAGATCAAAACATAACACCCTGCTAAGAAGTATGTGTTGTTTGTTAAAGGTACATGCCCACTCAGTAGGCACAAAATGTTCTTTATATGAATTAAATAAGTATATAATTGTGCCACTATTCCACCAGTTCTAAAAATACGAGTGCTTTTATTATCTTATATTTAAGGGTAGGAATTAGCTCGAGGACCTTCCAAACCCGGACATTTGAGCCCAAAAATGGCAGGCCAATGACCGTTGGTCCGTTTGCTTCCGAATTTACTAATATCTGCCATACAGTAGAAATATGTGCATTAAATGAATGAGGCAATGAGGCGGTTAATTTAACCTAGCTAGTTCATTCTCCTATCGCACGAAGCCGGTATGTAAGACCGTGAAAAAGGCTGAGTGTGAGTGCCTTTTTCACGGTCTTACATACATACATTAGGTCATGCCTTTTATATTTATATATTTACGTAAAGCCGAATAAGCATATGTAACTTTTAAATGACACCCATCTTATGATAGTGATGATTCATTCCGCAAGGTCACAGTTTACAGGGGCATGCATGCATTCGAAGGTAAACTATGTCTGAAAATATTGCCATAATATCTGTGTAAATAGTACGAAATACCAGCTCCACCCCCACCCCCCCCCCACCCCGCATCGCAAACCCTCATCCCCCGAGCAATATAAATAATCTGTAGTTATACGAACTATTTTGTGTCGTAATATTACACACGGAAGTGTGTAATTCGGTGTCTTCCATGTGCAAATCACAGGGTGGCCCCCCACGCGAAAAAATGTCTGAAGAAGAAAAACAAAATAGCCAAGATCTGAACGAGACCCGCCAATATAGTGGGGGTGTAAGTCAGGATAGTGTTGTTGCGCGTTTGTCGGACAGAATTGAGCGGCTGGAATTTGAGCTTCAGGAACAGAAGGAACAGTCGCGGCGGCGTATGTTGGGTGAACAAAGTCAGCCATTTGCGTTTGGTCCGGCGCGCTCATCCGGAACTTCTTTCCTACGCGAAACCGAACAACAACAACAACAACAACAACAACAAAGTTTGAGAAATAATCAGCCAAACCAGGCCATTTCTTTTAATCAAACCCTGCCAAACCAGGCCAGTGGAATCGACTTCGGTCCTGCCTGTACTACAGAGTACGACACAACCGAGGGTGCTGGATTGGATCAAATCCAGGAACAGTTCAGTGGAATCCGTTCTTCGGTTGAAAAGGTAATTTTGCCTTCACATTTGCGATTACATGATTCGCGATCAGGAATAAAACGCGAGGATCAACAGGCTCTGAATGTGATGAGTAAGTGTGCTAGATACACGGAAACCGCTCTAAAACTGATCAGTCAGGCGACAGATGAAAAACCATTTGATGTTAAGCCAGTGATATTGTCATTAACAGCCAACATACATTACTTACAGGAAGAGTACGCTACACTCTTAGTGAAGGGTCGTTTTGACGAACCAACGGCGCAGCTATTCCGTTCATTACAAAAAGGTTGTTCGGGCTTTGATAGCTGGGCAATTCACAACGTGAGGATAGCTGCAGAGCTAAGTAGTATTAGCCAAGGCCAAGCACGTGGTGCACCAAGAGGTCGACCGACTAGGGGATATTACAATCCGCGTTACCAGAACTTCAGTCGAGGTTATAGAGACAGACACGACGACGTTTTTGGAAACCTACAAGGGTCAAGATTCAGAAATCCCGGGCCACCTGCGCCACGTTTCCAGAATGATAGATATTAGGCGTTTATTTCTACAACATGAGAAACACTTTAGCGGCAATTTTTCATAATTGGCAAAACATTGGCTGTTCGGATATTGTTCTAAATTATTTGTTGCAGGGCGTTAAATTTCCTGTGACCGAAGACATACAACCTTGTGAATTTTCAAATAAACTATTTTCTGCAAAAGAGTCTGTGTTTATTAATAAAGAACTAAACAATCTGTTATTATTGGGATATGTTGAGAAATGTGAAAATAAACCATATTGTGTCTCGCCTATCACTTGTGTGCCGAAAAAGAAAGGTGACTATCGTCTAATAACAGACTTACGTTATGTGAATTCAAAATGTACACCTGCAAAGTTTAGTAATGAAGACATTAACAAAGTTGTTGAAATCGTTCAGCCGGGAGATTATATGGTTACGGCTGATTTAAAACATGGATTCCACCATATTCCGGTGCATGATGAACACCAAGAACTTTTAGGTTTCAAATTTAACAACACATATTATAAATGGACAGTCTTGCCTTTTGGCCATTGTGCTAGCCCGTATTTCTTCAATAAGGTACTACGGCCAGTTGTAAAATTCTTAAGAAGCAAAGGATTTAAAATTGTCATATATGTAGACGATTTCATTTTGTTTGGCAGTCTCCACATGCTAACAACGCAAACAGAAGATTTTCTTAGATTGTTTGAACAATTAGGTTGGTCTATAAATTTTGAAAAGTCATCATTAGAGCCGTCTTTATCTAAGAAATTTATCGGTTACATTATAGACAATTCCGGTGAACAAACTATAATTCGCATATGTTCAGACAGAATAAGAAAAGTGAAAAAGGATATTAGCAGAGCCTTGAGATACAATTCTGTTACTGCGCGAGCCTTGGCGAGGATTGCTGGGCAGTGTGTTTCCATGAGTAGGTGTGTACTTCCTGCAAAACTGTTGTTACGCAATATTTACAGACTACTAGCAAGCCGTACTTCATGGTCAGAAGTTTTAGTGTTAGATCCTTATTCTAAAAATGATCTACAATGGTGGTTTGACTCTATTTCACAGTGGAATGCTATGACTGTAGTGAATAAAAACATTGACATACAGCTTTCTACTGATGCGTCAAAAATTGCATGGGGAGCATGCGTCCCCGGAAACAAAGCACAGGGATTTTGGAACAGCAGAATATCTGCACAAAGTTCGAATTACCGGGAGTTATTAGCCGTATTAATGGGGTTGCTCTCCTTCAGAGATCAGTTGAAAAACAAAACTGTTCAGGTGTTATCAGACAATGTTACAACTGTGGCCTTTATCAACGGAATGGGAGGTTCTGTGATGGAACTCGACAATATAGCCAGAACTCTGCACTTAGAAGCGATCGCGATGAACATAACGATATCGGCAAAGTATCTATCCGGACCAGAGAACTGGAGAGCAGACAGCCTGTCGCGGCTTCGTTCTACGTACGAGTGGCGGCTACACCCAAGTTTGTTCCACATGTTAGAGGCCAAATGGGGGCCGCATCACATAGATCGGTTTGCATCGATTACGACAACTCAACTTCCCATCTACAACTCAATGTATTGGGATCCTCTAACGTCGGGTGTGGACGCGTTGGCACAAACAGATTGGTGCGAAACGAACAATTATGTGAACCCTCCATTTGCGTTAATACCACGAGTATTAGATCTGCTTACGCGCCAGCAGGCAACAGCAACATTAATCGCGCCCAGATGGGAGGGGCAACCGTGGTTTTCGACGATGCTGGACATGCTAATAGACAGACCGTTGCGGCTACCTATATCAAACCGGACCCTATACTCGGTAGCGCCGAAACCAGAACCACTAAAAAATCTAAAGTGGGCGATCTACGCTTGGAGGATCGCGGGTCGTCGCGACTAAGATGTCTTGGTTGGAGCGTACGAGCAGCAAAACAATCCATGTGTTCCATAGCACCTTCAACACTTAAAACTTATAACCGGTCAGTGGATAAATATATAGGATTCTGCCAAGAAAGGGCTGAAGATTTTACAAGTGAACATAATATCCACATTCTAGCAGACTTTTTGTGCAAACTGTCGGACAGCTCTCAACGACCAGAATCGACTCTTAAAGTTACACTTGCAGCAATTTCATTCCTGTTTGAAGGCTTAGGTAAATGTTCACCATCAAATAACACTGACATTAAGCGGTTAGTAACAGCATTGACGAAATCAGGAACACTTAGACCTATGGTTAGACGAAAACCTATGCCAATAGAGGCATTTGTTAACATGTTTGAAAGCCTCGGAAGTAATGACAAACTTTCCATTAAAGATCTTCGTATGAAGAGTGTTACTCTCTTGGCGATAGTTATGATGACGAGACCATCAGATCTAGCCCCAAAGGCTAAAATATTCGACCCCATAGACATGTCTTTGAAGTCGGTAGTGTTATCGCTCAACGATGTCGCATTCAACCAAGATGGATCATTAACAATACGTTTCTGGGGAATCAAGAATGATACAAATAGGCAGGGTTTTGAGGTTAATGTGCCAAGGAATGATAATCAGTCCATGGACCCTAGTGAGTGCATGAAATGTTACATAGATAAAACTGAGAAAATGCGACCTACAGACACATTGCCAGTGTTCATTTCACTTAGAGCGCCATATAAAGCAATTTCCAGTGACACAATAGGAAATATCTTGGAGGATGCCATTAACAGGGCTGGACTAGCACATCAAGGATTCTCTGCGAAGTCCTTCAGACCAACCGGTGCGACTAACGCGGTGTCCCTCGGTATTCTACCAGAAACTGTCATGAAGATAGGGCGTTGGAAAACTAGTGAAGTGTTCTTCAATCATTATGTGTACGGACGGGTTCCAGAATTATACACCGCCAACATGCTGGAGGGAAATCAGTGATAGGACACTGTTGAATAATTGAGATGTGTTACATGTACAAAACATGTTGTTAAAATTCATACAGTTTGCGACGTTAATAAGTTACTCGTTATATTACAATGTATGTGTTAACACTTGAAAGTATCAAGTTCTATAAATAATGTAATCTCTAAATGAAGCAACAGACACAAAATAAAGTGAGTATGTAACGTAGGTTTGAGTTAGAGAAACTGTAGTTATACGAACTATTTTGTGTCGTAATATTACACACGGAAGTGTGTAATTCGGTGTCTTCCATGTGCAAATCTACTTAATATGGGAGATAAAATATGAAGATACGGACATACTGGAGGGCCTTTACGGGGGGTCACCCTACATGGACCAGGACAAGCAACAGACACAAAATAAAGTGAGTATGTAACGTAGGTTTGAGTTAGAGAAATATGCTATTAAATCCAGTAAATGTCCCGGTAAAATGCCCCGCAGTGCAGGGCCATTTGGTTGGTGAACGTCGCAGCACATTTTTAGCAACAGTTAAAGAACATGTAATGTCACCGCAGTGTGCGGGACATCATCGGCGGTTAAAGCCCCGGTGTATGCCCAGTATGCCCAGATAAAGCCCCGCTACTTCCCTGGAGGGGATATACATTAACTGATGATAAAATATGCTTTTGAAATTTAAAGCTGATCTCATTTTAATAATCTAAATATAACACCCAATGATTGGAACATTATTATATATGTAAAGTGTATTGGTTATGTAAATATTGAACAGGCGAAACTGACCATTGGTTAACAATTTGTACCATAATGTTTTATATTTAGTTTTAAGCGATAGACTATATATCACAGACATAGAGATTAAAAAGTAATATAAAAAGAGGCCCAAATGGGCCTGCTTCGCTCACCTGAAATTAGTATCCAAATTGTAAAGTAAGTCAGCAATGGTCCAGACTGTCTTTTACATGTATATATACCATCACAATTGTTCTGTCCACCATAGTAATAGTTGGCTTAAAACATAAAAATTGAGAACAATTGAGAAATTTAGAACAAACAGTATAATGGTTATAAAACAGCATTAACAAATGTGATGCAGAACATATATGAATAAATGATAAACGGTATATATAACAGACAGTCTGACGCACAAGGAAAAGACGCTTGAAATCACTAATAAACTTTCGGCGGGCGGTCATCTTAAATTATGTAACCATCCGATGTCAACCAAAAATGCTCCAGAGTGATCGTCTTGTCGATACCAGCGTTAACTATCGATCATTCCTACCAAGTGTCATCGAAATCCGTCTGGTGGTTCGTGAGAAGAATTTTTTTTAACAATTTGACATACTTTTTGACGGCGGCCATTTTGGATTATTCGATGACCTCCATTTTAACAAATATGAAAAGTCTTCACCCACGGATCTTAACTATGAAGTTTGTCCAAAATCAGCACGGCGGTTCATGAAAATAAGACGTTTGAAATCTCTAATAAAATAATGACATTTTGACATTCCGTATATGTTCTGATGTTTTTCGTATTTAGACTTTAACACCTTTAACAGCACAATATGCAATATGTGGCCGCCTATTATTGATGTTGTTATAGGAATTAATGTGGCTGTGACTGGAGAAATGGGGCTTATTGGATTTGTGACCAGTGTAGCTCCTGATCAAATATCACACTCATGTAGCCTTATAACGATCTATATTCCTTGTTCGAAGCACGACGGGTATTAACTTGATGGAATCGCGGATGCGCAGTCTGATATTGGGGCTACACTGGTCGCATAACCCATAATTCCATTTTCTCCAGTCGCAGCCAGAAATGAAAACAGAAGATAATAAAATAACATCGAGGCACATTATTATGACAGTTTATTGCATTATATTATCATGATTATATTGCGTTCACGTTGAATATCATAACATGGTTGGTGGCACATAAACACCCGGTAACTTTGTAACACTGACACGCACAAATACATGTAGCGCCCCTATATCGAATCGACTCTTTTCGCCAATACTGATTTCGAAAATCGGCCATAATTTCTTTAAATGACGTCGGAATTTAACTTCATTTGTGCTCTGAAATCTGATCAATTAAATAATTAAATAAATAGTGAATAAAAAAAAAAATAAAAAAAAAATATATATATATATAGAAAATAATAAATAAATGAGCATTAAATAATTAAATTACGTAAAGTTTGGTGAATAAGAGGCCAGGGTTGCAAGACTGGAGGCAAACATTATTTTATAGCTGGCCGTATTACTGAAGTGTGTAATTTGTACCAGTAAATCAACATGATCCAATTCCGACTGTGAGAATATGCACAAGGATTTAATTTAAACTATATTTGTGGTACAGCGATTACCAACAAAGCCAGAGAACTTATAAACATATTTTCTTGGCACATATGGAGGCGTTGTGTGGGTCTCACAGATGCACAGAATGTGATCAAACGGCTTTAGTTAGTAAAAACCATTTTATTTGATCAAGTATAAGCAGTTTGAGCAGTATTCAATTGTACACATCGACTCTATTGTTTGTCAGAGGTTGGTTAGTGATTTGAATACCCCTGCAGACAATATAAAAGTTTGCATCTATACGCAAACCTGGACACGAAATAGTTCGTGCTTCACGTTCAACCACACGTTGTGCAGCTATGGTCATTTGGTGGCACGCTGAATACCTGCTGAGAAAATGGACCTTACGACGGTGACCGTAGCCCACATCAGTCTACACATTTGCGAAATTTGATCAGGGGATACGTTGGTAGCCATTCACGAAATATAAAGTTATTAGTGTCGCCGACTAGCAGGCTTTGATCAATATATCGACCGAATAACTACAAATGGTCATGATGGCGGTGAGAATACATATAAGGTTACATACATCTCTCGTTTTATCTTCCAGCGACGCACGCGAGTAGCGAGTTTGGTGTAGCCTGATATACATGCACTTTTACTAAACGGATTTGTTAATCCTGTGGGAACTTAAACAAATAACCAGGAGACACGAATTAGACAGACAAAACATTCCAATTAAACACGTCTTTAATTCCGAGAGATATGAATTAAAGACGGCCGATTTTTACGTTTTCCGTCTCCATGGAGTAACATTTCAATCGTTGTCATTCATTTTTCCGATTCGGACATCTTGGTTTGGCTATCGAATGGATAAATGGATGATGATAAACAAACACACGAATTTCATTTGCAATCGGGTCTCGAGGACAAACCTTGGTCAGTAGCTGATGTATAGACGAAATATGTTAACTGAAAGACTGATGGAAGACATGGTTAAAGTTTAATAAATGTAGAACATTGTTAAAAATGTATGTGTTCACATCACTCAGCAACCATTTATAAATACATGTGATGCACATATCGGTACAGTTTCATAAATGTGGTATGGAGAGCGATTGACCTACAAATACGTTATAGTCTGTATTCAGATAATAGCTAAATTATTCATCAGTTGCACACAAACTATCATTCGCAGCGCTAGTATTCTTTTCAGTATAATAATTATATTATTTTTTATCAACCCCCGATTTGTTTTCCAGACGACTCATATGTACAACTGGGTTCAGAATGTGCAATTAAAACTATTCTTCATTATGATCTGTGCATATGCACAGATCATAATGAAGAATATTTTTAATTGCACATTCTGGCCCAGTGCATTTTTATTCGAGCGCTAGCGAAGAATTATACAACCAACATCCAAATTTGAGGTCTTACAGCTTGTATGCAAATGAGGTTTATGTCGGTCGCAACACATATTTTGCCTGAAGACTGTGACGAAAATTATTGGAAAACAATCCGCCGGGCGCCGTGGGATTTTAACGGGCCCCTCACAGCCACCCTACAATAGCCTCACGGTCCCCTCACGGCTCCGCTGGTCCCGACCGGTCCCCCCGGCGGCTTCTAAACGGCCCCACGCGGGCCCCAACTGCCATCCCAATATTTGGGCCCTGGTGTATATATAGTCCCCGGGTGTGGAAGTGTTCGAGCCAATTCCCACCCTTAAATATAAGCCGAATAAATAGGCATTTCATTCAACATCTATCTCAGTGATGTAGATGTCTTTTTAATGTCAGTACTGTCCCAAGTCATCGCTGATTTCTGACAGTATGGCGCAACGACAACTCATCCCCCCGGAACGTCTCCGACGTGCGCACATTGCAGAACTGCGGATGCGGCTGGACACCCGGGGGAAGCCCGACATCAATCGCCAGTCGCCCGGCCGGGCTCCGCCAGGACGCCTACCGAGGCCTAAAAAAAAAGGTCTTGTGGTGCGGGGAACCCGACCCTACCTAGCAAAACACCCCCGACCCTATACTTTTTTGGCCGTTTTAAAAAAATACTCATTTTCGTTCCTTATAATGCTTAAAAACGGGCTTTGTGACAGTCTTTTGCGTACTTTTTGAGCGCTAATATTTAAAAAAAATAAAATAAAAAAAAAGATTTTCCTACCCTCCCTACCTACTTTTTTCTGGACCGTTCCCCGCACCACAATACTTTTTTTTAAGGCCCGATCTCTTCTTTGATCAGCCGGCGCCCGCCCGATTATCTAGTGGCGTCCGGCCGAGGTCCTGGCGGGCGCACTGTCTCTACTGCGACCCAATGTTCAAAGGGCACCGCCAGGGCTCGGTCTAATATGTGAGGGCACACGTTGCAGACATGAAATTCGCCCGATTCATCCACGGGCTCTAAATCCCCCGGCGACTCCTGCGATTAGAAAGATCGCGCGGACGCTGGTTGATATGTGAGGGCTGCTTAAGGGTGCGAAGATTAACCGCCATACTCTATTATTCGCTATTATTAACTCCATGGTTCGGTGTACGAATGCAATCTTCGGTTTCGGCTTCCATTCTCAGAAATCTCTTATCATTTTTGGTTTTCCAAAAAAATATTTCTAACTCAACGTTTTAGCACCTCACCCATGTCAATTCGGCTCAGAACGAGCACTAGTGATACTGTATAGTGTTGATTCCATAATAGATCTAATCATACTAATTTCAATTCAGGTTACGAGATGTTACGGGAATTTAATTTTTGAACACCCCTCGTAAATGAATTGTATAACTGAGCAACCAATACTAGATACATTAATGCATATGCTTCACGTGCATGTACATTTGTATACACTGCGTCAGACTACGAGAGGCCCTTCGATTACGAACATATTCTATACATGTACGGCTGGGTGATTATCAATTCGTCAATGTTTTGAAAGTGAACTGTTGAGCGTAAACGTTTTGGGCTATGTATATACAGTAGAACCTCTCTAAACCGGACACCCAGGTGACGCCATTGTGTTTAATTTAATTTTGATTGTAATTTATTTCATTGCCGTGTCTGTTCATGACTGAAAATGACAAAAATGTACAAATATGACTTAGTCACAATGGAAACTGTAAACTGGACAACTTGGGGACCTCCGATTAGAGAGGATCCACTGTGCTATATAATTCATTGAATTGGTATAGGCGTTCAATCAGTTTCACTCTTTGCGGCACATATCGTATAGATAAATGACTGTGAAACACAAATAATTATGATAGTTGTGCCAGTGGGACACGGACACTCCCGATGGCAGCATGTGACGGAATAAAGCAAACATGGATGTTATTGATCATAATTATAAAAACAGTTCCTTTGATGACACATTGAAGTTCACAATTTCCACTGAATACTAACCAGATGTAGTCGATAAGTCGATGTGTCAGTCAGTTACTGTCCTAAGTGAGGTGTCCATGTGTTTAAACAACCTGCATGTGCCCATGGAACACCGAGCGGTGTTCTATGGGCACATGTAGGTTGTTCAAACACACGAACACCTCAATTAGGGCAGCAACTATTACATATACCATCACACAGGGGAGATAATTTGACCGTGAATTTCATCTATTCCTATTAATTGTACCAGGAACTGCGTTTTGGTGAAACATAAGGCTTCTTAGGTGTGACATGATATGTGCATACTACATATGAGACACGCCATATGCTTTTGTACCTAAGAACGTGTGCGAGTTTTCATCAAACAGATCCACAAACTGTGATATTTTCTGTAAATGGCATCGTGAGATGACGAAATGTTCATAGAAATAGAATAGAATTATTATTTGCTATGAAAATCTAATCAGCTTTCGACGTCATTTACGCAAACTATCGTAAATTAACGTTTTCTGTGCGTGTCAGAGCACAAACCGATCGGGAGAGTAGCATGAACACGGAAATGTGACCACAATGGACTAACAAGTTGAATCTCGATCTCACTGGGATTGTCAACACTCGTTCAAAGGCGACGCACATTTGCTTAGCTCGACTGCTCTGGCTGTCACACAGAACATCCAGAACATTCGGGGTAACATTCGCAATTTTCTACCATTTGCATTAAAGGTACATGTCCACGCAGTAGGCACAAAATGTTCTTTATAGGAATTAAATAAGTGTATACTTATGTCATTATTTCACCAGTTCTAAAAATTACGAGTGCCCGCTATACAAATATAATCATTATTAGCCGATCTATTTATAGATCGGCTAATATATTGGTCATCCATCGAATTCTGAAAAAGTTTGTAGCAACCCTTTTCTCCGCTATTCGGTAATCTACGAACGCGAATTTTGCTGTATCGCTTCCAAATTGCATCAACCGATAAAATTTGCATTTTTGGCAATTATCTCCGTTTAAAACTTTAAATATAGCCAAATAACACAATTTTGAATACGTAATGAGCTGAACGCCGGAAGAGATTGAACCCGGAAGTTGTTGTTGTTGAAGTCCATAGTTGGCTCTAATGGCCATATACGCCAACATACGCCGATTATTGGGCTAATTTAAAGCTTTTATTTATTAAACAGAACAAGTTTCAGCCACGTATAATCGCGTAAAATGTGTTTATTCTGCTAATTTATAATCGACCTCTGCTCATCTCGGGTTTATTCCATTGGATCGCGTATGCGCGTCATTTGACGCTAGTTAATATTCACAAAATTTTCCACCAATCAAAACGAAGAATTGCCCTTCATAGCGAACTTTGATTTGTTTACGTATCATGCAGGGATGGCAGGGATGCATCCAGCACGCGCGATTGCGGCACTCCCCATTAATTATTGTCAATGCCGCAAATTATTGATTGTCTTGCGCCCGACATCGCGCAAAAAATCACGGATGGGCCCCTTTTTAAATGACCAGTGCGCACATTAAAAAAACGTAATTGACTATTTAAACGCGCTGCGTATTTAAATCATTGGAAGGCGTGCAGTTCAATCGAGTTTGTGCGGCCGTTGAACGTAAGCTTCGAGTCGATTTAAACCATTTAAATCGATAAACAAGGGATAAACAAGTGACAACGTTATCAAGGCCAATCTGGGCATGTGCCTGAATACGCATGACGTCAATTCGACTGGTACATTTTGTTGAGTACGTTAATTAATGGTCACTTTGTTAAGTAAGATTTGTATTCGACTGGACTGGTGAATGGGATATCCCTTTGCTAAAAATATGTTTCTGCATGCCTAACTAATATCATGACCGTAGCTCCGTGTTAACTAAAAATATCGATAAATATAGGATGATGTTTATTTTTTTTTTTCGTCCAAATGTTTATTTTTTTTTCTTCAATTTTTTTACAAAATTGATCAATTTTTTTTCTACATCAAATTTTATTTCCTATTAATATTTTTTTCGGGGCCCCAATTTTTCTAATAGAATTTAAATTTTTTTCTTGAGAATTTGGTTGGGGAGGAAATCAACACTTCTCTCACTTTTCCCTGAGATTCCGTAACTACTAAATTGTGGACATATATTGAACCCTGATTTGATCGCCTAATAACATCATGCTCTGCATGACTTTTCATTTATTAATTATCAATTTACTGTTAGCGACGCGCGGCGGTAACAGTCTATTTTGATAATGTGCGGGGACGACGACTTTCACATCACGGCTTGCGGTGCGCATGCGCAGTATACTACGCGCGCCTGTAGGCTTCCCAATATTTAAACAAGAATATCAACATGTCGAAACGTCCAGGACGGAAATTGTATGAAACAGCGTCGGCCAAAATAAAGGCGAAATGTCTGAGGGGCAGGCAGTACAGAGAGAGAGAGAGTGGTTAATATTGGCGACCAGATCACCAAATGGAAAGAGTTACGTGGAGATTTCGATTTGGACTCGAATAGAGATTTTTCTTCTCAACTTCCGATACTTCATTGCGCATGTCAAAGATGTGATATGATTGACCGTGTCACGTGACGCGTATTGGTAAAAATAGCACGAGGTCGGAAAATACCCTTTCTGGTCGCGGCATATAAAATGCGATTTAACACCAATTAACACGCGCCGTAATTAAAAATAAATCGTTAGTGGGTAGACATATGGCTCATATAAGGCATGACATAAAATGAAAAGTTGTAGTACAGTGTAACCTGCTGCGTGGGCATGTACCTTTAATATTGGAGGGAACGTTTTTGGTCGGGGCGTCCGACACCAATTTTAGCATAGATGATCAATAGAAGATGTGCGTACGGCATGCTAGCTGCACGTTTTCCGCTTTATAGACAACAGGTTGCACTATATCGCTACACCACGCTACACAGTAAAATTGTGCGTAATAGCATTTACACTTCGCACACTAAAATATAGAAACAACATGCAGGGCGTTCACTTTCATACTTCGCTATATTGTTATTGAGAGACAATTCTACATTATGACACAAAACTATTACCATAAACTCACCCAATAAAGTGTGTATTGGCCCTCTAGTAAATAAAGAACGCTTCAAACGCACATTTAGAAAGTCTACTCCGTCATAACTCGTATGTACACGTAATGCAGTGTAATGAAATGTAATTAGAGTTATGTACTCAGAACTAACATGCTAACGGCATGCGTGTGTTGATTTATAATATAAACTCCGAAGCACCTACCTTCTCCTCTCGTCGTTCGCCGCCATCAGACACGTATATACCTGGGATCGCTGATTTACGCCCTCTAGCCTATTTCATTAACATTGCAAAGCATACTTTATATCTAACAAATTGTACTTTCAGGGAGTAATCATTCATTTTTCCATTTGGAACTAACGACTGCATAATTATATATTATGATTAAAAGTATGCAGAATTATTATACTGAATGTATTACATTATCACAGCCATTACCAAAATGGCTGTGATAATGTAATACATTCAGTATAATAAAAATTTATAAATTTATCCTTAAATTGAAAATTTCTCCATCAAAGTGTACTTAGCAAGATAAGTATACTTTGCAATTTTGGAGAGCCGAGCCTGATACACTTGATATTAAAAAAAACTAGTGCACTCTATTTATCAGGTAACGTCTTAGGCTACAAAATGAGTTATTATCACGTGGTTTTCGTTGAAAAGAACGCGAAGTTGTTTATGGTGTGTCATTACACTGACGCAATTTGGTAACGTATGTGACGACGAAATTAAACGTCAGTTTTCAATTCGTTGTAACCCGGATATTCGTATCAGGTCAATGCCTGGTACGACACTATGTGTTTAGTCAATACGTATTTGGCCAATACAACGCTCGTTACCTGATACATCTACAATACTGTGTTCCCCATGGTTGTAAGTCAATTGGCAATAACTAATGCTAGCCTGTATAGTATTATACTATCTAATCTTAGTACGCGACCCCACAGTATGTACCACCGTGCAATTCCTTGTATATTGAATGTGCACAATTTTAAAGGTACATGCCCACTTTTGAAACATTGTGGGAAAAGGAGAAATTGCTTGTTACAAGCAATTTCTCCTTTTCCCACAATGTTTTCAAACTGTTCTTTATAGGAATTAAATAAGTTTATTATTGTGTCATCATTCCACTAGTTCTACAAATTACGAGTATTTTCATATGCAAATGAGGCATGGTAATTTTATTTATGTAAACTAATCAAATGTGTCATCTGAAACAATAATATATTCGACAGATTATAAAGTAAGATCATTGCACATCAAAATATAAATACAGAGAATAAATAATCATCACTGTCCGTTAACATTTTAAGCAAACATCGCCCCTGATATCAGTGTGGAAAATTACGTCCGATATAAAATGTATAATAATGTCAATCAATACGTGGGGTAATGGTAAATTAATGTTTATTTTGCCAGAATATTTCTCAGATGGTATAAAGAACATGGGCGATTTGCAAACACTGTCGATCCAGATGAGCCGTAACGAGCCGTCTCATCTGGATATGCAGTGTTTGTGATGCTTTTGAAGATTTTAAGACATACCTTGTTCGATTAATGGAATAATAAACAATAGCATATGGATCAGTTAATGTCAAATATTTAGGGAGAAAGTGTTAATCGACCAATCTTGGTACATGACCCCTGTATCAGAGAACTGATTACCGTAAGCGCCTTCGTAATTACGAACAGTGCAATAGCTGACATTATGCGGGGAGTTCAGCCCCTTTGTAGCGGCCATGTTGACATTCAAAGACAGAATATTATTTCAATGTGGTGTGTTAGTACTATTTAATACCATGTACTCATTGACCTATTGTTTTGGTTTGCAACAAGTGTGGCAGGTTTCATTTAATGGAACTGTATAAACGGCGGCGGCCATTATGATATTGGTCATACGTTAGGAAGATCTTGCTATTCAAAGTGGATTGGAAGATTTATGAATGTTGAATGAGTGAATATTCTGCTCAGCTGACTGGCTATACAAAATTGATGAACAACAATCGGTGGGGTGTGACGAAATGTGTAATGTTGGACGGTTCCGAGAAATAGGGGTACGGATAGAAATTAAATGGTAAAAACTGGCTCTAAAACCTTCATCTTTTTATTTTAGGTACGGAATTGATTTATAGTTTGAAAAAGAAAAGACATTTATTTTACTTTGAACGACTGGCCGAATTTGTGAACCAAATAAATCTAAATCCAAGATTACAAACCGACACAAATGAAATCAGTATACATGTATGCGTCCTGGGGCCCGTTTCACTAAACTTTGTACGACTAAAATGTTCGTATGTGCAATATTATGATAGTCTGTAAATTGCACATTAACACTGTTTTCATGTAAACAATTATTGGATTTACATTTATTGAGCATAGGCTGCATATGCAGCCTATGCTCAATAAATGTAAATCCATCAATTAAAATTTCCAGACGAACCTAAAATTGCACTTACGAACATTTTAGTCGTACGAAGTTTAGTGAAACGGGCCTCTGTAGCACAGTTTACACCGGTAAATTGTCAACAGAAACATAGTCGACATGTACATGTATGGCCGGCCGTCACATTTGCTCATAGTATTACGCCGTGAGTTCGAAGTCCCGAAAAACAAAGTTTTTTCTATTTTAGTTCTAATATCAGTTGCCATTCCACAAGAATGGTTGCCATACCATAGTTACGTCTATATTGAAGTATTGAAAGCTGATTTAGCCCATCTGGAATTAAATTGCACACACCGTACGTGTTGTTTGTAGGCCGACATAACATCAACTTGTCGGCGAAGATGTTCCAGCCGGAGCTTCTTGCCCTTTGTAAGCAGAGTATGAAGAAGGAAGTTTAAGTCATCAACGATCTGTTCGCCAGACATGGACACCAATCCACCATATCATGTCGAGTCGTATTGCTGTACACGTCCGCGCAGTCTGATCAGGGCCTACCCGGATCGCCAATCATTAATTGCAGTGGCATTACTGCCACCAACAAAACAAACTTATATTTGCATTTTCTTAATTCTGTGTGACTCTCGTTAGGTTGTTGGTCGCCATGGTTTAAATGGCTTTCTTTTTGCTGCTTGGTACACTAATACAATATTAGTAGTTCCTCTGTTCATTTAGGTTTTGTTGCAAGAAACAATCTGATGTTCAGCATGCCCAATGTCAAAGACGAAATCCAAAGTGGCATGCAACAAATATCGCTAGAAGACTGGGCCAACTGTGTGGGCCACGTTCCGAAAGTAGAGGATGACTACTGGACAACGGACGTGGCAGTAGATAACGACCAGGATAGTATCATCATCCAAAAAAATACAATTTTCGAAAAATAAAAAATCTTTTTTTTTTTTTCGAAAATTGTTATTTTTTATCGCCAACCTCACATCCTATTCCGAGGAAACTACTGGTTATGAAACAGACAGCGCTGACGAAGATCATTGATGCTGAAATTGAGTGTATTTAAACATGTATACGTACATTAAATATACAAAACCGTTATTTATTCATATACTTATCACCTACAAAAACATAAACTAATTAAAAATAAAATATAGTAAAAAACACAAAGTTAATGAATATTATACAACATATAAATATTTCGGTCAGATGGGAGGCCCGAACTCGCAACCTTCCGGTTAACGCCAAGCGTGTCTTTGAATACTTATGCTATATTGTCCATCTTACAGTACGGGTTTATCTAGGAACGAGGTCAAATATCTAGTGGAGAATTTGACTGGTATGTACATATGGAGACTTATAGTTTATTGTCTGTTTCACGAAACCTACCCAAATTTTACGGCTATATAAACAATGCAAAAATAATTGTTATCGGTTGGTCAATAAAATTGTCTTGTTTGTGGGATCGGTCAATTTTAGTTTGTAATTCGTCACCGATGTGAATGGTTCAATATTCACAATGGATCCAAAGCAGGAGCAAGGTGTATGATCACGTGGTACTAACAACAACAACAAGTACCGATTCAAAGTATTATTTTATAGTGTCCTTATTACTTAACGGATTTTGATGAAATATGGCTCATCAAACGCGTCTTGTTAAGTTGCATTTGGTGGTCTCTGTATTTTCGCCCAAACTGCTGTCGTTTTTCCGAAGAATCGATTTCCGTGTCTCCGACACGGAAATCGATTCTTCGCAAAAACGACAAAAGTCTGTGTCAAACTCCCTAGACCACCAAATGCAGCTCATGAAGACGCGTTTGCTGCGCCATATTTCATCAAGATACGTTGCATATTAAGGAAAATATCAAATAATACTTACTTTGACGGTGACGTTGTTGTTGTTGTAACCACGTGATCATGCACATTAAGGAGGGCAGGAAGTTCATTATTGAGTATATTGAAGTATGCCATGAGCTGCCTGCCTATGGAAAATAAGGAGTGACGAGCATACATGTAGTGACCGAACAAAGAACTTGGCGTATGAAACGCTACCTGTAAAATACAGGGAGAAATACAGTGGGACCTCCACGAACGGCCACCTCTTTACAACAACACACTCCCTGTAACAGCCGCTATTTTATATCCCAAATCCCTATTTAACCATTACACAGCTGAGCACAAACATTGTCATCTGCCGTTGCTTTTGCATTCTTTAATCAATAAAAATATGTTTTGACAGCACTTTAGAATCATTTCCAGTGGAAATGATTCTAAAATGATGTCAAAGCATGTATTTGATGAGAATTATCGTAGACAATAAATAAACAGCAGACGACAAATTTAATTCAGCATTAACCTCTCTACAATAGTCAACAGCCACCTCTCTACAACAGCCAGTTGGTGGCTGTTGTAGAGAGGTTGCATTGTACAATGATGCAACAAACGTCGAACTCAAGACAAAGTTCAACTCCCTGCGTACAAACTATAAGTTAGAACTTAAAAAAACTTGATTCCATGAAGTTTAGATGAGAGAAAAATTCGTATTTCGATTATCATATCGGGGTTTGTCGAGTCCAACAGAAAATCGAGTTCAGGTTTCTTGCTCTTTAGGGATTGAAAGTTTAAACTGATATTTTTAGAGGGCGGGCAACATTTTTCGTTTTAGGTTTAGAGATACTATTAATATTTATCGTGGACTGGGTATTATCATAAGTCACATTCTACTGCCTTGGATTTCCAGGTTATCCCTTTGACACATGATCCCCATGGACATCTCGGTGCTCTGGGGCCCGGCGTTAGTTCAACCTGGTTACCAAGAAGGAGTTTGATAAGCAAATGACAACTTTTATCTTAAGGTGGCAACATGAGTTTCTCTATCATAGGACCAACAATGCACAACAGTTCGTCGAATGAAGCAACGCCTATTGTAGAACATTTCTGTAATCGTCTGGCTCATTTGCACGTAATTGCATAGGGAGTTTCAGTGGGTTAAACATCAGATCTCCTTCTCAGACAATCCTTGGCCCATTTTCCTCTGTGCTGTTTCTTTTTCGAAAATAAGAAATAATTCCAAGGCGAGAGCCATGCAAATATCCCGATATCCATTAATTGGTGTGTGTACACTCACGCAAATGGCAGTTTTATTGCGCAATATGATTGAGTCGTGTGTGTGGCAAAAATTATTTTTCAGGATATTGATGACAATAATATTGTATTAATAAAATTGATCGTGTAAAATTGATCGCTTAAGAAAATAAGCCAAATTTTGAAAATCTGTCAACTATTTTTGAAATTAGAAAAATGTCTCCATGTTAAATCTCCATAGACACTCTGAGAAGATGTGTATTGGGATTTCACAAGGGGAGATTGGTTTATCGCAATAAAATAAATGTTGGATTGTTGTTTTTGTATTGTTTATATAGCCGTAACATTTGGGCAGGTTTCGTGAAACAGACAGTAGTTTATCATCACCAAGTTTATCAGGCAAGGCTAGGAAAGGACTTTTTGTCGAAAGGGATCTGAATAGATCGAAGTCAAATACATCCTTATAATATAATACATGGTCTCCCATCTTATTTCAATATGGCATAGTATAGGCCGTGTCCGGAATGAGCCCTATTTTCGTATCACTGTTTTGTCGCCGTTTTGATTTCGATGATATTTTCCGCGAATGATGTCGAAACTTGGCAAAATTTCCAGAACACATGGTGTGGATCTGATAAAAACGGGTTTATGTTATTTCTAACAAGTGTAGATCCTGCTCAGTTGTCACATAAGTGTGTAGCCAGGTAATATTTAGAAAGCGACGTATTTACCTCCCCTATCAGAAAATCAGACAATAATCGTTTTCGCGGTAATTGATTTCCAAAAACAGCAATATTTTCATAAATATTTGCGAAAGTTGACAGAAAATTCAGTGCGCATGCGGAATTTAATTCCGCATGCTCACTGAATTTTTTGTCAACTTTCGACATTATTCGCGGAAAATATTCTATTTTATGGAAATCAATATCGGTGAAAACACGGACCAGCGATAAGGAAGATAATTCCGCAGCAGTTTTGCATTTGTTCGAAAGGTTGTTCCATAACTGAATGACGAACAGTGTGAACCCTGAGCAATGCCAGTAGTGCGCAAGCTGGCCCAGGTCTACACTGTTGGTCAATGCGATAATCCCTGTTTTGCCAGATTCTGTACTATATACACACATGTGACACGGTATAGATACAAGATCATTGTACATGAATACAATATACATGAGTAACCATGGTAACTGAAATATAATATATAGTTTATATAGTTTTTTATCTCTGGAATTTGCGAACAATAAATGGTGATCCGACTCTAGAAATACCACCATTATCGCAGCTGTACGCTTACAATGTTTTATGAATGACGCAGAAGGTTGGCATAATATAATTATGCTATCAAGAGTGCCGTAAGTCACAAAATACGCCCGTCGAATATGGGCCAGACAGCGAAGATGCAGAAATGTGAAGCTGTCACCAAGGCAAGAAACCGTAATGTGAATTTGAAAATATATAGCATTTTTTCTTCCTCTTGTTGTGATAATCAGGTACACTAATTTATGTAGAGATGTGAAAGTAGAAAGTGTATAATATTGTTGCAGAAAAAATGTATACAAAAATGGCTGAGTTAAAAAGGCCATATTTATGTTAAAAAATAGTGTTTCAGTGTGTGTAAAGTTTCAGATCGATTGACTGAAAGGTTTCGTTTTAGAGGACGCATTATATAGAATTATATAGAATTATATAGAATTGCATACAAACAAATTAGAAAAAATGGCGATATATTTGTTAAAAATAAAATCGACGTAAAAACACCAAGGTGATCATTTTCCAAATGTGTAGAATACGTGAGCATAGTTTCAGATCGATTGACTGAAAGGTTTTAGAGGAGTTGTGTACACAAACTCCGCAGTTTTCCTGTCCGCCGCTCGCCCGCCCGCCGTGCGATAAAACATAGGCCTAATGCGTACCGTATTTTTTAAAACGGTCGTATACATACCTGAATTTCTGTTTGTAAAGCAGGGCGACTTACTCTAATAGACAGAATATTCGGGTTAAATTTATACCATCTACATATGTAGTTGCGGACACCTAACACTCATAGCACTCATAGCACTTCAATACCCGTATATTCTGTATCTTCTGTAGTTCCATGAGTATTTGAGCGTTACTTTTCCGCAACTCATGCATATGTTAATCATGTGACTGTTTTCCTAATGTTCGACACCGTTGACGGAAATACCGTATTTTTCAAACTTTCCAACCGGTAATACCTCGGAGTTGCGATAAGAGTGATAATTCCAAAGGCGGGTCTATTTGTTCACACAATCATGTAGATTCTGCTCAGGTATGAAATCTGAAAATAGTTTGCATTGTTTCTAGTGTAATACACATAGCACTATGGCCCAGTGACTCCCGTTACCATCCCTCTCAGTATCAGAAAAAAGAAAAAAGTCAGGGCCCGGTTGCTCAAAACCTCTGTTAGCCTAACAGACTGTTAAATCCTTAACATTGTTAAGGATTTAACAGTCTGTTAAGCTAACAAAGGTTTCGAGCAACCGGGCCCAGATTAATGACAAATACAACTAGAGCACAGTTGATGGCGATGAGTAACAACGGTGGTTGAATTGGGGATTACTGAGCAATTCTTATGAAAAGTTTCATACCGCTTGAAGGCAAAGGAGATCGTAGAGAGATGCACTCTATGAAATCGTTCATGGTGACACCAATAAGTCGTCGGCTACTAAAATGTGGTGAAATATTATAAGTTTGATTGTGAATTCCACTCTGATTTTTTCATAATCTCATTACGCATATGTGGTCGTTTTTATAAGCAAATGTAATTGCTCAAATAAAAATACATGTATACTGAAAACTGGTGTTAACCCTTTCAAGCCTAAGGAACTGGAATGGACTGTGATATGCTAATGTTCCGACCAATCCAATGGTCACAAAATAATTTTCAGATTCGTCCATTTATGAAAAGGGGTGTTTTTGTTCAAAGAAATATTAAAATTACTTTCAAAAAGTGCAGATCCTGATGAGACGGCTCGTTACGAGCCGGCTCATCTGGATCTGCACTTTTTGCATAAACCGCTATAGCGGGATTTCGGGTTCAAAGGGTAAAAAACACCCCAAAATGTTCCTCAAATGAAAGTGGGTAGTAATGGACCAAGATTTGCAAGCAAACTGTGTTTGTGACTTCAAAACACCCGCACTATTTATTTTGTACCGGACTACTTTTGCATACACCCTTGGGGATTTTGCACCATTTAGTATTGTCTAATAAAATGTTGCGATATATTATGTCGACATCTCGATGGCAAATACATGTATATGCCACCATAGAAAAGTAACAGTTTTGTCCTTTGATGTCGTATCTCAAGTTGAAGTCAGTGGGTGGCGTTTTTATCCAACTTGAATTGATTGATTGTCTTTAAAGTGGCATAACAGGATGTTTTGAAAAAACATACTTTAAACAATAAAAGCGTGTTGTCATTATGGCCCAGTGTAAAGTGATTTATTTGAAGCTGCATGCATATGACGATACTAGGACTGCTGGGTTGTTTCAATTTTCACCGATATCTGTACATACATATCAGATTCTCCATCTTGTTGAACGCAACACGATAGGAACTCTGATATTTATGTACCTTATTGAAACAACCCAGCGGTCCAAGTATCGTCATATATCTTCAATAAAACCACTTTACACAGAGCCATGATGAAAACACATTTTTATTGTTTAAAGTATTTTTTTTAAAAAGTCCTGATATACCCCTTTCATATCCGTTCAGCATCACGGTTATATATACATGTTTATACCGCAACCATTGCTCCATGTAGCATAATAAAGGGGGTTGAATAAATGCTGTTTATATCTGAAGTAACCTAATATACCTGAAGTAGCCTAATATACATGAAGTGTCGATTTTGCCTTTCACTCTGATTGGTCATTCTCAACAGCAAATTCAAGATGGCGGCGGATTTTAACATCTAAATCGCTATCAATTCAGCTGAATTTTGTCCATTTTTACAGTATATGCGATATAACCAACGACACGGACATGTCCGTCATCATTTTAATGCTTATTATGACAAATGTGGAGACTAAAGCCAGCCAATATTGAAGCTCATCATAAATAAATCGAAGATTTAATCAGACACAATGCCGAATCTACCTAGCCATTTTGCTTTGAATGACGTCGCTAGATTTGTGACGTATGGCGAGCAAATGACGTCAAAAACATGACGTCACGCACGTTCAAACAATTAAGTCCAGTATGCGGTATAAATTAAATATATGATTAGTGCCGTCGAACATAAAATACATTCGGTTTCGCCACGACAACTTTATTGGGGCTCGCTAAAGCTCGCCCCAATAAAGTTGTCTAAGGCTCAACCGAATATATTTTATATTCGACGGCACTAACCATAGTATATATAACCGTGATGCTGAACGGATATGAAATATATATATATCCAAACGCCTTGAAGCGTTCATTTGTCACCGGGCTAAAAACATCGTTTAAGGAGCCATTCTATACATGATCATCGTTTGATTCAAAGATTAGTGCTCAGATATCTCGTCTTTTGTATAGTTTGCTGGCATAATATTTATAGCTTGCCGTTGTCCTATCTGTCTATTATGTATTGCACCAAATTTTATTTGGTTTACTGTCATGTTAGTTGCTGTATGTGTCAAACGCACGAAGTGGTGAAACTGTACGATGGCTTGTACATACAAAGATTCTCAATGCTCCATATCGTATACAGTAACAAGACAATATTCACATATGTTATATTCATTTATCACATCACTCTTATGGAGCAATTATCATTGAAGTCAAGTATATCTATCTATCACCTAATACCTTAACAGTATCGTTGGCTTGTATGATATCCAAAAATGTGACCCGTCACGAAAATAAGGGGCTTAATACGCTTTGGGCCAGTGTAGCTCCTGGTGCAATATCACATTCGTACAAAAAATGTGTCCTGTCGGCATACGAATGCCCTCGGTGGCAGATTGGAGAAACTACGGCAAGCTTCTTGATTTGAGCCACAGACGGAAACACGGACACTCGGACGTACGGACGGACACACAGTTCAAGCATTTAATTAGCCTTTTTGTCGTAGCGAGTCACAAATCTCAGCACACATATTTCTAATGCGACACCATAACATTTGTCCATGCATTGATTCCAAAATTTCGGAATGTCCCCGAAAAAGAATTATTTATAACATATATAACGCCAAAAATCGTGAGGTGCGGGCCACGATCCTACATATAAAGTATAGCAGGTTGTTTATATCATGTTTATCACATCTTTGACACATTTCCGGATGTTGTTTCTGTATTAAGACAGCTCGTGTGCAAGGTATGTGCATGAGGATGTGATACATACGTTAGATCACGTTTGTCCGCATGTACGAGTGATAATTCGCTCGCTAAAGCTCGCGGATTATCTCCGCGTATATGCGGACGAACTGTGATCTAACTTAAACTTATTATGCAAGGCTATAGGACGCGCGTAGGAAATCCCTGGCTCGTCGAACAATTCTTACAAAGTCGCAGAATTGATACGGTGTCCGAGCCTGGAAAACGTGAAATCAAAATACACTTGCCTGATATTGTCTATATCAGATAATCGTTCATGTTACAGAATGAGCACGTACGACAGGGGCGGATCTAGAGGGTGGGGTGGGGGGGGGGGGGTTTGCCACCCCGCCCCTCCCCCCCCCTCCCCGTTCAGCCACGGAGTTTACATATATCACAGTTTAACACCAGTTGGAGTCTGAATTTAAATACCGCAAAACACAGGAAAGTGCATTTCGAAGAGCTCTAAAATAGGACAACCCCATAGTTGCGAATGGTCACTCTTGCAATTACTCCCGTACCGTCCGTAGCTAGCTACGGACGGTACAGTTACCTTCGCAACTAGACAACCCCCTCCAGTTCCAAAAATGCTGGATCCGCCCCTGTATGAGGTGGTTTTCGTTGAAAATAACGCGGAGTCCGACATGTTTACGTTACGGCAGTGAACTGGTGCCATTACATGTAGGTAACGTCATGTGATGTCGTTCGACCAATGACATTATTGAGTTATGAATCAGTAGTGTAATATGTGCGTATTTAATATTGTTACAGTCAGTATGTATTCGGCCAATGCAAAACTCATTATTACCTGCACAATTGTCGAGATATCTTATATTTGTTTATGTTTCTATTACTGAAATGTAGCATTCATTGTTAATCGCCAATATGAAATATTATTTTGCTTAAAAACTTTATTTATTGATTCTAAAAAATATAAAATGAAGGAATCAATACAATACCGTTGACACGATTGACAAGTACAACACAAGTAAACTGTTGTAATAGTTGTATATAAGAAGATCAGCGACCCGTTTACTAAACTTCTAATGAAACGGACCCCTGACAGCAAATTCGTAGGTAGTCGGGTTGCCCGCACCACGAACTAGCTAGGCCTAATCATGTATGTGGCTATGACTGGAGAAATTGGGTTTATGGGCTTTTGCGGCCAGTGTATATCCATATCAGCCTGTGGAACACCCGGCTAGCGTCTAACAAGCAATATGTTTCGTTATCTGGGCCCGGTTGCTCAAAACCTCTGTTAGCTTAACAGACTGTTAAATCCTTAGCATTGCTAAGGATTTAACAGTCTGTTAATCTAACAGAAGCTTTGAGCAACCGGGCCCGGGCCGTTTTGAACATCAGTTAGCTTAACGGACTGTTATATCCTTAACTGAATGGTTAAAATCTCTGTTAAACAGAGATTTTAACCATTCAGTTAAGGATTTAACAGTCCGTTAAGCTAACTGATGTTTTGAACAACCGGGCCCAGGCTACAGTAGTGTGCTAGTTGACCATGAGCCTCACTGGTCACAGATCCCATAAGCCACATCTCTCCAGTCACAGCCACATATACGCAACATGTATGGGTTATTCCGCTGACGTAATCGTAGTCCTATTCATGGACGTCGTAAGATTCATCTTCTCCAAGTTTTTTAATGGGGATGACTTATTGAAATACATTTGTAGAAACTTCGTCCGGAATTGAGTGCTCATCACACAATATAGCACAAAGTTAATACCGTTATTTACCAGCGCTATGAAGTCCATTAAGTCTCCGAGGGGCATATATACATGGTGGAAAAACCCCGGAACTGTCGCACTCAGCATGATTAACACGCCCTGCGGGAATTCCGTGATTAGGAACAGGATTATCACAACGAGAAGCATCCGAGTCGTCTTCGCCTGTCTAGTCTCCTTTCTAACGTTCGTGGACGTAGTTGAAAGTCGCCGCCTTCGCTTCCTCCCCTTTAGGTTTAAGTTGATAAGCAAAGACCCGCTGAATATAATCATTAACACACACGGGATTAGCTTCGCTACAACGGCGTACGTTATGACGTTGACTAGCACAAGTGGTTTGGTCTCGTTTGTCGCCAGTTTAAGGTCTGTCATGGTGTACACAGTTGTGTTGTTGCTGTCAGGGAGTGTCGTCTGGCTCAACTCGTTTGTCATGTAATTTGGAATTAACAGAATTGTTGATAATATATACACGATTGCTATGACTTTCTTGATCTGTTGGTAGCGTCTTCTTCTTGCGAGTGTTCCCTTTGCTGTTGATCTGAGCTGAACGAATCGGAATACGGCCAACGACACGCCTAGCCAGATGGAGATTGTATGTGTTGTCGCGGCAAAGTTGATCAAAAACAACATATACATCATCCATCCATAGGAATACTTTTCAGGCGTATGAACTTCCGGCGAATACACGATGTAAAAATGTATCACAAACGGCACGTAAGGAATCATTGTGAGGATATCCGAAACAGCCAACCATGAAAGTAATGCGTTTGTCGGAGTACACATATCGTTACGCGCCAAGACGGTTATGGTGAATATATTGGAGCAGATTCCGAACACGCATACGATAACACTCGTGTATCCGTGGATGGAGGAATACCAGTTGCCCATCTGGATAAGGTAGTTGATTTCCGGATCCGACGGAAGTATGGACCCATTGCTGGAGAAGTCGGGTTCCATATCAGGCTCTGTATAGTACATTTGTAGTCGTCTGCCCGCCGTAGTCTGCTAAATGCCTGAAGATAGAAAATGGCAGAATGACAACGGTGGCATAGGCGTTGGCAGAGAGAACGTTAGGGTAAGAATAGGAGAAGAGAGAGAGAGAGAGAAGAGAAGAGATAGTGGAAGGGGGCCAAATGGAAAAGTAGGAGATGGGTATGGAGAAGTGAGAGAGAAACAAGAGAGCGACAGAAACAAAGAGAGCGGACGGAGAGAAGCATACAGAGTAGAAGCGAGAGAGATAAGAGAGAGAGAGAGAGAGAGAGAGAGAGAGAGAGAGAGAGAGAGAGAGAGATGCATACAAACGAACCACGTGTTGTCATCCGATTGTCTTATCTTTGGGTACATTTATTTCTAGTGGTGATTTAATGGGGTATTGTCATCCTTTCAGAACTGGCAGTCAATCAGTTGGAGTGAATAATTCGTCTAATTTGGAACAGTGTATATCGTGATCAGACTGTGCGGATGCTAAGACTTATACGGGCATCAACATATTATATATTAATAAACCATGAACACACTGTTCCAAAGTTTCGGCCCAACATCGGAACAGTGGGTTAGTGATTCATTACATGTAAATATCGTTCAACATATCGATGGTCCAGTAACATAAGGTCGTAACTGCTATGCTTTAGCATAGCAGTTACGACCTTATGTTACTAGACCATCGATATCATGAAAGCTTAATACAGTATCAGAAAGTTCGCCAATGCTAGGAATGGTGACAGGAAGATGAGAGAGGTGACAGGAAGGGTTTTTGCCATTTGTCGCAGCGTAATAGAGTACATTTAAAGGCAAATAGGTGAGATAAATAAAGAGGATCAGTGAAGAAACCTGAAATATAATTTAATTACCTCAACGGTATATTCGCGATGTACGTCAATGGCTCCATGACAATCGCCAAACACGACTACAACATTAGCACGACTAAAATGTTCGTATGTGCAAATTTAGGATAGTCTGAAAATTTCAATTGATGGATTTACATTTATTGAACATATGCTGCAAATGCAGCCTATGCAGCCTATGCTCAATACATGTTAATCCAATAATTATTACAAGGAAACGTTGTTAATGTGAAATTTACAGACTATCATAATTGTGCACTGTCTTATATTTTAGTCGAACGAAGTTTTAAGTTAGTGAAACGGGCCCCATAATTGTTATCGCTATGGCTTTCCTTACACTATCGTGGGTGACATAAAACTCACCAGCAAAATAATAACACCACTGGCAGTACACACGGGGAGACATGTTGTACAGTATAACCTCTATAAACCGGACACCCATACAATCTGTGTCTACTTAATTGTATGTGTTTATTGTCATCTCTCACCATTGATAACGATTGTCCATGATCGCAAACCACATATACCTGTTTTGCGGTGCTCATATGCCTGATTTACAGTGGAGCCTCTCTAAACCGGACACCCTGGGGATCTCCCAGGGTGTCCGGTTTAGAGAGGTTCCACTGTACTAACAAGAAACTATGATAGCAATAATTATTTGAATTTTCAAAGTTCACGTCAGCATCAAATAAAGACAGAAAGTTCTAAAAGAACACTCTATTGATTGCCTATTAACCCGTTTTCTATCGGAGGTTCGTTCAGACAATTGAGGCAATAATTAAGATATATGACTTGTTTACAGTTATGTCTGTGATTCTTCCTGTTTGTTTACAAGGAGAATGCATGATCAGTCGGTTTTCAGACACGGCATGTCGGTCAATTGCGTTTTCGTCGTTAGTCTACAATAAAGAAATTCGTGTTATGTCGCTGCTATTTTTGAATTCGAAAACAGCTGAGCACGCAAATTACGCAACCAACCACCATAATTATACATGTCTGTCAGTGGACTAAACATCAGCGATAGAATCTAGAATCTAGAAGACGGTATCTGTTGGTCGAAGCTCCGTGTTCTGTGCCCGATTTTCAATACACTCGTGAAGTATACACATAATAAACCATTTGTTGGGTCAGTGGACTAAAATCAGCGATAGAATCTAGAATCTAGAAGACGGTATCTGTTGGTCGAAGCTCCGTGTTCTGTGCCAGATTTTCCTAATCAATACACTCGCGAAGTATACACGTAATAAGCCATTTGTTTTCATTCGAATTGGTGGTTATACTACATATATATTTTTAATTTTGTGGAGAAATAAGAACATACATTTTTCTTTACAAGTAATCCAACGCAGGGCCCATACTTGTTAACCCTTACTACGCTGAATTAAATGTTGTCGTCTGCTGGAAATGTTTTATTTTAAATATTTCTCGACAAAAACCTGGTTTTGACAGCACATGAGAATCGTCTCCAGCTGTCAAAACCAGTTTTTTGTTAAGAATTAAAGCAAAAATGAAAAACAGCAGAAGGCAATTTCCGTCAACAGCGTAGGAAGGGTTAAACCTGAAAGAGTATGATATGTTTAATATAGGAATGAATGGCCTTTTTGTGGAATTTATCGGGGTATAAAATTGGAAAAGTCGCGGGAATACTGGACGAAGCGATAAAAAATTACAATTTTCGAAAAAAAAAAAAAATATATATATTTTCTTTTTTTAATTTTTTTTTCGAAAATTGTAATTTTTTAAGGCCTGGGAGTTTACTGGGATATAAATTTTGGACAGAGCCTTGGTACGGACCAATCAAATGTTAGGGAATTGTGTAAATATTTTTGTGCTGGAATTATCAGCTAATACACTGAGACAGTATATCAAATCAACATTCATTACGAATGCAGAGCGGAATGTAGAGATGCTCGTTTCCACTGTAGCGCCTTGTTTAATGTAGAGCGGAATGTAGAGATGCTCATTTCCACTGTAGCGCCTTGTTTAATGTAGAGCTGGGGCTCGTTTCACTAAACTTCGTACGACTAAAATGTTCGTAAGTGAAACATTATCATACTAAGTCTGGAAATTTCAAATTATCAACAATTATTGGATTTACATTTATTGAGTATATTCAGTCTATGCTTATTAAATGTAAATTCATCAATTGAAATTTCCAGACTATCTGAAATGTGCTCTTACGAACATTTTAGTCGTACGACGTTTAGTGAAACGAGCCCCAGCTCTACATTAAACAAGGCGCCGTACAGTGGAAACGAGCATCTCTACATTCCGATCTACATTAAACAAGGCGCCGTACAGTGGAAACGAGCATCTCTACATTCCGCTCAACATTAAACAAGGCGCCGTACAGTGGAAACGAGCATCTCTACATTCCGATCTACATTAAACAAGGCGCCGTACAGTGGAAACGAGCATCTCTACATTCCACTCTACATTAAACAAGGCGCCGTAAAGTGGAAACGAGCATCTCTACATTCCGCTCTACATTAAACAAGGCGCCGTACAGTGGAAACGAGCATCTCTACATTCCGCTCTACATTAAACAAGGCGCCGTAAAGTGGAAAGGAGCATCTCTACATTCCACTCTACATTAAACAAGGCGCCGTAAAGTGGAAACAAGCATCTCTACATTCCGCTCTACATTAAACAAGGCGCCGTACAGTGGAAACGAGCATCTCTACATCCACTACTTGGAAACAAGGCGCGTAAAGTGGAAACGATTCATCTACTTCCGCTATACATTAAACAAGGCGCCGTAACAGTGGAAACGAGCATCTCTACATTCCGCTCTACATTAAACAAGGCGCCGTAAAGTGGAAAGAGCATCTCTACATTCCGTCTACATTAAACAAAAGCGCCGTAAAGTGGAAAACGAGCATCTCTACATTCCGCTCTACATTAAACAAGGCGCCGTACAGTGGAAACGAGCATCTCTACATTCCGCTCTACATTAAACAAGGCGCCGTAAAGTGGAAACGAGCATCTCTACATTCCACTCTACATTAAACAAGGCGCCGTACAGTGGAAACGAGCATCATACATCCGCTCACATTCCAAGCGCCGTAAAGTGGAAAACGAGCATCTACATTCCACTACATTAAACAAGGCGCCGTACAGTGGAAACGAGCATCTCTACATTCCGCTCTACATTAAACAAGGCGCGTCGCTCTCTACATTCCACTTATTAAACAAGGCGCCGTACAGTGGAACGCATCTCTACATTCCGCTCTACATTAAACAAGGCGCCGTACAATGGAAACGAGCATCTCTACTTTCCACTCTACATTAAAACAAGGGCGCCGTAAGTGGGGAAACAAGCATCTCTACATTTCCCGCTCTACATTAAACAAGGCCGCCTTAAAGTGGGACAAAACGAGAATCTCTACATTCCACCTCTACATTAAACAAGGCGCCGTAGTGGAAACGGCATTCTACATTCCACTCTTAAACAATTTTAAACAAGGCGCCGTTACAGTGGAAAAACGAGCCATTTCTATTAAACTTCCGCTCTACTTAAACAAGGGCGCCCGTTAAAGTGGAAACGATGCATTCTTAAATTCCACTCGACATTAAACAAAGGCGCCGTTACAGTGGAAACGAGCATCTATACATTCCGTCTACATTAAACCAAGGCGCCCGTAAAGTGGAAAACGAGGGCATCTCTACATGCCACTTTACATTAAACAAAGGCCGCCCGTACGTGGAAACGGCATTCTCTACATTCCGCTCTACATTAAACAAGGCGCCCGTAAAGTGTAAACGAGCATCTTCAAATTCCACTCCTACCATTAAACAAGGCGCCGGTACAGTGGAAACGTGAATTCTATAATTCCGCTCTACATTAAACAAGGCGCCGTACAAAGGAAATGAGCATCTCTACTTCCACTTCTAAATTAAACAAATGGCCCGCCCCGTACGTGGGAAACGAGCATCTCTACATTCCGCTCCTCATTAAACCAAGGCGGCCTTAAAGTGGAAACGAGCATCTCTACATTCCACTCTACATTAAACAAGGCGCCGTACAGTGGAAACGAGCATCTCTACATTCCACTCTACATTAAACAAGGCGCCGTACAGTGGAAACGAGCATCTCTACATTCCGCTCTACATTAAACAAGGCGCCGTATAGTGGAAACGAGCATCTCTACATTCCGCTCTACATTAAACAAGGCGCCGTACAGTGGAAACGAGCACCTCTACATTCCACTCTACATTAAACAAGGCGCCATACAGTGGAAACGAGCATCTCTACATTCCGCTCTACATTAAACAAGGCGCCGTACAGTGGAAACGAGCATCTCTACATTCCGCTCAACATTAAGCAAGGCGCCGTACAGTGGAAACGAGCATCTCTACATTCCGCTGAACATTAAACAAGGCGCCGTAAAGTGGAAACGAGCATCTCTACATTCCACTCTACATTAAATAAGGCGCCGTACAGTGGAAACGAGCATCTCTACATTCCATTCTACATTAAACAAGGCGCCGTAAAGTGGAAACGAGCATCTCTACATTCCACTCTACATTAAACAAGGCGCCGTACAGTGGAAACGAGCATCTCTACATTCCGCTCTACATTAAACAAGGCGCCGTAAAGTGGAAACGAGCATCTCTACATTCCACTCTACATTAAACAAGGCGCCATACAGTGGAAACGAGCATCTCTACATTCCACTCTACATTAAACAAGGCGCCATACAGTGGAAACGAGCATCTCTACATTCCGCCCTGTATACTTCGAATGTACATCTGTGAAATTGACAATATTGAAACATTTCATTTACTGTCTGTTCCACGTTTTGCTGCCGACGAACAGTTGGCTGTTAAACACATTACATCTAAAAACTATTTAAAAGAGAGTACTTTTTATCAATAAGAAAAAAGTCACCCTCCCCAAAAATAATTATTTGATGAAATTCCATCAAATATTGATTTTATTGCGAAAAAACTATTTTCCTATTGGAATATTTTTTTTTATTTGGAGTCAATTTCCAAATGTATTCGTTTTTGAAATTGACTCCCCATGTTAAATTCCCATAGGAAAATCGTTTTTTCGCAATCAAATCAATATTTGATGGAATTTCATGAGACATGTTTTTTTGGGGAGGGTTACTTTTTTGTTATTGATGAAAAAGTACTTGCATTTAAATATTTTTTAGATTTAATGTGTTTAATAGCCAAGTGTTCGTCGGCAGCAAACCATGAAACAGACAGTAGTTAAATCCTGTGCTATTTGAAAATGCAACTAGGATATTTCGAATGCACAACTCTGCAATTGATATCCTGTGGAGCGAATTCGACAAATTAGTACTGGAAATAAGTATGTTTGATTGGTCGAGACTGAAACAACGATTGGTCGAGACTGAAACAAACTTCCTCATCTTGAGTAAATATTGACAAATTATTTGCTTCATCCATAAAAACTCTTATTTTCACATGATCACGTGTTCAGAAAATGTTTTTAGCCAATAATTCCTAGTAACAGTTTCCCGCCAATCTGTCACAGACGACATTTCCTGGAAGCAGACGATAGCCTAGTTCTAAATATAGATGTTATTGCAACGCACGCAAGGGTTGTGATTGGACGAGTAATGTGACGTGACAAACCATTTAAACGGAAAATCACATTCGGAATAGCTTGCACTTGCTGACACGAGTTGCGTTTTAGCACAATTGAAACACGCCATGTGATTTTGTACCTAAGAACATGATAAGGATTTGCACTGTTCGCCATTCCATCAATGAAACACTCAGCATGCTTCTACATGTAACAAGCATATAGATCGTTATCACCATCAAGGTGCATGATCACGTGGTTACAACAACAACAACGTCGCCCACTCCAAAGTAAGTATTATTTGATAGTTTCCTTAATATGCAACGGATTTTTATGAAATATAGCGCAGCAAACGCGTCTTCATGAGCTGCATGTGGTGGTCTATGGAGTTTGTCCCAGACTTATGTCGTGTTTGCGAAGAATCGATTTCCGTGTCGGAGACACGGAAATCGATTCTTCGCAAACACGACATACGTTTGGGCGAAAATACAGAGACCAAATGCAGCTTAACAAAGACGCGTTTGATGCGCCATATTTCATAAAAATCCGTTACGTAATAAGGACACTATAAAAGAATACGTACTTTGAATCGGTACTTGTTGTTGTTGTTAGTACCACGTGATCATACACCTTGACCATGTATACAGTCACATTCATACGGAGCCCCGCAGGGGACGTAGAATTATTTTGTTTATCAATTCATTCCAACGAAATAACAATTCGTTCCCACGAAATAACAATTCATTCCTTCAATTTAACAATTCGTTCCCACGAATTAACAATTCGTTCCCACGAAATGACAATTCGTTCCCTCAATTTAACAATTCGTTCCTTCGAATTAAAAATTCATTCCCGTTGGAACGAATTGTTATATCGTGGGAACGATTTGTTATTTCGAGGGAATGAATTGTTAAATTGAGGGAACATTAATTCACCATTACCCCACGTTTTGATTGGCATTTATTATACATTTCAAGGTATGGGATCACGTGGTTTCCGAACAGAGTGACGTTAATTTTTCAGATGTGTTTACATAAGATTTCCTTTAATAGCTTTCTATTGGAATGACATATTCTTTTATGAAATATACCGCAGCAAATGCTGTACACACTGCCCTGTATTGTATAGGCGGCTTTAATCTCATAATTCTGTCGTTTTGACGAAGAATCGGTTACCGTAAATGTAAATAAAAACTAGTGCACGTGAATGTAAGAAATACACGGTACTCGAGTATTTGTGAAAGTTTTGTAAATAAATTTCAGAGCACCCATAACATACATATGTCATTGTATTTGTGCGCTACATATCATCAAAATCCGTCCGTTTGTTAGGAAGATTTTAAATAAAATCAACTGTAAAAATGACGTCACAGATTACGTCGGAATATTGGGTTCGGAAACCGCGTGATACCACACATTGACATTTTATCTTAAACGGTTAACGGACATTACTATTTATTCTCTGTATTTTGTTTTTGATGTGCAATGATCATACTTTATTATCTGTCGAAAATATTAGTTGTTCAGGTGATGCATTTAATTAGTATAAATAATTAAAAAATAGCATGCCTCATTTGCATATGAAAATAGCCTGATACCACCGCGAGTCACTATCAGTAAAATAAATATTACTAAATGATTTGATATGTATAGCGGGCATTCATAATTTTTAGAACTGGTGGAATAGTGACACGAGTACATATTTATTTAATTCCTATATAAAGAACAGTTTGTGCCTCCTGAGTCGGCATGTACCTTTAATATTTAAAACAATCACACACATAATAAATTATTCCAGTATCTGTCGAATACGATTCGTCATTCATAACTCACAACTAATACTCTCTAATAAAATGCTTTCCAACTGCATACGAGAGTATGTCGCTAAAACGTTTTAACACTCACTTATAATCAGCGACTAGAAAGGCGAATAACTGGCTTCAAATTGACCATAACTCCGTTCGTTGATGTTTTATATAATAACTCAATCTAGTCACACACATCCCGTGAGAATCTACTCCATTCATATGAAAAGATGCCACTTTCACGATGCTGACGTGAGTTTGCATTGGTTGCCAATACCAATATTACTAAGCCGCAGCCATGTTAGCGAAAACAACTCGGTTGTGCAAAATGGGGGATGAACATCACATGCAGACGAAGGGGCTAACAATTGTATTTAGATATGTACTGCCTGTATTTAGATATGTACTGGCAGTACATATCTAAATACAATTATTGGCCCCTTCGAAATCATATACCATTTAGTTCAGCATGTAAAAACACTGCAGATCCGGATGAGACGGCTCGAAACGAGCCGTCTCATCCGGATCTACAACGTTTGCACTTAACGTATTTTTATTTACCTTAAAATATACCATATTTTGAGTAATATAAAATGCTCTAAAAGACACATGTCAGATATCTGGGTTGAAACACTAACTACTGCCTACTATATTTATACTGTGAAACCTACACGCTGATACGGTAATGCGATGACGTTAGTGGTCACGTGATACATGGTAGATTTCACTTTGATCGCCATCAGGAAAGACAATGCTTAATTGCGCTGTTGTGGGCTATTTTTATATAGCCATTAATTTGATACAAACGGTGATAGCAGATGTGACAGGAATGTCAATTGTGGTAAAAAAAATCGAAAGTGCCATCAGGAATAGTGTATTCGAGACGCGCTTGCATCGAGGGTTGTTCCAAAACAAACGAGACCGTGCTTAAAAATTCCATTTTTTTTAAAATAAACAGCATTACCCTTAGAGACATTTAAGGACTTAAACTATGGACCGTTGTGTTTACTGTGGCATGAAGTACATTTGGTCTGTTTAAGAGCGTGGAGTCCGAAGTACTCCTCGCAAACGTTAAACAGATCAAATGTTTTTCATACCACAGTAAACGCCACCGCCAATGGTTGTATTACGTATATTTACACTTCATTTTCTGATAGTTTCAAAAATGAAAATAACTAAATATGGCGTTAACCATAAGAATCTTGTTTTACGTATTTTATTCGCTATTCATGGAACATGTACGTTGTCGGTCAACAGCGTTCCGTTGTTGACAACGACGTCAAACACATGTTAACCAATCAACAGCGTCACGCGACGTCACGTGAGGCTATTGCAATGTACTGGGATATAAACTCAATGGTTGAATGGGCATTTCCATTATGAATTTACGGAAGGTGTAAATATTGACATATATATTGTTGTTGTACTATCAATATGTAACCTCTCAGTAAAGTTGCATGATATGAATACATAATTATGTGAACAAATTGCTACTTTATATTACGGAATTTACTCGGTTCGTGCAACTGGGTCAGCTGATAGCAGGCTAGTATTTTCATTGGCTAAGAGAATCTCTGATACCTGTATCATAATCGACACAATTAATGCGGGACGAAGTAGTCAGCAACTAAATAATCCAGCTGTTGTTAGGTCATCGACACTGTTTGTTTGCATAATCCGTAGCCTATTTCACCAACATTGCAACGTATACTTTTCTAGCAAAGTATACTTTGAGGGAGAAATTTTCAATTTTAGGATAAAGTTATTAATTTTTATTATACTAAATGTATTACATTATCACAGCCAATTTCTCTGTGATAACAGTATACTAATTCTGTATACTTGTAATCATCAAATATATGCAGTTGTTAGTTCTATATGAAATAATGCGTTTCGGAAAAAATAAATGATTACTCCCTCAAAGTATACTATGCAATGTTGGTTAACTCGGCTACTTGCCAATTGAAGTACTAATCTACTGTACAACATGTTAATATACACTTGACCTCACTTACAAACATACTTTTAAAAAAGAACGAAGAAAGAAATGAACTCGTTTGTCATGTTGTGAAGTTTCAACTCCAGCCACCGACACTTTCAGTCACCACCATGCGTGGTCATATACTATTGAATTTATCTTTCTTAACAGCAATTAAACATATACGTTAATTAGTGTAGATCCATAGCAGGATGGGTGCAAATAATGGAAACAATAGGTCGAAAACATTCATACTAAACAAGGAAATTATCAGAGAACATCCAGATTTGTGGTATCAGGGGGCCGTTTCACTAATCTTCGCACGACTAAAATGTTCGTAAGTGCAAACTTATGATAGTCTGTAAATTTCGCATTAACAATGTGTTATTGTAAACAATTATTGGATTTACATTTATTGAGCATAGGCTGCATATGCAGCCTATTCTCAATAAATGTAAATCCATCTATTGAAATTTACAGATTATTCTAAATCTGCACTTACGATAAATTTTGTCGTACGAAGTTTAGTGAAACGGGCCCCTGGTTAGGTTCTATAGCACACATCAATGATGGAGCCCCAGTATATTCGAATGGTCAGCGTACTTCTTGCACGTAATTATGGGAAATTCTATATATAATACAATACCAGGACAACTAAGTACTGTCGAACGTTTACAGCAGCAGGGGGACGTTTCACTAAACTTCGTACGACTAAGATGTTTGTAAGTGCAAAATTATGATAGTCTGTATATTTCACATTAACAATGTTTTCCTGTAAACAATTATTTGATGTACATTTATTGAGCATAGGCTGCATTTTCAGCCTATGCACAATACATGTAAATCCATCAATTGAAATTTACAGACTATTCTAAATATGCACTTACAAACATTTTAGTCGTACGAAGTTTAGTGAAACGGGCCCCTGATTGGTACGGGTATTTCAAATTATGCAACGTTTTACAGTAATTGACATGGATAGTCACTTTGCCAGCTGTCAACACTGTCCGTGAAATCAACACAACTGTCGAATAATGAGCTAATTGCAGCGGGCATTCGTGTCTGGCAATTACCTGGAATTTTAATGTGACTGTGACTGGACAAATGAGGATTATGTGATTTGTGACCAGTGTAGCTGCTGATCAAATAGCACACTCCTGATAGAGATATATATGAGAAGCATGTCGTGTGTTTCATTGATGGAATGGCGAACAGGCTTATCTGGTTCTACATTGGTCATAAAACCACTATGCCCAATTCTCCAGTCACAGCCACAGAAACCGTTTCCGAGCGGAGCCTGATGAACGTGATATCAAAATACACTATAATGGTATTTTACACCAGCTAATGTATTATGCAAAAAAATGCGCATATAATGCTTATTTTTCTGAATCTCCTGAGCTGTAGTTGACACGCATATAGTTTTGAATTTATTACTATTCGTGTATGTTTAAACTAATGATAACTGGGTTGTGTTGAGATCTACTATTATTATGCACTCGGTAGTACTCGATAGACCAGGCTATAATGCTACAATAGTGCAATTCCCCGTGTACTATTAGTGATTCTATGGCCAACCTATATTCGAACGGTCACTGTACTCGTTGCAAGCACTTGTGGAAACCATAATAATTATACAATACCAGGGGCCCGTTTCACTAAACTTCGTACGACTAAAATGTTCGTAAGTGCAAATTTAGGATCGCCTGGCAATTTCAATTTATGGATTTACATTTATCGAGCATAGGCTGCACATGCAGCCTATGCTCAATAAATGTAAATCCAATAATTGTTTACAGGAAAACAATGTTAATGTGAAATTTACAGAGTCTCATACTTTTGCACTTACGAACATTTTAGTCGTACGAAGTTTAGTGAAACGGCCTCAGAACAAGTACTGCCGAACATTTACTGAGACTGATTGGAAATGGAGTTTCAAATTCTGCAACGTTTGACACTGCCTGATAACGATCTATACTCGTGATAATGCTTGTTTGATTGTGCAACTGAAAATACTTCATTAAATGTGCTGGATGTTTATTGTGCTAATACAAGTACTGAATATGATGGGGGATTTTGTCCTAGGCTACATTTTCATTGGAGGGGAGGGATTTTGTTATACCTTGAATTTTGATGGGGGGATTATGTCCTACCTGTGATTTTAGACGGGGTTTTTGTCCCCCTGTGTCAAAAATCATGGGGGGGGGGATATGTCCGGGGGGGGGGATTTTGTCCTACACTCACAGCCACACATATAGAGACTACGATGCCAGTATATTTTGAAATCAACATAATTATCAGGCAATGTTAGGAAATGAGTAGGAATTCCTTCCGTTTCCGAGCCGAACCTGATAAACTTGATATGAAAAGACACGAGCATGCTATTCTATTATTTTATCAGGTGACGGCTTATGCGAAATCAAATGAAAATTTGAAGGCGCATGATCACGTGGTTACAACAGCAACAACAATGGCCGAAAGCTGAAGCGCCCACTCCAAAGTAAATATTATTTGATATTTTCCTTAATATGCAACGGATTTTGATGACATATGGCGCAGCAAACGCGTTTTCATGAACTGCATTTGGTGGTCCTGTGAGTTCGGCACATACTTATGTCGTTTTTGCGAAAAATCGATTTCCGTGTCTGTAGACATGGAAATCAATTCTTCGCAAATACGACAGAAGTTTAAGGCCAAAGTACCGAGACCTTCAACTGCAGCTTAAAAAGACGCGTTTGATGCGCCATATTTTATCAAAATCCGTTACATAATAAGGACAAAATAAAAGAATACGTACTTTGAAACGGAGGGCTTCTGGAAGTTTCAGTAATTGTAGTTGTTGTTGTAACCACGTGATCATGCACCTTGAATCTTGTCAATATGTATAAGTTATTGTTCACATATTGGATTTCGAAGGAATTAAATGCGAGGAGCGCTAGCAACCGCATCATTTAGTTACGGAACTATTCAAATTGTGATCCATAACATACTTATAGTTCAGCAAATGTACAATGCAATGTATCATCCGTGTATTGATATTCCATTTCCTGTTGAACAGTCAATAATTAAATCTGGCAATATATAGCATTTATCCCGTCAACACAGTGCGTATGTGCCGTGAAACACAGTGCCGTGAAACATTTTTGATATCCAGTCAATACTATTTTTGCATTTTAAAGCTATTTTTAGGTGTTGAAGGGATAAATATAATAGTAGGTTAGTGCCGTGAATGGGATAAGATATCTGGCGCGGCACTGAAACGGGATGTGCTCGGCAGAGCCTCGCCCATCCCGTTTCCTGAGCCTTGCCAGATATTTTTTCCCATTCACGGCACTAACCTACTATTCTCTATATTGCGGTTAAACGTTGCACTATGTGAAATAAGTGGAACACAATGTGCCCAGCGATTGGCTGAGAAAGTAGGGCGAACTATAAGTGTAAATCTCAAATATGAATGCGAACGTCCAGCGGGTTGTAGCTAAAGTTTGGTGCGCGATAGTGAAACCCTATTCCGCAAATCTACACCATTAGCGACATACAGCATCCCATTGCATATAAAGCATACGACGGGCACCTGCACACGATTGTATCCAGACAGAGTACGCACACATACATGCAAAACAGCTGCAACTTAAGCTATCGCCCTCGGCACAGTATCGTCAATAATTGAACGGTGACAAATTAGAAGTATGGGGAAAACGATATTTAGACCCGGCTCGGAGAATACCGCCCATATCGCATCGCCGCTTTTCGCCGATATATATTTCGAAAATCAGCCATATTTTCCAAAAATGTCAGTGCACATGCGGAATTTACTTTCGTAGGGGTTGGACAATTGCTGTAGCTATATTGTTCTCTAAATCAATATAGGCAAAATGGGACTCCATGATACGAGAAAGGCGGTAATTTATTACATTGCCGCGTTAATTATTACATGACCTTGGCAACGTTAATTACAAAACCAATATGCGTTTCTTACATAAACAATGTCGAATATGGGTTTCGAATATAGGACTGATGTTAGGCAGAAAATATAGGGTTACATGTAACTGTATTGTAATTTTCAAATTTGCGGCGTATATCAGAAAATGATAGGTCGGAAAATCTGTTATTTAACATGTTTTCCAACCTATCATTTTCTGATATACGCCGCAAATTTCAAAATTACAATGCGGTTAACCTATTTCTAATGCACTCCTTTACTACTAGCGTAGGAATACATATTGAAATAATGTGCGACCGTTCATCAACAATGATATACCTGTAATGTATGACCATCAGCCAATCAGATTGCGTGATATGTATAGAGTGCATTAGAATAACAAATGAAGGGGGCAGTAGACGAAATGAATGTCCATTATTTGTTACATGGAAACACGCCCATTCATGTGACCTGATACCGATATATACTGCTTGTTGGAAGCTAACCCGAATTCTCTGTCTGTAACGCAGGGCGACCCATTCATGTGACCTGATACCGATATATACTGCTTGTTGGAAGCTAAGCCGAATTCTCTGTCTGTAACGCAGGGCGACCCATTCATGTGACCTGATACCGATATATACTGCTTGTTGGAAGCTAACCCGAATTCTCTGTCTGTAACGCAGGGCGACCCATTCATGTGACCTGATACCGATATATACTGCTTGTTGGAAGCTAACACGAATTCTCTGTCTGTAACTCAGGGCTTGTTGGAAGCATGGCAGGTGTTTCATTGATGGAATGGCGAACAGTGCAGATCCAGATCAGACTGAGCGGCGGATGCACATGCTGATCAGGATCTACACAATCCGCAAATCCCATAGGCCCCATTTCTCCAGTCACAGCCACAGATATTCTTGAGAAACATGTTAAAGCGTTTCTAACTTGCATGCACACATGTAGGACATTTTAACAGTATTCGAACATGGTCACGTGGTGTAAACAGTGTTGGAACCGGCGACTATTTCGTAAAACTAGGCTGGTCAGAGGAGATTGACTTTGCTTTATGTATATAATAAGTGAACCTATGCTTTATGTAGTTTAGATCCAGTGCATAGAGGCTGCAGTATATGTAAGAATATATACATGGTATTCTGCAACAGTCAGTGGTTTACTTACAGTGGACTCTCTCGAAACTGGGGGCCGTTTCATTAAACTTCGTACGACTAAAATATTCGTAAGTGCAATCTTATGATACATTCACAATGTTTTCTTGTAAACACTTATTGGATTTACATGTATTGAGCATAGGCTGCATATGCAGCCTGTGCTCAATAAATGTAAATCCATGAATTGATATTTCTAGACCATCCTTTAATTTGCACTTACGAACATTTTAGTCGTACGAAGTTTAGTGAAACCATGGAAATTCCCCAAGGTGTCCGATTTTTAGAGGATCCACTGCCATGCGGTATTTGATTATTTTACGACATGCTTACAGGCTCGTTACGAGCCGGCTCATCTGAATCTGCACTTTTTGCATAAACCGCTATAGCGGGATTTCGGGTTCAAAGGGTTAAAGGCTAGCATACTCATGCAACTGGATAAAGTTTGTTTCTATCTCAGTACAGAACAGTGTAGACCTACTATCTGTTTCACGAAACTTGCCCAAATCTTACGGCTATATAAATAATGCAAACACAATATATTTTTCGATAATATTAAATTATAGCAAAATTTACGAATGAGCTTACTTTTTATTTCGTGAAATTTGGTTCAATATTGATTTTATTGCGAAAAAACAATTTCCCCATGTTAAATCCCCATAGACATCTTGATTCAGAAATCAATTCTAATTCTAATTTCTAATTTCAGAAATAGTTGACAGATTTTGAAAATGTAACTTTTGTTTTCCTAGTTAGTTCCATCTAGCTAAATTGCAGAATCAATTTCCAAAGATTTTCGTTTTTCGACTTCCTATAGAGAACTCATTTTTCGTAATAAAATCAATATTTGACAAAATTTCACAAAATCAAACAAATTAATATTATCGGAAAAAATGATGTATTTGCATTGTTTATATAGCCGTACAATTTGGGAAGATTTCGTTAAACAGACAGTAGGTGAGACTGTGCAGGCGCAGGCAAACTTAATGAGCTGAATTCGTCATGGCGAACACATTTATACTTATAGCAACACACAGTTATGCGTAAATCTGACGTAACCTGTCATAGTTCCATAACGCACGTGCCTGAATGTCTGAGAGGCAAAATATGTTTCGTCTGTAATGAACTCGTACGAAGTCAAACTTGTATCATCCACGAGACCATTACTAGCAACACTACGTCTCAGATATACCCGGAAAATGAGGGTTTACCAAAATAAATGCTTGTAATACTGAAACTATCGTTCGCTAGTTATCGTGTAGTTCAGAACACGTTTTCTTTTTATACAAACATCCTTTAAATATCCTTTCGGGACTGTTGGTAGCCACATGGTATTATCCTGAAGACTGCGGTTCGTTCATACTACTTGATCAAAGTCGTCTTGCACATGACAAGCATCTCTCATTTTTGCTCATGCGTTGTAATATGTCTATTCAGTTACGATACTCGCGGCCGAAAGTTAAGCATCGCTTATATATCTTAACAGACAGTGTTTTGTTACCGATGCACAGCAGAATATCTCTAAGCTAGCCAGTCAAGAAACATAGATGCATTTAATGTTGATGAGTTTCGCCGTAAATAGCTCCAACGATGGTAGTTCATGACTGCAAAGTACATGTACACGCATACCATATCCTGGAGAACGTACATTGTATTTACTTGTATTACAGGGAAACATGTTTAAACCGGACACCCTGGGAAACCCAGGGTGTCCGGTTTAAACACGTTTCACTGTAAAACAGTTGGGATAGGTTGTGCAGCACTACAGTTTAGCATGAGAGCGCATACACTTGAATTACAATAGAAACACTCTAACCAGAGAAGACACGTTTAGTTCCAATGTTATACATTTATATCAGTTTAAATAACATATATATGATGTATGTAGTACACCATTGAGATCACAAATACACAATCACCTGCGTTAATCTGGCACAGATGTGAACGTTTCTGAACATCTATTGTTACTATAAACTTTCCTTGACTGAGCCTGAGCTGTATCACAGCTCAGGCTAATACAATAACGCCACTTGATTTTTAAAACAAAATACTGAAATATTTTGAAATTCAAATATGGCAAGATTAGCGCAGGTGGTGATGTATACATATGTTCGGTTCGAAAACCTTTTTTCTTTTCATGCAAATGCAATCTGTGTTGCGTAAGTTCTGTCTGGAAGTATAGTTAAATAAATATGAACACAATTACCAGGTTTATGCTATGATTTGCCCATGATATATGTTTGTTATCATTACGTCATTGCGTGCCGTTCCCCCGTTACTGACTGATTGTCTGGGCAGAATATGCGTGTCTGTGACTGGAAACATGGAGTTTATTGTGTGTATGGTCAGTCTAGCTCCTGATCCGTGACTGGTGAAACATGACCAATCTAGCTGCATATATATAATATGCGCCTAACTGAAGAAATGGGGCGTTTGACACGTGTAGTAAGTCTAGTCCTTGGTTTGTGACTGGGGAAATGTGGCGTTTGACACGTGTAGTAAGTCTAGCCCTTGGTTTGTGACTGGGGAAATGGGGCGTTTGACACATGTAGCGAGTCTAGCCCTTGGTTTGTGATTGGGAAAATGGGGCGTTTGACACGTGTAGTAAGTCTAGCCTTTGGTTTGTGACTGGAGAAATGCGACGTATGGTATTTGCCGTCGAAACTAGCTCATGTTGCGTGACTGAAAAGCGTGGACTTATAGCATCTGTGGCTTGTCTAGTTCCTGATATGTAGCTGTAGAAATAGCGGATCTTACATGAGTGATGCTTTTATATTTTATTAAGCGAGTTTACTGATTTCATAAGAAACGAAGCTATGTCGAGTTTCTTATGAAATTAGTCAACACGTTTAATAAATACCATATTAAATCATCACAACTGTTAGATTATATTTATTGCATAAGTGCATCATCATACTTTGAAGCTGTTTTATGTAAGAGTTAATTTGCATATTTATTACACGAGACTGTGTACTTTGATTTGTATTACACAGCAATACACTGTGTGTATCCAGTTTAAGCAATAGATAGGAATTACGGTATTTCTGGCCAGTGTAGCTCATGAGTTGCGACTCACTGTAGAAATGGGGCTAATAGCATTTGTGGTCAGCCGAGCTCCTGGGTGCCGTTTCATTAAACGTCGTACGACTAAAATGTTCGTAAGAGCAAAAGTATGATAGTCTGTAAATTTCACATTAACAATGTTTTCTTGTAAACAATTGATGGATGTACATTTATTGAGCATATGCTGCATATGCAGCCTATGCTCAATAAATGTAAATCCATCAATTGAAATGTACAGACGATCAACAATTTGCACTTACGAACATTTTAGTCGTACGAAGTTTAGTGAAACGGGCCCCTGATCTGTGACTTTGGCTGGAGAAATGGGTCTTGACATTTGGTGGCTATTGCCATATGTGGTTGTGACTGGAGAAATGGAGCTTACGGGTTTTGCGACCATTGTAGCTCCACATCAGCCTGTGCATTCGCACAGTTTGATCAGGGTCTGCACTGTTCGCCTTTACATTCATGGAACACCCGTCATGCTTCTAACAAGCAATATATATCATTATCATACTACACTAGTGTGCTATTTGATAATGAGCTACACTGGTCACAAATCCCATAAGCCCCATATCTCAAATGACAGCTACATGTATGTCAGACGAACTCCTGATCTGTCAATGGCTGGGAAAATGCGTATGACAGTTATGACCAGTCTAGCACTGTGGGCCCGTTTCATTAAACTTCGTAGGACTAAAATGTTCGTAAGTGCAAAATTAACAATGTTTTCTTTTAAACAATTATTGGATTTACATTTATTGAACATAGGCTGCATACGCAGCCTATGTTCAATAAATGTAAATCCATGAATTGAAATTTCCAGACGATCCTAAATTTGCACTTACGAACATTTTAGTCGTACGAAGTTTAGTTAAACGGCCCCCAGCTACCTAATTTCGACTGGCGACATGGGGCTTAGTTATATTTGTTCAATAATTGACAACAACAACAGACGGCGCATATAAACATGAGTGATTACATCGCCGAACATGGCTTACACAGTACTACTAATGAGCCGACAACCGCCGACACGTCATTATCTAGTCTACAGATGAACGTAGGTATATCGACCACTTTATATTGATTACAATACAGTGTAAATTTGTTATATCGAACACTTAATTTTGGTTACTATATAGTTGAATGTCGTTATATCGACCACTTAATATTGATACTATACAGTTGAACATCGTTATATCGGATACTTAATATTGATATTATACAGTTGAACGTCGTTATATCGGATACTTAATATTGATTACTTTTGGACACGTACTACTGTACCACTTGTAGCTATCGCGACTAAATATTGGTGTTTTTCCCTTTCATTTATCTAAAATAATTGTGTATGTATATGATCGCAAAGCACAGAAACTTTGTCATGACGTGTAGATATACAGGTAATTTATTTCTGACCGTTAATTGTCACTGACCGTTCCAGAGCGATACCCGTGTTGAGTATGCCATTATATAGTGTATGCGTGCGCTTAATACTGGTCAGTTTCACTGCAATTCATGGCTGACGATAATGCCTGTTCGTGATTGCAAAACATACTATAGGAATGAATGGCCTTTTTGTGGAATTTATCGGGGTATAAACTTGGAAAAGTCGAGGGAAAGTTTATATCATGCATTAATTCCTTATAATTCCAGCATTTGAAATAAATTCATCAAGAAAATGTGTTTATTTTCAGTTTTCTTAAGAATTATTTAATTATTTAAGAATTATTTTAACTGCGTCTGACGGTTACGGAAAGTAGTTCGGCATGGGAGTTTACTGGGATATAAATTTTGGACAGAGACTTGCTACGGACCAATCAAATGTTATGGAATTGTGTAAATATGTTTGTGCTGGAATTATATAAATGTATTTGATGTGGTCACACGCTAGCATTACATTGACACTTTATAAATAGGACACACTGGGCACTTCACTGGGTTTCGGGGAACGTATCTGAACAGGACACCCAGGGTCCTGCACTGGGTGTCCGGTTGGTAATGTTCCACTGTAATTAAAACTAGGGCATCGTTGTCACTATAAAGCTAATCCCCTTGCTGAAAGTCTTGATAATAATATTTTGTTAACATGATTGCCTTACAAACAAGGTGAATATAATTATGTAAGTGACCTTAACCTTGGGCGGTCGGACGTGGGTTGTATGCAAAACAAAGCACCATTCCTAGACACACGTTTTGTGGTCAAATATTATCAAAATAGGTGATGCGGTTTATGAGTTCTTGAACTAGATGGCCGCAGGCCGCATGTCGCATGTCGCGCCCGCTGAGGCTTTGATAGTATACCGAAAAACATTAACTAAAAACTGTAACCCGGACGCACGGATGTACGTACGGCAATGTGCCGAATTGCGCTGTCCGCAAGCGGACGGGACACAAGTGAAAGGTATTACTCACGTACGCACATACACACGCACGCAGGTACGCACGCACGTACGCACATACACACGCACGCAGGTACGCACGCACGCACGCACATACACACGCACGCATGTAGGCACACGCACGTACGCATGTACACACGGCACGCACGTACGCATAACATACGCAACGCCGGTACGCACGCACGTACGCACGTACTCACGCACGCACGTAGGCACACAACACGCACGCCTGTACGCACGCACGTACGCACATACACACGCACGCATGTAGGCACGCACGTACGCACATACACACGCACGCACGTACGCACATACACACGCACGCAGGTACGCACGCACGTACGCACATACACACGCACGCAGGTACGCACGCACGTACGCATATACACACGCGCAGGTACGCACGCACGTACGTACATGGACTAGCGCTATATCCCATTTTGCCTATCGGCGAGGGGATAATAAAACCTCTCTAAACCGCACACACTGGACGCTCCACTTGGTGTCCGGCTTAGAGGGGATTCATTACTATTACAATAGAACCTCTCTGAATTGGACACATTGCAGCGTCCGGCTTAAATACGTCCATTGTGAATATACAGCAAAACTTGTCTACACTGAACACCCTCCCTGAGTGTCCAGATTAGACAAGTTCCGCCTTATTGTCGGTGTTCCTTCCTTTCTAGGAGGGAATATTATCACCCTTGCCGGACGCGGCGGGAAGATTGTATGGCAATTTTATATTCTTCTTAATTACGTTATTGATTGATATCTTTCGGACCAACGTACATGGCACGCAATCAGTGTTTATATGATCGTTCAACCGAATATAGAGAAAGTAGGTTAGTGCCGTGAATGGGAAAATATCTGGCAAGGCTTAGGAAACGGGATGGGCGAGGCTCTGCCGAGCACATCCCGTTTCCGTGCCGCGCCAGATATTTTTCCCATTCACGGCACTAACCTACTATTCCATTTATCCCGTCAACACGTACAAATAACTTTAAACTGCAATAAAAAATAACCCCAGCCACCGAACATATTCATACGCAGTGATTAGGTTGTATTGACAGGATATCAAACATGTTTCACGGCACCGTGTTTCACGGCACATACGCAATGTATTGACGGGATAAAATGATATACTAAGCTACAAGAGACTCCCACAATAGGATCAATATTGAGATTTGCTAATCGATTACTGACATCAAGTAACACGTCATAAGAGACAAGTGCAATAAATGTGTAAATCACAAAACAGGTTGCATAATGTGAGTGAAAGTGAATGGGTTTAACGTCCCAGCGACAACTAAGGTCATGTAAAAACATCGGTTTCATGATTCAACCGAAATACTATTGCGTTGGGAATACCACGAGGGTATGTGTTCACACTTATGGCGGGCATTGAACCCACAACCTATTGTTGTATTGCTGTCCAGTGCTCTAACATCTAGGCCACAACCCATGCATCAAACATGTGAGGTGATCAGTACAGCTTCAATGTATCCCGATGTGCTTATACAACAAATAGCATTTAAAATGTGATGATTAACTATTCTGTATTGAATGTGAGTCCAATTACCGATGCTGCACTCCACGCCGGTGTAAAATGTTTCACGTCGAAATTCTTTCCGCTCTACTTAGAGCTATAGCATAAACGCATTTTTCGTCTAGTAACCGGCGCATCTTGCGCCGGTTACTAGATGAAAATGCGTTCATGCAGTATCCTCTGTATGTAGCTGAATGAAAATGCTTGCTGAAGAATGCTGTAAACATTTCGACAATGTTTGAATTAATTTCGTAAACTTTTGTAAATATTTTTCATGAGATATCACACAGATACAAAATAACATTAGCTACCTCATATGAAGGGGTTAGTTGCATATGAGGCGAGGTGGGGCGGGGTGGGGCTTGTCTGGTATTATGGTGTGTATCGTTTGCCATTCATTGGTTATCATAAATAAAAGCATATAGTCCTTTCATCACTATAGACATGTTTTGTGATGTAAGCAAAGAGTGTATATTCAGATGAGCCGGCTCGTAACGAAACATTCTTGAAAACCTGTCAATACGACATAATCACTGCGTATGAATATGTGCTAGTCGATTCTCCGATTTTGTGGATGCTGCGATTCTCCGATTTTGAGGATGCGGCTGGGGTTATCTTTTTTTGCATTTTAAAGCTATTTGTAGGTGTTGACGGGATAAATATAATAATAGGTTAGTGCAGTGAATGGGAAAAATATCTGGCGCGGCACGGAAACGGGATGGGCGAGCCCATCCCGTTTCCTAAGCCTTGCCAGATATATAGAGAATAGTAGGTTAGTGCCGTGAATGGGAAAAAATATCTGGCAAGGCTCACGAAACGGGATGGGCGAAGCTCTGCCGAGCACATCCCGTTTCTGTGCCGCGCCAGATATTGTTTCCCATTCACGGCACTAACCTACTACAGTATTCTATTTATCCCGTCAACTACAAATTACTGTAAAATGCAAAAATAGTATTGACTGGATATCAAAATTGTTTCACGGCACCGTGTTTCACGGCACATACGCACTGTGTTGACGGGATAATTTCCCATTCACAGCACTAACCTACTATTCTCTATATTATAGTCATGCGCAAATTCCATTAGTTTGCAAAGATTGTTAATTTCAGAATAATTTACATATTTCCTTCACATCGGATCAGTTAGAATACAGCGCACTATAATTACGGATTTAAAACACATCGAACTCAATGAATTCCTTTCGTTATTTTATTTCTTTGAAACGTTTTGTGAAATTGAAATTATTGCTTAATCTAGAAAATTACCCCACACGCCACACTGTCTTGCGTTTTCCCATCATAGAGAATCATGATAATGATACGAAATGTAAAATGCTGATAAGGGCGGAATATTGATACAAAAACCTTTAAATTGCTGTTTTAAAATAAGCCGGTGGCTGCATGCTAATCTGCGGTAATACACTCGTCGAATAAAACTCAATTTAGTTGTCCGGTTTGACAAAACAGAGGAAGACAGGAAAGGCCCACCTCATGTTCATGACAGTCTATAAAATACAAATGACTTTTATCGAATAAGACCGTTCGTTTGCATGATATAGGTCATCGTACTACGTTACATACATGTAATGACACATTTCATTTACGACATCATTCTGTAGATAATTATCCATTTTACAAGTAAAATCGTTTGCATTCAACAGAAAATAACGCCCAATTTATTATTAGTGTGGCCATTTTGCCTTTTAAAAGGGAAGATATATCTGTTATTGAACATAACTTTTACTTTCATTTTCTGAATACATCTATATTCCATAAATAATTGTATACATGTAACTGTTGATAAAAATGTGCCTATTCTCTTGATAAAAAGAATATATAAGTCTTGAAATGTGACCAGTTCGAATTTCTAGATGTCCGCCACACGTGTGACTGAAAACTGGTCCCAATTTGTTTGTATTTGTACTATGTCGCACACTGTGTCACAAACATACATTGTCGAACACTATATAGAGAATAGTAGGTTAGTGCCGTGAATGGGAAAAACTATCTGGCAAGGCTCAGGAAACGGGATGGGCGATGCTCTGCCTCGCACATCCCGTTTCCGTGCCGCGCCAGATATTTTCCCATTCACGGCACTAACCTACTATTCTATTTATCCTTTATCTTTTAAATGCAAAACAATAATCCCAGTCACCGCATATATGCATACGCAGTGGTTAGGTCGTATTGACAGGATATCAAAACTGTTTCACGGCACCGTGTTTCACGGCACATACGCACTGTGTTGACGGGATAAAGCAAAATATATATCTCGCGCTGTAGGCGACAATTGGGTATAATTGGGTTCAGAAAGTTGACAAGATACAAATATACAATTAAACTAGTTTTCCTAATCTGTTTCGTCACTTTCTAAATATTAGTCATATCTGAGACAGAGTGCCTTTAATGACGAACTCATTGTTAAGGTACGTGTACGCTCCCATACTCTTTAAAACATAACGAAACATCCGTAGAATGTCAGAACACACTAACTAGTTGTACTATATAATTTAACCGACCTCCCATCCAATACGGACAGCCTCTCCTACTTTCACTATTCGTATGGATGCTGTGGGACATATACTTGTACATGACACGCAGCCGGTCTGTACTGGTTCTGCATGAATTAAACAATAGATTCATTTACTCCTAAGAAAGTAAATTCCCACCTCGCCTTGTCACCCAACATTGTTTACATTTTTTTGGTCAAGGAAACTCTGTTTACATCATGTGACCAACAGGTTCAGTGTTTTCTTTTAAATGCTACAAATTAGTTGAACACTGGTGTTAAAGGCCCCCCAAGTGTTAAAGGCACCCACAAGTGAAACTGGGTAGTAATGGATCGAGATTTGCGAGCAAACTGTATCTGTGGCCTCACACCACCTGCACCATTTTCATACCGGACTACTTTTGCATACTTTTCGCACCATTTGGTATTCTCTAACCTAGAATACATGCGGCCTGATATGTATGAGATGTTATTAAATTAGAAATTATATATGCATAAGAGGATAAAGGTCACATGCGAGAGCGTGTGAACAAATCAATGGTGGACGAGGAAACCCTTCTTGATTTCCATATGAATGCTGTAATTTGTGGCTGTGACTGGACAAATGGGGCATATGACACAGTCTGATCAGGATATGCACTGTTCGCCATTCCATCGATGAAACGTATGTCATGCTTCTAATACATGTAACCGATACAGATCGTTAGCAGGCTACACGAGTGTGTTATTTGATCAGGAGCTATACTGGTCAAATCACGTAAGCCCCATTTATTCAGTCACAGCCATATTTGAGCAAGACTATATTCAAGACTCATAACTGAGAAACGCCATGTGATTCTGTAGCATGTATTTCATGACATACATTTAGCGTTTAGAGAAACCGGGATTTTTTCTGGCAATGACATCGAAAGATTACGAATATTCATTCTCTGCATTTCCTCATTTTAGGACATCATTTACGAAAATACCGTACATTTTTTAAATAATTTTCATGAGATATCGTACATCTTCTTCGGTACAAAATCACATGGCGTGTCCCAATTTTGCGTGTCCAACCATGACAACAATGGGATTTTATGTAGAGTTTTTGACCACCAGTGACCACGACGAAAATTGGCTTTTAGATCATTGTAGTTCCTGATCAGACCCAACGCTGTAAGTCCATTGCTGATGTCTCTTACTGATGAATGATCAGTAGCCGAATTCACCAACATCTAGCTAGATGTAAGTATACTTTGAGGGAGTATTCATTTATTTTTCCCGAAATGAATTTTTCATATAAACAAACGATTGCATATATTTGTTGATGAAAAGTATGCAGAATTACTATTATAATACTGAATGTATTAAATTATCACAGTCAAAATGTGATAATGTAATAAATTCAATTTAATAAAAAATAATAAATGTATCCTTAAATTGAAAATTTCTCACTCAAAGTGTACTTAGCAAGATAAGTATACTGGTGATATGTTGGTGACATCGGCTACTGGGCTTACATCCGTTCACCAACATTGCCATTTACATTTATAGATGAAATGCACCTGTATACTTGGTTTTACGTTTGTTCACTAGCAAGGTCATAATTATATAAGGCAATGCAACTACATGGCGGTAGTACTGGTTGGTTGATGCTCTAAGTCCGTTGAACAGCAATGTTATATACGAACTGTATGGGGCGATTGCTTGATTGGGGAGTTGCGTCCGTTCAACAGTAATACAGACGGTAATGTAACTGTATAGGGAGATTGATTGAGGTTTCACGTCCGTTCAACAGCAAGGTAATATACAGACGGGAATGCAACTGTGTGGGGAGATTGATTGAGGTTTCACGTCCGTTCAACAGCAAGGTAATATACAGACGGGAATGTAACTGTGTGGGGAGATTGATTGAGGTTTTGCGTCTGTTCAACAGCAAGGTAATATACAGACGGGAATGCAACTGTGTGGGGAGATTGATTGAGGTTTTGCGTCCGTCAACAGCAAGGTTCATATACACGGGAATGCAACTGTGTGGGGGGATGTTAGTTTTGCGTCCGTTCAACAGCAAGGTAATATACAGACGGGAATGCCAACTGTAGAGATTGATTTTGAGGTTCAACGTCCGTCACAGCAAGGTAATTACAGACGGGAATGCAACTGTGGGGAGATTGATTTGAGGTTTTGCGTCCGTCAAAACAGCAAGGTAATATTACAATACAAGCACGGGAATGCCACTGTGAGATTGATTGAGGTTTCGTCCGTTCAACAGCAAGGTCATATACAGACGGGAATGCAACTGTGTGGGGAGATTGATTGAGGTTTTGCGTCCGTTCAACAGCAAGGTCATATACAGACGGGAATGCAACTGTGTGGGGAGATTGATTGAGGTTTTGCGTCCGTTCAACAGCAAGGTCATATACAGACGGAAACACAACTGTATGGTGTGATTGATTGAGATTTCGCGTCCGTTCAACAGCAAGGTCATATACAGACGAGAAAACAACTGTATGGAGAGATTGATTGGGAGTTTTCGTCCGTTCAACAGCAATGTCATATGCAGAAGAGAAAGCAACTGTATGGGGTGATTGATTGGGGTTTCGCGTCCGTTCAACAGCAAGGTCCTATACAGACGGGAAAACAACTGTATGGGGTTATTGATTGGGGTTTTGCGTCCAGACACAGCAAGGTGATATACAGACTGGAATGCATGTGTATGGGGTGGGGGGGGGGATACCAAACATTAATTACTGACACTACAATAGAACTATCAGCACTGACAGTCGATGCTGACAAATCTTTCGTGAACGTGTTCACATTTGTGGCTGTGACTTGATAAATAGGGCTTATGGGATTTGTGACCAGGGCAGTTCCTGATCAAATAGCACACTCATGCAGCCTGATAATGTTCTATATTTCTTGTTTGAAGCATGACGGAAGTTTCATGGATGGAATGGCGGACAGTGCAGATCCAGATCAGACTGTGCGGCTGCACAGGCTGACCTGGATTTACACTGCTCGCAAAACCCGTAAGCCCTATTTCTTCAGTTACTGCCACATTTAACGATGAAAATCGTCGCCATGCCATCAGTCAACTACTCTGAAGTGAGAAACAAAATTCAAAGAACTTATTTAACCTACTTGTTTATGGTACGGGCTTTAGTGAAACGAGCACCTGATTTATTGCGAGGTGGTGCGTAGCGTTTCAGAAAAAGATGTAATCACCGACGATGTGGAAGATTAATGCAGCTGATTGTGTAGTAAAATACTTCAGCTATCAATAATGCATTTATTTCCATTAATCGTCATGCTATCTTAAATGTGACTGCGGCTGCAGAAATGGCGGTTATGTTCGTTTCGTCCAGTCTAGCCTGCATTAGTCAGAACACACGAATATAACCTCCTTAAACAGGACAGCCAGCTGGGAGGTAGCAATGTGTCCTGTTTAGAGCGACTCCATTGCAAATAAAGTACAATGGAATCTCGCTATACCGAACACCCTGGGTACCGCCAGGGTGTTCGGCAAATCCAGTTTCCACTGTAATAAATAAATAACCAGCTGTCAGAGCCACAGCGTGGAACTGTTGGAAGAGCTGGGCTTGGAAGAACATGAGCTGTACAGTGGGATCTCGCTATACCGAACGCCATGTTCGGTATAGCGGGATTTCAATGTATGTGAATACTCCGTAACGCATGAGAGAGCTTTGCAACAATTGACATACATTGTAATGAAAGCTATGAAACAGCGAAGGCCATCCAAGTTGACAGATATGTTTTACAGAATACCCGGTTTAGAGAGGTTTCGTTGTACTAATTATGCATAGTCTCGATGCGCTAACATGCTGTACACTTGCCACAAATGGCATAAGCCCCATTTCACCAATCACAACTAACAATGCACTACCCCAGCGGCCCGTTTCACTAAACTTCGTACGATTAAAATGTTCGTAAGTGCAAATATAGGATCGTCTGGAAATATCAATTGATGGATTTACATTTACATGCTCAGTAAATGTAAATCCAATAATTGTTTGCAAGAAAACTTTGTTAATGTATAATTTACAGACTATCATAATTTTGCACTTACGAACATTTTAGTCGTACGAAGTTTAGTGAAACGGCCCCCTGATCAGCATGCGGGGAAAACATGTGGAAAACATTCATAATGCCGATGTCGAGTACAAGTATAAGCGCTGTGTCTACAAGGTAGATTAGGCCTCGATCTGAAATTATTTATTTTATTGTGTAAATAGGTTATTGAAAATTTCGCATGTATTTTCCGATTTAAAATATGTTCTAAATTAGTGTCTTTCGTTGTACAAATGTACATGTATATTGTTTCAACTTCTATGTACGAATTTTAATAAGGTACGTAATATTTTATTCAAACTGTTTACTTTATATAATTCAAATAATACTTGTTGTGAGCGTTTACACCCGCCTTTAGAAATGTATGCATATTCAGCTAAAACAAAGCGGTAACATACACTCAGTGTCTGGAGCTATGCTTTGTAATAGCGCGCGCCGCATATAGCACAAATGTGAGCGTTGTGCGGTGATTTTTCAAAGAATAAAACCATCTCTATACCACCTACAGTATATATAGACGGAAGTTGGTCTATATATGGTATAGAGAAGGTATACATTCTCTATTCCATCTATAGACCAAGTTCCGTCTATATCGCGCTGCACGACTCTGTCACAAACAGCCAATAAGCACACATCCACTGTTGTAAAACAACACAACATAAAGCCCCTTTCGTTGTGGCGAGTCACGGACGGTGATGTGGTATCCTTCAAACACAGATACACATCCCCAATCAAATAATTACGGAGATGCTGCGAGAGATTTGGGCAGTAAATTTCAGCCAAACTGATCGTGCGTCGCAGATGTGATGTGACGTAAAGCTGTTACAATGTCATAACGGCAGCGATAAAGTTTTATGTGTTTCTGTCAACATTTACAAACAAGCTCGTGTGTCAGACGTGATTTTACTTGTGCAGTGAGGTTTTCACTTGACCGAGACGCTGGAAAATTTAACGTCATACAACTAGTGTATGTAATGATGTTGTATAGGGTATACGGAGCCCCGCAGGGGACGTAGAATTCTTGTTTTATTAATTCGTTCCCACGAAATAACAATTCGTTCCCTCAATTTAACAATTCATTCCCACGAATTAACAATTCGTTCCCACAATTTAACAGTTCGTTCCCACGAAATAACAATTCGTTCACACGGGAACGAATTGTTAATTCGTGAGAACGAATTGTTAATTCGATGGAACGAATTGTTAAATTGAGGGAACGAATTGTCATTTCGTGGAAACAAATTGTTAATTCGAGGGAACGAATTGTTATATCGTGGAAACGAATTGTTAATTCGAGGGAACAAATTGTTAAATTTAGGAAACGAATTGTTATTTATCCCGTCAACACAGTGCGTATGTGCCGTGAAACACGGTGCCTTGAAACATTTTTGATATCCAGTCAATACAATTTTTGCAGTTTACAGCCATTTGAAGGTGTTGACGGGATAAATAGAATAGTAGGTTAGTGCAGTGAATGGGAAAAAAATATCTGGCGCGGCACGGAAACGGGATGTGCTCGGCAGAGCCTCGCCCATCCCGTTTCCTGAGCCTTGCCAGATATTTTTTCCCATTCACGGCACTAACTTACTATTATCTATCTATTTTCCTTATTTCTGAACCAAAGTTTATGTTGTGACCACTCATTTGAACCGTCTCGGCGAGACGGTTCAAATGAGTGGTCACAACATATACTTCTGATGAGAAATAAAGAAATTCTTGAGCCTTGCCGGATATTTTTTAAGAGCTATTCAAGTACACATACTTTTCAACAAACTAGACACGTAGTAGATGACGTCGGTCAGTGTTGAGTTTCGTTCCTACGATATAACATTCGTTTCAAGTTAACAATTCGTTCCCTCGAATTAACAATTCGTTCCCGCGATATAATAATTAATTCCCACAAATTAACAATTCGTTCCCGTGGGAACGAATTGTTAATTCGAGGGAACGAATTGTTAATTCGAGGGAACGAATTCTTAATTCGTGGGAACGCGTGGGAACGAATTGTTAATTTGTGGAAGCGAATTGTTAAATAGAGGGTACGAATTGGTATTTCGTGGGAACGAATTAAAAAACTAAAATACAATATAATAGTTCTAAGTCCTCTAATTATTCTAGTTAACCGCGCACTCGACACGCGACTTCGATCGCATTAAGCGAGTTCGGACGAATTAAGCCACATTGCTGTCAGCGGCATTTTTCTCCCTAGTTCACACTTGAGTTATCTCAAACTGCCAGTGTCAATAGTTAATACTCCGAGATGAGCTTCGTTGCCAGGGCGGTATCTAGGATAGTGGCTACATTTGTCGTGACTGGCGTCATTTGGTTGCTGTAAATGACGTCATACGCGCGTGCAATTCCACATGGGTTGATCCAGAAATACAGTAGGACTTCAACATTTAATGAAGTGCACACACGAACGGACAACATACCAGTCCCGCGTCACAAGGACATGACATCTAACACCCACACAATATACAGGAATATGCACACACTATTGCCGGCCAATTTCACCAACATTACAAAGTATACTTTTCTAGCAAAGTATACTTTGAGGGAGAAATTTTCAATTTAAGGACACATTTATTAATTTTTATTATACTGAATTTATTACATTATCACAGCCAGAATGGCTGTGATAATGTAATCAATTCAGTATAATAATTCTGCATACTTTTAATCATCAAATATATGCAGTCGTTAGTTCTGTATGAAATAATGCAATTCGGGAAAAATAAATGATTACTCCCTCAAAGTATACTTTGCTAGACAAGTATACTTTGCAATGTTGGTGAAATAGGCTACTGATATAGGGGATAACAGGCTAGTCTTTGATTATCAAGTTTATCAGGCAATGCATGGAATGGGACGGGATGTACGGGACTGAACGTACGAGATGTGCGGATGCCGGTAACACTATGCTCCCTCCCCCCGCCCCCTTACTGTTCCGTGGCGGTGGCATAAACACACTAGCACTCTATACATATGGTGCCCAAAACAACATGTCAATTTATATGATGCTTCCAATGCACTGCCATCTCCCGAACGGACACATTTGTCGCCTTAACCATACTTCACGTGAAGTGTCATTATTTTGCGCAAAGAGATTAGTCGTGTTGGGAATAATCCGCCATTAACCATAATCACGTCAAGCTTACTTGAAATCAGAGTACTGATAGAACTGAAACTGTATCACCAGAAACAAACTGTAGGAAAGTGTGCCAGCCCCACACTGATGCCAAAAACTGTTTTATCTCCTAATTATGAGATACTAACTCATAATTAGGAGATACTAAGACCCAATTAGGAGATAGTACATATAAGTCCTAATTATGATATACCTAATTAGGAGTTACTATCTCCTAATTATGAGTTACTATCTCCTTAGGAGTTACTATTAGGAGTTACTATCTCCTAATTAGGAGATAAGTGTATTTTAGCATTGACACCAGGACGCTTCCATAGCAACGTGTTGAATAATGACATCATACGTTGTGCTGTGTTTTGACCATCAAATAGAAAAGAGTGCATCCCGGTAACATGTATGTGAATAACAACACTTGTGAATCTGAACATGTGTAAACAGTCACGTGAATACATGTAGGATCCATGTACTAGCTGTTTGTACATCCCCGATTGACCTCTACACTGTACCTGTAGCCTATTTCACCAACATTGCAAAGTATACTTATCTAGCAAAGTGTAATTTGAGAAAGAAATTTTCAATTTAAGGATAAATTTATTAATTTTTATCATACTGAATTTATTACATTATCAAAGCCAAAATGAATTTATTACATTATCACAGCCATTTTGGCTGTGATAATGTAATAAATTCAATATAATAATTCTGCATACTGTTAATCATCAAATGTATGCAGTCGTTACTTCTAAATAGCATAATGCATTTCTGGAAAATAAATGATTACTCCCTCAAAGTATACTTTGCTAGAAAAGTATACTTTGCAATGTTGGTGAAATCGGCTACAGATACCCTAAACACGGGTATTCGAGTTATTGATAACAAATTGCTAAATTGGCTACAGTTTATTATCGAGGCAGCACAATTAGTGAATCGGAAATTGTACAAACATACAGTTGATAAACATCTACAACTAACACTAAATGCAACCTGATACTAGCAACACGAATATCGGTGGTTCTAGTAACGAGTGTCTGGTTGTATAAGGTTAATTAGTACTGGGTACACTCTAATAGTGTGGTTAAATCAAGTGGCAACGAGTGCCATTATCAGGCACCGACAACCGCTGTCTTGGTTTACCATATGCAATTCAATACTAGAAATAGAGAATACCTGGCTAGTATCTTTTGCTATCAAGTTTATCAGGCAATGTTAGGAAACGCGTAGGAATTCCGAGACTCGCCGAGGAATTCCTATCGTTTCCGAGCCGATCCTGATAAACTTGATATCAAACGACAGTAGCCTGGTATTCTATTTATCATGTAACGTTTTATGCTAAAAAATGACCGCAGATGACGTCGTTATCAATACACAGAACGCGGACTTGTTTACGTTGCGTCATTACACTGACGTCATTCGGTAAAGTCACGTGACGTCATCCGACCAATGGAACGTCAGTTTTCACTTCGTTGTAACCCGGATGTTTGTCTCAGGTCAATGCTTGATACAACACTTTGTCATACCGCAGATAAGTTTCTCGGCTTTTGATTGGCTAGCTTCCCTGGTCATATATATTATATGACCTGCCAAGGTCGTCGAACATACAGGAATTGCGATTCACCTCCGGCGCCTCGCATCCAATGAAGACACATTTTGCAAGCGTCTACCGATTGCGAATTGTATTCCTCACCAAACACAATAAAACCCCGAATTGATCAATAAAAGTAACAAATTGTACACTCAAAACCAGTCTTTATTGTTTATTTTTCCATAAATATTCTTCGCTCATCCGAATATAAGCGAAAAATGCCACAAACTGTCCCGTTTAGTGTTTTCAAATCTCAACACAATTGGCTTCGTGACACGGCTATATTTAGGTCATAAACTATGGGTTCCACGCACGAAACGCGGCGTAGCAATGACAGTGAATATTTGGGAACCAGTCGCATTCTTCTAGAGGCGCCAAAGGGAGTGCAGATCGATAGAGCAGTGGAATATAAATTAAATTACACGATATAAAAAAACTGTCATACAGTCGTTTTCGATGGATTTCTTACTCCATATTTAGTTCGTTTTCGTTTAATAAAAAAACAAAATGTTCATTTACGCTTTTATATTAAGACTGATGGTAAAAAATCGAATCTCGGATTATTTTTCTTCCTGAAAAAACGCAAAGATCAAAAGAAGAGATATGTTTATACGGCCAAATAACGGATCTGCGGTATGACAAATACGTTATTGTGATTCTACACAGGCTATATGGTGTAATATTGCCCGTCTGGAAGTATGTGTAGAATCACAATAACTTATAATGTTATCAGTCAATGACAGTAAGTATTGGGTCAATACAGGGCAGGTTACCTGATACATATGCATATTCGTGTTTCTAGTATCGGATTGAATAGGGCTAATTATACACTTTACTAGTGTGGCTGACACATTATCTGGCAGCGAAAACCGCTATCCAGGTTTACCCTATGCAATACAATATTAGAAACAGACACATCCGTGTTACTAGTATCTACGGAGCCCCGCAGATGACGTGTAATTATTTATTTCATTAATTCGTTCCCTCGAAATAACAATTCGTTCCCTACATTTAACAATTCGTTCCCACAAATTAACAATTCGTTCCCTCAATGTAACAATTCGTTCCCACGAAAAAATAATTCGTTCCCACGGGAACGAATTGTCATTTCGTGGGAACGAATTGTCATTTCGTGGGAACGATTTGTGAATTCGAGGGAACGAATTGTTAAATTTAGGAAACGAATTAATAAAAAAATGCATGTCCCTTTCGGGGCTCCGTAAGTATCAGACGTGTACAGAAAGCGGTATCTGAAACATCAGTATGGCATACTGTTAAGTTACCAGAAACTCATTTGTCAATGGACATAGCTTTGACATCCAGACACAATTTATGAATAATTCAACAGTACTTTGTTTCAGTGTAACATTCCAAGATTCCACCAGACCACGCGTAAAATTATGTATGACAGTATTCATCCGTCCGTACGTTAACATGTCAGTTCAGATAATTCTGATATCGTCACAGGATGCACACCGCTATTCTCAAACATATCATGAGACAAGCCATGTGGTTTTGTACCTAAAAAGATGTGCGACTTTTCATGAAAAATATTTACAGAAACTGCGTTTATTATTGTACATGACGTCAAAAGATGACGAAAGTTTCATAGCAAATGCGGAATTATATTCCGCATTTGCTATGAACATTTCGTTATCTTTCTACGTCATTTACCGAAAATATCGTAAATTTTGTAAATATTTTTCATGAGATATCGCACATTTTCTTAGGTATAAAACAGCATGGCTTGCTGCACATTTATATACATATATCCATGTACGTCATCTTGCATTGTATGAACTTGAGCCAGTGTTGTATCTTTGCTCATGAAATTGATGTCTTGGTGCAATAACTGAATATTCTCATATTCTCAAAACTCTCTCCGTTTCCGAGAAAGTATAGTACCACTGATTATGATCTCCTGGTGGCCGTTTCACTAAACTTCCTACGACTAAAATGTTTGTAAGTGCAAAATTATGATAGTCTGGAAATTTCACAATAACAATGATTTCTTGTAAATAATTTTTGGGTTTACATGTATTGAGCATAGGCTGCATATGCAGCCTATGCTCAATAAATGTAAATTCATCATTCTAAATTTGCGCTTACGAACATTTTAGTCGCAACAAGTTTAGTGAAACGGCCCCCAAATCTCCAGAGACAAATTCCGCCATGGAATCTGCCGTACCAGTTTTTGTCACAGAAATTAAAAAAAAGAAAAAATCCAGAATATTTTTTCGGCAGTCCTTGTTTTGTCATATAGCTTAAATTAAACCAACGTGCTTTAAAATACACAGGGCCATGATGAAAACACGTTTTTATGTATTGTATTATTTTTTTTCTCAAAAGAATATTGATATAGCCCTAAAGTCTTGCACATTCACTAAGTCATCTAAGTGACATTGACCTTGGGACTCGTGGGGATCGCTGGGTCGTGCAGGTTTAATATAATGGAAGTCTTAAGTCTTGTAAGTTCACTAAGTCATCTAAGTGGCATTGACCTTGGGACTCGTGGGTGTCGCTGGGTCGTGCTGGTTTCTTATAATGGAAGTCTTAAGTCTTGTATATTCACTAAGTCATCTAAGTGTCATTGACCTTGGGACTAGTGGGTGACGATGGATCGTGCAGGTTTAATATAATGGAATTCTTAATTATTGTACATTCACTAAGCCATCTAAGTGGCATTGACCTTGGGACTCGTGGGGATCGCTGTGTCGTGCAGGTTTCATATATTGGAAGTCTTAAGTCTTGTACATTCACTAAGCCATGTAAGTGGCATTGAGCTTGGGACTAGTGGGGGTCGCTGGGTGTTACAGGTTTCATATATTGGAAGTATTAAGTCTTGTACATTCACTAATCCATCTCAGTGGCATTGAGCTTGGGACTAGTGGGGGTTGTTGTTGGGTGTTACAAGTTTCATATATTGGAAGTATTAAGTCTTGTACATTCACTAAGCCATCTAAGTGACATTGAGCTTGGGACTAGTGGGAGTCGCTGGGTCTTACAGGTTTCATATATTGGAAGTATTAAATCTTGTACATTCACTAAGCCATCTAAGTGGCATTGAGCTTGGGACTAGTGGGGGTCGCTGGGTGTTACAGGTTTCATATATTGGAAGTATTAAGTCTTTTAAATTCACTAAGCCATCTAAGTGGCATTCAGCTTGGGACTAGTGGGGGTTGCTGGGTGTTACAGGTTTCATATATTGGAAGTATTAAGTATTGTACATTCACTAATCCATCTCAGTGGCATTGAGCTTGGGACTAGTGGGGGTTGTTGGGTGTTACAGGTTTCATATATTGGAAGTATTAAGTCTTGTACATTCACTAAGCCATCTAAGTGACATTGAGCTTGGGACTAGTGGGGGTTGCTGGGTGTTACAGGTTTCATATATCGGAAGTATTAAGTCTTGTACATTCACTGGGCCATCTAAGTGGCATTGAGCTTGGGACTAGTGGGGGTCGCTGGGTGTTACAGGTTTCATATATTGGAAGTATTAAGTCTTGCACATTCACTAAGCCATTTATGTGGCATTGACCTTGGGAATCGTGGGGGTCGTTGCGTCGTGCAGGTTTCATATAATGTAAATCTTAAGTCTTGTAAATTCACTAAGTCATCTAAGTGACATTGAGCTTGGGACTCGTGGGGGTCGCTGGGTCATGCATGTTTCATATAATGGAAGTATTAAGTCATTGAACATTCACAAAGTCTAGATGACTTAGCGAATATGCAAGATTTAAGTGGAATTGACCTTGGGTCTAGTGGGGGTCGCTGGGTCTTACAGGTTTCATATATTGGAAGTATTAAGTATTGTGCATTCACTAAGCCATCTAAGTAGCATTGACATTGGGACTAGTGGGGGTTGCTGGGTCATGCAGGTTTCATATAATGGAAGTCTTAAGTCTTGTACATTCACTAAGTCATCTAAGTGGCATTGACCTTGGGACTAGTGGGGGTCGCTGGTCGTGCAAGGTTTAATATAATGGAAGTCTTAAGTCTTGTACATTCACTAAGCCATCTAAGTAGCATTGACATTGGGACTAGTGGGGGTCGCTGGTTCATGCAGGTTTCATATAATGGAAGTCTTAAGTCTTGTACATTCACTAAGTCATCTAAGTGGCATTGACCTTGGGACTAGTGGGTGTCGCTGGGTCGTGCAGGTTTCATATAATGGAAGTATTAAGACATGTAAATTCACTAAGTCATCTAAGTGGCATTGACCTTGGGACTTGTGGGTGTCGCTGGGTCGTGCAGGTTTAATATAATGGAAGTCTTAATTCTTGTAAATTCACTAAGTCATCTAAGAGGCATTGACCTTGGGACTATTGGGGGTAGCTGGCTCATGCAGGTTTCATATAATGGAAGTCTTAAGTCTTGTAAATACACTAAGTCATCTAAGTGGCATTGACCTTGGGACTAGTGGGTGTCACTGGGTCGTGCAGGTTTAATATAATGGAAGTCTTAAGTCTGGTACATTCACTGAGCCATCTAAGTGGCATTGAGCTTGGGACTAGTGGGGGTCGCTGGGTGTTACAGGTTTCATATATTGGAAGTATTAAGTCTTGTACATTCACTAAGCCATCTAAGTGGCATTGAGCTTGGGACTAGTGGGGGTCGCTGGGTGTTACAGGTTTCATATATTGGAAGTATTAAGTCTTGTACATTCACTAAGCCATCTATGTGGCATTGACCGTGGGAATAGTGGGGGTCGCTGGGTCGTGCAGGTTTCATATAATGGAAGTCTTAAGTCTTGTAAATTCAATAAGTCATCTAAGTGACATTGAGCTTGGGACTCGTGAGGGTCGCTGGGTCATGCAGGTTTCATATAATGGAAGTATTAAATCATTGCACATTCACTAAGTCTAGATGACTTAGCGAATATGCAAGATTTAAGTGGAATTGACCTTGGGTCTAGTGGGGGTCGCCGCTGGGTCTTACAGGTTTCATATATTGGAAGTATTAAGTATTGTACATTCACTAAGCCATCTAAGTAGCATTGCCATTGGGACTAGTGGGGGTCGCTGGGTCATGCAGGTTTCATATAAAGGAAGTCTTAAGTCTTGTACATTCACTAAGTCATCTAAGTGGAATTGACCTTGGGACTAGTGGGGGTCGCTGGGTCGTGCAGGTTTAATATAATGGAAGTCTTAAGTCTTGTACATTCACTAAGCCATCTAAGTAGCATTGACATTGGGACTAGTGGGGGTCGCTTGGTCATGCAGGTTTCATATAATGGAAGTCTTAAGTCCTGTACATTCACTAAGTCATCTACGTGGCATTGACCTTGGGACTAGTGGGTGTCGCTGGGTCGTGCAGGTTTCATATAATGGAAGTATTAAGACTTGTAAATGCACTAAGTCATCTAAGTGGCATTGACCTTGGGACTCGTGGGTGTCGCTGGGTCGTGCAGGTTTAATATAATGGAAGTCTTAAGTCTTGTACATTCACTAAGCCATCTAAGTGGCATTGACCTTGGGGCTCGTGGGTGTCGCTGGGTCGTGCAGGTTTCATATAATGGAAGTCTTAAGTCTTGTAAATTCACTAAGTCATCTAAGTGGCATTGACCTTGGGACTAGTGGGGGTCGCTGGGTCATGCAGGTTTCATATAATGGAAGTCTTAAGTCTTGTAAATTCACTAAGTCATCTAAGTGGCATTGCTCTTGGGACTCGTGGGTGTCGCTGGGTCATGCAGGTTTAATATAATGCAAGTATTAAGTCTTGTAAATTCACTAAGCCATCTAAGTGGCATTGACCTTGGGACTCGAGGGTGTCACTGGGTCGTGCAGGTTTAATATAATGGAAGTCTTAAGTCTGGTACACTCACTGAGCCATCTAAGAGGCATTGAGCTTGGGACTAGTGGGGGTCGCTGGGTGTTACAGTTTTCATATATTGGAAGTATTAAGTCTTGTACATTCACTGAGCCATCTAAGTGGCATTGAGCTTGGGACTAGTGGGGGTCGCTGGGTGTTACAGGTTTCATATATTGGAAGTATTAAGTCTTGTACATTCACTAAGCCATCTATGTGGCATTGAACTTGGGAATAGTGGGGACCGCTGGGTCGTGCAGGTTTCATATAATGGAAGTCTTAAGTCTTGTAAATTCATTAAGTCATCTAAGTGACATTGACCTTGGGACTCGTGGGGGTCGCTGGGTCATGTAGGTTTCATATAATGGAAGTATTAAGTCATTGCACATTCACTAAGTCTAGATTACTTAGTGAATATGCAAGACTTAAATGGAATTGACCTTGGGTCTAGTGGGGGTCTCTGGGTCTTACAGGTTTCATATATTGGAAGTATTAAGTCTTGTACATTCACTAAGTCATGTAAGTAGCATTGACCTTGGGACTAGTGGGGGTCGCTGGGTCATGCAGGTTTCATATAATGGAAGTCTTAAGTCTTGTACATTCACTAAGCCATCTAAGTGGCATTGACCTTGGGACTCGTGGGTGTCGCTGGGTCGTGCAGGTTTCATATAATGGAAGTCTTATGTCTTGTAAATTCACTAAGTAATCTAAGTGGCATTGACCTTGTGACTAGTGGGGGTCGCTGGGTCATGCAGGTTTCATATAATGGAAGTCTTATGTCTTGTAAATACACTAAGTCATCTAAGTGGCATTGACCTTGGGACTAGTGGGTGTCGCTGGGTCGTGCAGGTTTAATATAATGGAAGTCTTAAGTCTTGTAAATTCACTAAGTCATCTAAGTGGCATTGACCTTGGGACTAGTGGGTGTTGCTGGGTCGTGCAGGTTTCATATAATGGAAGTCTTAAGTCTTGTATATTCACTAAGTCATCTAAGTGTAATTGACCTTGGGACTCGTGAGTGTCGCTGGGTCGTGCAGGTTTAACATAATGGAAGTCTTAGGTCTTGTAAATTCACAAAGTCATCTAAGTGGCATTGACCTTGGGACTCGTGGGGGTCGCTGGGTCATGCAGGTTTCATATAATGGAAGTCTTAAGTCTTGTACATTCACTAAGTCATCTAAGTGGCATTGACCTTGGGACTAGTGGGTGTCGCTGGGTCGTGCAGGTTTCATATAATGGAAGTATTAAGACATGTAAATTCACTAAGTCATCTAAGTGGCATTGACCTTGGGACTCGTGGGTGTCGCTGGGTCGTGCAGGTTTAATATAATGGAAGTCTTAATTCTTGTAAATTCACTAAGTAATCTAAGTGGCATTGACCTTGGGACTAGTGGGGGTCGCTGGGTCATGCAGGTTTCATATAATGTAAGTCTTAAGTCTTGTAAATTCACTAAGTCATCTAATTGGCATTGACCTTGGGACTAGTGGGGGTCGCTGGGTCCTGCAGATTTCATAGAATGGAAGAGCACCATCGGAGGAATGCGTGTGTGAAATAAAAAGACGTTCCGCAAACGGAAACGGAAGTTATACATGTAAGACAATGTCTATAACTTCTGTTTCCTTTCGGGGAACGTCAACAAGATTGTGGGCGCGGATGACGTGGACGAAGCTGACGACGCCGACGACAACGACGACGATGTTGACGACGCCGTGGGTATTCCATTAGCTCTTCCTGCACTTCAATGATATTAGACGTAAATTCTTCAAAGAACATGCTGCTTTGAAACGGGTAACATTTGTATTATTTATACACTTAAGATAATATATAGAGGATCTTACATGAGTGATAATTTGATATGACATTTATTAAACGAGTTCCATAATAAAGGAAGCTATGCCGAGTTTCTTATGAAATTAGTCAGCGAGTTAATAAATACCACATCAAATCATCACAAATACTATATTATATTTATTGCATAAGCACATCAACATACAATGTAGCTGTAATGGTCACCAAACTTGTTTTCTGTAACGAGCTAATTTGCATATTTATTACACTAGTGTATTATGAATTTTAGTATTGATTAATAGCCCACAAACAATCATTCGGAGGATTTTAAGACGAGTGTATGAAAATACAGTGGAACGTCTCTAAACTGGACACCAAGAAAACACATGTGCTCTTATTTTTGATGAGTTTTTTGTTCCTTTATCTCAGATGATAATAGCATAGCACACACCTATGGCTCAGAATGATCAAATGCCTGATCAGTCATTTGATCATTCTGAGCCATAGGTGTGTGCTATGCTATTATTAGTGAAACATAATTAAGCCAGACACCCTGGGGACCTCCCAGGGTGTCCGGTTTAGAGAGGTTTCACTGTAAAAATGCCAAGATTTGACTGAATAGTGCGTGTATACAGAGGTTTTCAAACCAACATGACGGTAATTTTGATGGATGTGTCTGTGAACGCTTATATTGACACAGTCCCAATAGGTTGCTAACATACCTCGTCACAAATATCACGTACACTATTATTACAAACAAGTCCGTGTGTCGGACTTGATTGCGCTTGTACGTGTACGATGTTCGGAGGTTATCTTAATATCGCAATCGGGTCGATACAACGACTGTACGATAACTATGCATGTTCATGATTACACACAAACACGCCACGGAGTATTCATACACCTCACAATCATGCAGTTTGATAGGCTGAGCCTGAGCTGTAGCGCAGGTCAGGCTCAGCCAATCAAGCTGCTTGAGTTTAAGCACAATTTTTCAAGTATCAGTATTCTGTTTCACCAAAATTGCAAAGTATACTTATCTTGCTAAGTACACTTTGAGGGAAACATTGTCAATTTTAATGATTATATTTAATTTGTTATTATACTGAACAGATTACATTATCACAGCAATTTTGGCTGTGATAATGTAATAAATTCAGTATAATAATCATGCATACTTTTAATCGTCAATTATATGCAGTCGTTAGTTCTATATGAAATAATGCATTTCGGGAAAAATAAATGATTACTCCATCAAAGTATACTTAACTAGATAAGTATGATTAGTAATTTTGGAGAAATAAATAAATAATTACTGGAAAAATAAAATAAAAACAACTATTGAGAAGATTAGCGCAGATAGTGGTGTACTTTCCGCGGTGTCCGGTTTAGCGAGGTTCAACTGTAAGTCAATTTTATTGGATAAATATATTTTCGCAGTTTACAAGCACCGTGTATTAAAATCATAATACACTAGTGTAAAAAATGCATTCATTTTTGTAAACGAGACGGCTACAGAAAACATGCTACGTGATCAGTAAGTACATCTTCATTGAATAATGCCCTGCTTATGCGATACATAGTATCTAACATTCCAGTTGATTCAATATATTATTCGGTAAGCTCGTTGACTAATTTCATAAGAAACTCGGCAGAGCCCGTTTAAGTCGTTTAATCAGTATGGTACGATATTGTCATTACTCTTGTAAAATCCGCTACTTTACAAGAAGTCTATTTCAGACAACACATGTGATTTTGTACCTAAGAATAAGTGCAATTTGTCATGAAAAATATTTACAGAAACTATATATTTATATAAATGACGTCGACAGTTAACGAAATGTTCACAGCAAATACGGAATATAAGTATAGAGGATATTCATACTTTTGCAACGAATATGACATACATGTATATGTTCATCTCGTTGTGTGGAATGTCCATATTTCACTCGTGAAATATGGATTTCACTCGTGAAATATGGACATTTCACACCACGAGATAAACATATATGTCATATTCGTTGCAAAAATATGAATATTCTATTTATTATATACCGCTCCGTGGAAATTAGCAGTTTTTTAGACTGTATACGGTAATGAATGTGTATTTGCAGCCTATTTGCAGTCCGGCACTGCAGGACTGGTGCGCGTTATGAATATAGATAGCGGAAGTAGTCGTATTTTCACCGGAAGATGTTTATTTCATCGATCAGAACATATGACTTTTATTTACATCGTATAACTATGTATTTCATGGGTAGGTATATAATACAATTATATTCCGCATTTGCTGTGAACATTTCGTCGCGTTTCGGCGTCATTTATGGAAAATATCTTAACTTTTGTAAATATAGTTTAAGAACATCTTGTTAGGTACCAATTCATATGTCTAGTCTCTTGGTCAAGCGTTAATGTCCACTCATGGCTGGAAACACTAATGACGCAAATGCATCGAATGCGTCACACGACTCACATTTATTGCCGCATTAGCAGGAATAATGCATATGGCCGCAACACGTGACTTCCGTTGTAGACATGGAAGTGTGTAATTATATAGATTGAATGGGGTTTTATAGAAATAAATTAAGCGGGCATGTCTCGTAATCGAGTAGGTCGCCCCTTCGATTGTTAACCGATTAAAACGTTTTAATCGGTTAACAATCGAAGGGGCGACTAACTCGATTACGAGACATGAAACGGACGGTACGGGAGTAATTACAAGAGTTACCGTTCGTAACTAGGGGATTGTCCTATTTTTGGCTCTATGTTTTACGGCATTTAAATTCAGACTCCAACTGGTGCTAAACAGTGATATATGTAAATTCCGTGGCTGAACAGGGGGGGGGGGGGGGGGGGGCAACCGCAACCCCCTCTAGATCCGCCCTTGCTTGAACATTATCCAGCTTTCTAACAAATATTGTACGACGCCTATGGGTCAGCTTAGAAAACACTCCAGCATCACAAAATGCAATCTATTTTTTTTGTTTTCATTACGATTTCGCAACTCTACAATGAATACGCTAACAATATGCAAACTATCTGCTGTATATTATTCCAGGGCCGGGTTTTCTTTTTACCCGTTGGGTCATCTACTACAAGGTACATGCAAATCAATCCACTGCAGCTGCTTGAAAAGACGGCGAGTGAATATCTTCATGGTATGTCATAAGTATCAATGTATGGTGTTGTGCATACCATGTTATGTTTTAATCCAGTTTATTGCGTTGAAACCTCTCTAAACCGGACACCCTGGGACTGGCCTAGAGAGGTTCCACTTTAAATCAGACATTTGATCATTCTGAGCCATAGTTGTTTGCTATACGATCACGAACAGACATTATCACCTGAGATAAGTGACCAATAAAGTCATCCACAATAAGATCACATGTGTTTTGTTGGTGTCCGGTCTGGAGGGGTTCCACTGTATGTGGTAGAACACGGTAAAGTCTGGAGGGGTTCCACTGTATGTGGTAGAAACACGGTAAAGTCTGGAGGGGTTCCACTGTATGTGGTAGAACACGGTAAAGTCTGAGTCACTGGTATGTTGGTAAAGACCACTGTTCCATGTAGGTGGTGAACACGGTAAAGTACTGGAGTTCCACTGTATGTGGTAGAACACGGTAAAGTCTGGAGGGGTTCCACTGTATGTGGTAGGAACACGGTAAAGTCTGGAGGAGTTCCACTGTATTGGTAGGAACACGGTAAAGTCTGGAGGGGTTCCACTGTATGTGGTAGAACACGGTAAAGTCTGGAGGGGTTCCACTGTATGTGGTAGAACACGGTAAAGTCTGGAGGGGTTCCACTGTATGTGGTAGGAACACGGTAAAGTCTGGAGGGGTTCATGATATGTGTAGACACGGTAAAGTCTGGAGGGGTTCCATATGTGGTAGGAACACGGTAAAGTCTGGAGGGGTTCCACTGTATTGGTAGGAACACGGTAAAGTCTGGAGGGGTTCCACTGTATTGGTAGGAACACGGTAAAGTCTGGAGGGGTTCCACTGTATGTGGTAGGTCTGGAGGGGTTCCACTGTATGTGGTAGGAACACGGTAAAGTCCACTTTGATGTGGAGATGGTTAATGCTGATGTCTGTACTTTAGCAACAATTATTTCCTCCACAGACAGATAGACACATCTAGTCGACAGCTGAATTATGCAGCCGTGTCACAACATTGCAAAAGTGAAGCGACGTGGCAAATGCCACTGTGTCTCCAGAACAGCAACAAGGCCGACGTTAAGGTTGGTGTGCCCCACGTGTGGCCCCATGTAAAGTATATGGAAATCTAATAAAACCTACTCATAAACCGATAGCTACATGTACATACACAAATAAACAATATATATATGTGTCCAACAAGTATTTATGCACATGCTGCCTGCAAGGAAATCACACCATATGCTGTATTTAGAACATAATAAGCACGTTTTACATTTTACATATATAAGTTGACTTCTACACACCTGTGTAGAGACGTAAATATACATGTCATACATCAAAATTGGTATATTACTTGCATATTACAGGGGCGTGTGCAGTTTTATTGGCAGCAGTATCTGCATAATGACTTACAGATCACATTCATGTGGTTTATTTATGTCAGTCGCTATTGTTTTAAAATATTATTGTTACATGGTTTCCGTTGTTTGCACATATAGCGCGTGCTGTTTGCACATGGCTTTAGGCAATGCTCATTCCGGGGCCGCGCGTAATGGAAGTGCCTTCATGACGTCACAACGCGGAAGTGCCTTCATGACGTCACTACTTCATGACGTTCATGACGTTCATGACGCGGCCCCGGAATATGCATACCGAAAATTATATACGTGAATGGGACGATTTTATAAAAGTACTGAAAATACTGAATATAATGCTCAAATTACATCAGTTTTTTATTGGAAATGTAACAATAACGTTTGATCATGTCCAGCCGTGTGCAAACGTTTGCTGTGGCCCTCGGGAACTGTTTGAACACGCGGCCTGCGGCCTTGGGATTCAAACAGTTCCCTCGGGCCACAGCAAACGTTTGCACACGGCTGGACATGATCAAACCTTATAGTAGTGGGAGAGCCGACACCATTACCACTTACCACAGGCCTGCCTGTAAAAATACTGTTCTGCATTTCCATTCAAAATGGCCGCCAACATACAAGATGGCCGACAATACACCAGATATAAAACTATTTTATTTGACCAGTTATTGGTTTATTCGTATTGGATTATATTGTGTAAGTGAAATACAAGCTTATGCTACTTCAATAAATATTTATTACTTGAGAAATTATGTATATAAATCCAAAATGGCCGCCAACAATCACAATCTCCGTTCATTTACCATCGTGTCACTTATACTACATCGTTTAACATTTCAAATCATACTTACGTACGATCATACGTACATAGTAAATGGCCATCACAATAGCAAAACATGCTTGGATAACTGTTTTGCTTACCAAAATCCAAGATGGCCGCCAAATATCACGATTTCTCATCCATTTATATCGCGTTATCTATTTGATAGGCATTAATCATAAACAAGTAAACAGACTGCATTACATTGACACAGTGAAACAAATGTAACACATACTTGGATAACTGCCTAGTGTACCAAATTCGAAGATGGTCGCCATAAGTTCACAGTGTACCGCCACAATTTATTAGTATGTGCTATGTAATATTGGATAACACGGTGACCGTAATGTTTATTTTTCTATTGAGACACGGCTATAATTTGGAAATTATTGTAATATATCTGAGTAAGTACGGCCTCTGTATGAAACAGGCATAGCCACTGTGTTACATTGGTTTTGGTATATTTGAATTCCCAAAACTTTTATTATATTCAGAGATGATGAAATATTTCAAATTATACAATTACATGCTCTTCATATTAATATTTCTGAGCTACACCCTATAAGTTGGGAGATATGAGATCCAGTGTATTGCCTTCAATAAATCAAACAGTAAACGTTGTTTATGTCCAACTGATATAGAAATATTACAGACATAGCTTCATACGCACTTAAGTGTTAGCGAAGTATATATAATTAAGTCTAAAACTACTCTACTCCATCAGCCAATTTTCTATTTTCACTGAGCGCATTTCACAAACATGATGTTAACGACGCACGTGCATCGCATGCCAATACCCAGTTTTCGAGTCTCATAAAAGCATTGTACTGTTACATGTTCATTATAAGCTGCCAGTGAAAGTCATTTTAATACTGCGATAACTATATTATTTAATCACTATTCATGATCTTATTTACACCAATAGATTATAATCTTCCGATATATATATATTGAACAGCCATATGCGTCTAGTTGCTTCATGTGTGGGTCCGTCATTTGCAGGCACCATTGCAATTGTGTTCATATACCAATAGGTTTGATACAACCGCCGAATGTGTTACTATTACGACATTCGTTTATATAAACCACACATATGATATATAAACACGGATATCTACTGCGTATGATTCATACTTATTATTTACTTATTATAAATGCTATTTGATACCCGCCAAGAAATCAATTAATTCATAAATCAATCACTAATTAAATATATGAGCAAACAGCAGTAACAATACAATACAAAAACACGCACGTACATTCCAAGGAGGCACTTAACCCTGTCGAATCGTCAGTGATCAATATAGTTAGAAAAGACAGGTAAACCTCGTTATCAAGGCGTCACAACGCCCGCACGGTCTCCTTAATTTCTTATTATGGCGCACAGAGACAGTAACATAGAGGAAATATACAGCGACGAAATAAAACGGCCAATAAGGCAACACACAGACAGTGACAAATACAACACTATTATAATATAATGTGCGACAATCATGTAACATGTTGTCCATAAATACAATGAAACAAAACAAATGCTACAAAAGAAGGGACAATAAGATCAAATTGAGTAGCATTGTGGACTCTTTGTACACATGCCATGTAATTACCATTACACAGCACAGCAATATAACGTAATGTCCTTGAAATTACAATAATAAATGATACATTTGGATGCAAACATATGATAACTCATAATGATATGAATGGCATCGTAGAATAATAAAACACACATGCATAGCAACTTCACTAAGAACATAGTAAACAGTAAGCATGTACTTATAAATTACTTATTTCGGAAATGTATGGCTTTATTCAAAATTTAAGCATAATACGCAGTGATTAACTTACCAGCGCTCGCCCGTCATCTTTTGATTCAAGGCTAATTGCTTCACAAATGTTATGGAATATATGTATAACATATATGTGAACAATGTCACGTTACTGTATCCTATACGGCACATGGAGTGGCCAACTCTGCCATCTTTGTGTATTCAGCCATCAGACAGTTTCACCTCTTCTGGCGTTTGACAAAAAACTGACGATGCGAAGTGGAACATATGATAAAATGTAGCTAATCATACATAGAAACGCAAGGACATCGGACTGCTATGAATTATATTATGTTCTACATTTATTCCATCGCATTGACGAACGAATTATCATTGAATCAAAGAATGTTCAGTAGCCGATTTCATCAAAATTGCAAAGTATACTTGTCTAGCAAAGTATACTTTGAGGGAGTAATAATTTATTTTTCCCGAAATTCATTATTTCATATAAAACTAACGACTGCATATATTTGATGATTAAAAATATGCAGAATTATTATACTGAATTTATTAAAAAATGGCTGTGATAATGTAATAAATTCAGTATAATAAAAATCCTTAAATGGAAAATTTCTCCCTCAAAGTATACTTTGCTAGATAAGTATACTTTGCAATTTTGGTGAAATAGGCTACTGGTTAAGAGCGTCCCCTTAAAGGTGACAGGTTTGTGCGAAACAGCAGCGTGTACATGTAAACCCGGGCATAACGGATCGTACGAAATTGTGTCGTGGTAGAACCATAAAATATTTGTCGTGGCCAGATCTTGCAACATGCCCGAAATCTATTTCGAGTGGTCACAAGGGCTACGACACATTAAAGATGGTTTGGCGATGGCGACGCGACAGAAAAAAAAGATATGTCGTGGTTATGTCGTGGGTGTGTCGCAAGTCAGTCGTGCGACATCCGTGGGACCATCGTGAGTTGTCGGGCATTGTCGGGGGGCTGTTTTTCACGCAAGACTGCCGCACAACAGTCGTGGGTCACTCGTGGGACGCTCGCGCGTCCGTCTCCCGACTATATAACGAGGCCCGGTATGTTGCCATACCGGGTATGGAAGGTGTTCGAGCCAATTCCCACCCTTAAATATGACCCGAATGAATGAATGAATGTTGCCTGCCATTTGCTCTCGAGATTTTTCAGTGGAAACATCGAAGTTCTGCCCGAATTTTTGACATTTGTCACTTATTTTATTCAACTTTTCGCAAATTCAACGCCAACAGCACTATATTATGCTCGTGCTGGAGTTCCGCCAGACGCCCCCTCAGCAGGGCCAGGCTTAGTCGCTCAGGCGGAATAGCCATACTCTCTCAGCGACGACAGACAGTTTTTATTTCCAAGCGTTCATTCGCCCGAGCTATTTACCCCTAAAAAAAACGAAAATATGTTGCAAGACTAACGCAAGACTAACGCCCGACAGACTTGCAATGTTGTGCGAGCCTCTTACGAAATATAATATTCGTGAGACAATCTTGCAACTGTCTCACGACTTTCCTGCGACAGTCGTGAGACAGTCGTGCGACAGTCGTAATATTGTTTGACTAAACAAAAAATTCTGGTACCCACGACAAGATATTTATCGCACGACAGTCGCAAGACTGTCGCAAGACTGTCGTAGGACAGACTGATGACAACCACAAGACATAGATACCACAAACAATCGTCGAACAAAAAAGGTGCATGTCCAATGTTGCCTCACGACGGCAAGTCGATGCCACGATGCTCAAAATTTCGTAGGACTGTCTTGCGACGACCCTCGATGACCCACGATTTGCCCAAATGTTCTGTCGTGTCGCGGCACAAATGCGTCGTGGGTTCGTTGTGACCAAGCCTGTAGCTAGGACAGCCACGATGTCGATGCTAGAAGTGCAGTTTGCTTTGTGGCAAACACCAGTTTGGTTTTAGGATAGCACCGAGTTTGAAGTTAACTGTGACCAGTATGTCGAGATTTCATGGACTGTGGCTAATATATACTGTGTTATTACACACTACTGTCTGTTTCACGAAAGCTGCCCAAATTTTACGGCTATATGAACAAATGAAAAAAAGATTGTTTTTCGGTAATATTAAATTAATGGAAAATTTAAGAATGACCCTTCTTTTTATTTCATGAAATTTGCTCTAATATTGATTTTATTGCGAAAAAACAATTTCCCCATGTTAAATCCCATAGACATCTTCACCGAGTGAAGATGTCTATGGGATTTAACATGGGGACATTTTTGGAATTTCAGAAATACTGGAAGGATTTTCAAAATTTAACTTCTGTTTTCTTAGTTGGATCATTTCCAAGCTATCTAGCCAGGTTTCGAAGTCAATTTCCAAAATGTTTCGTTTTCTGACTCCTCCCACAGCTCCTCCATCTCATTTTCCCCCATGTTAAATTCCCATAGACAAATCAATTTTTCATAATAAAATCAATATTTGATCAATTTTCACGAAATAAAAAGAAGGCTCATTCTTAAATTTTGATAAAATGTATTATTAGCTAAACAAATACGGTTTGCATTGTTTATTTGGCTTTATTACACTCTTTCAAATTATTTGCACGGGTTTCGCTGTGATAGAAACTCGTAATCAACTCCTGACAAATAATACACCGTGAAGAGAACACCCGTAATTGCGCGCCTGTTTTCTTGGAAACCACGAGCTACCATGCAAAATGTTTGTTTTTTATCACAGTCAAAATAAAGTTATTTGAAAATTTGGAAACGGTCTCGACTAATCTAGAATGTTAATGTGATTGAACACATTCCAAACATGCACTCAAATATATCTGGCTCATAGAAACAGCTGCGTAATTTGGATTTCAAAAACTTTACATGACGTCACATTTGACGTCACACAACGTAACGTCAAAACGAGGGAAAACACGTCATTGTATAACTATTCATGCGCACATCACAATTCATTGATTATAATCTAAAAATAGACGAAATGTGCATATATTTCCGCCGTGGAAGTGTATTAAATAGGATATTCCATCGCACATGTTTGAATAGCGGAAATAATACACTCATGTCCGTCGGCGTCCGTGCAAGCAACTCGTTCGCTACGCTCACTCGTTGCTTACGCTGAAGCCGACGCACACTCGTGTCTTATTTCCCGCTATTCAAAATGTATGATGGAATATCCTCTATGTACAATTTGGGCAGGTTTCGTGAAACAGACATAGAGACTAGTAGGTTAGTGCCGTGAATGGGAAAATATATATGGCAAGGCTCAGGAAACGGGATGGGCGAGGCTCTGCCGAGCACATCCCGTTTCCGTGCCGCGCCAGATATTTTTTCCCATTCACGGCACTACCTACTATTCTATTTATCCCGTCAACACCTACAAATGGCTGTAAAATGCAAAAATAGTATTGACTGGATATCAAAAATGTTTCACGGCACCGTGTTTCACGGCACATACGCACTGTGTTGACGGGATAAAGTAGTATACTTTGCATCCACTCCACGCTGTTACTAAGCCTACGAAAGTCCATTGTCTGAAGATGTTTACGCAATGAACGAGCTGCACACATGTGCACTGATTCGTACTGTAATCTACCAACTCCCATGGCACTAATTCCGTTTCCGCTCCCACACCCGCATCCTCCCAGGGTTTGACAGTTTACGGAACAATTACAATAAATATTTAACTATCGCAATAATTAGCCCACAATTTCGTACGCGCCCCTTGGCGAACGCAATATAATACTCGTGAATTATTTAACGTAATTGCCGTTAAGAAATAAAACATATCTGCAACGCTTTGTCGGCGAGTCGTCCATTGCAATGAGAACTCGCCCTGTTTATAGGTGCTGCACTCCGCGCCAGCGTAAAGTGTTTCACGTCGAAATTAGGCGCCGGATTCCTGATGAATTCCAATTTAACCCGAATGTTCTGGCCGTCATGCAGGCTGACTTACCGTAACTAAGTAAGTTAGAAAACTCCTGGTTAATTCCCATTAACCCTGTGAACCCGAAATCCCGCTATATCGGTTTATGCAAAAAGTGCAGATCCAGATGAGCCGGCTCGTAACTAGCCGTCTTGTCAGGATCTGCACTTTTTGAAAGTAATTTTAATATTTTTGAGAACAAAAACACCCCCTTTTCATAAATGGACGAATCTGAAAATCTGTTGTGACCATTGGATTAGTCGGAACATATATAGCATATCACAGTACATTCCAGTTACTTAGGGTTGAAAGGGTAAAGCTATATGCAGAAGATATTGCATAAACAGATGTTCGTCTAGTAGTCAGCGTAAGAAAAATGCGGAGTGACATCTCGTCAGGAAACTTGTGCATTTGTTCGACGTGAAACAGTTTACGCCGGTGCGGATCGCAACACAAGTGCTATTGACAACCAAGGTTGAAATATACATCTAGAAATGTGAGCTGACTCAGTCACGGAAAACAAACGAGGTCAAATTTGAAAACCCAAATGTCACAGGATCGTGTATTCAAGGTGCATGATCACGTGGCTATAACAACAACAACAACAGTGGCTGAAAGTGTTGAAATCTTGCCCACTCCAAAGTAAGTATTATTTTATATTTTACTTAATATAACTGATTTTGATGAAATATGGCACAGCTAACGCGTCTTCATGAGCTGCATTTGGTCGTCCAATGAGTTCGGCACAGACTTATGTGGTTTTTGCGAAGAATCGATTTCCGTGTCTACCGACACGGAAATCGATTCTTCGCAAAAACGACAGAAGTTTGAGACCACCAAATGTAGATTAACAAGACGCATTTGATGCACCATATTTCATCAAAATCCGTTATGCAATAAGGACAATATAAAATAATTCTGGAAGTTTCAATACTTGTTGTTGTTGTTAGTACCACGTGATCATACACCTTGGTATTTGTCACAGCATGAGATAGAGCCATTAGAAATAATAATGTGTGTAATATGAAGCAGCTATGTGACAGGACACCGCTACAATAAGATATTTACCTGCGAGTTAAGGTGTTAAGGTTGTAAACTCACTAAGTATGTGCCCTTGACCTTGGGTTCAACGAGGACCCGAGGATCGTGGATTACTCACAGCATGGTAGAGGACCATCAGAGGAAGCATATGTGATATATGAAGCAGATACGTGCAAGGAAACAGAACTGATAAGAGATTTACCCGAGCGTTCATGTTTTAAGTGCACTAAGAATTTAAGTCGTTTAGTTTAGTGAAACGGCCCTCATAAGCAAGACAGAGCACACATCCCATAAGCCCCATTTCTCCAGTAACAGCCACAGACCTGGGGACCGTTTCACTAAACTTCGTACGACTAAAATGTTCGTAAGTGCAAAATTATGATAGTCTGTAAATGTTACATTAACAACGTTTTCTTGTAAACAATTAATGGATTTACATTTATTGAGCATATGCTGCATATGCAGCCTATGCTCAATAAATGTAAATCCATCAATTGAAATTTCCAGACGGTCCTAAATTTGCACTTACGAACATTTTAGTCTTACGAAGTTTAGTGAAACGGGCACCAGGAGCTAGACTGGCCACACATCTCATAAGCCCCGTTTCTCCAGTAACAGCCACATATTGGACAAGCCATATGCATTTTTTAACGAAGAAGATGTGCGATATCTCATATACACTGCATGTTACGATAAAGTTACGATACAAAAGTTACGATATTTTGCATAGATGACGTCGAAAGTTCAACAAAAATTGCTCTTAAAATTGCATCCACTTTCGACTTTAACTACAGACAGTATCACAGTTTCTGCAAATCAGTTTCTCCAAAAACATAAACGGACGGACGAACAGACAGACAGACAGACGGACAGACAAACACTTTCAAAAAACGAAACAGACATGCGGACGGACGTACGATCAGTAGCGAGGGTAATTATATTAATGTTCAAGGATGTATCGTTACTAAGTAATGCATGTGTGCAATGTGTAGATATTAGCTGAAGACAAACAGAAATTATAGGAGATGTGAGAAACTATTACAAAATCTTAAAACAAAACATAAACAGACAGACGGACGGACGTGCGATCAGTAGCGAGGGTAAGAAATATCGTCACTCATGTCTTATCTTATAAATCAGTCACCGGACTTGGACAATCTCGAATAACCGCCCTTTCAACACCACATGCCTGTATAGTGATATTGGCGAACTTGTAGATCCAGTGAGTCTTATCAGGATAGAGGCACTTTTTGCAAGCAATCTTCATATGTTTAAGAACAGAAACATCCCCTTTTCATAAATGTACTAGTCTGAAAATCATTTTGTGACGATTGGATTGGTCCGGAAATTAACATATACAAATCCATTCCAGTTACTTAGGGGTGGAACGGTTAAACCTGCTTCTAAGGTATCATCGGAGTTGGACGTGCCAGAATCTGTGGATTTTGAAAAATATAAGCAACGTGACGTCAAACATTACAACGTTTGCAAATACTAACGCCTAAGTAGTTCTAAGTGAAGTTACTCGCGATTTGTCCAAGTTCGGTAACCTATTTATAACTCTAGTTGATCAGGTGGTTCACTGTCCTCCCGTGCACGTGCAGCACGCACGTAGTCTAATGTAGCTACGGGCAAAAAACTCTGCAAAGCCTCCCGTACAGAAGGTATTGGAGGCTTTGCAGTGATATGAGCCCACAACTATGTTTTGCGATGGATATAATTAATGGACACAACAATGGCGGTCACAGGAAGGGCGCCAATTAGATTGATATTGGAGAGTCCAAGCGACCAGAGAACAGTACTTACATACTACCCTAGACGGGGGTCTATGCCAACTGTATAATTACACGAAACCTGCCCAAACATTACGGCTATATAAACAATGAAAACACAATATTTTTTTCGATAATAATAAATTTTATGAAAAGTTATGAATGAGCCTTCCTTTTATTTCCTGAAATTTAGTCAAATATTGATTTTATTGTAACAAAAAAAACACCAATTTCCTGATGTTAAATGGGGATTTAACAAGGGAATTGTTTTCCAATTTCAGTGTATATGGACCGATTTTCAAAAACTAACCTGTTTGGTTCTTAGTTAGATCATTTCCAATCTACATGTATCTAGCCAAGTTTCAGAGTAAATTTTCAATTTTTTCTTCGTTTTTTGACTCCTCCACGTTATCCACATCTCCACTCCCCCCCCCATGTTAAATTCCCATATAGAAATCGTTTTTCGTAATAAAATCAATATTTGACAAAAAATTACGAAATAAAAAGGCCCATTGCTATAATTTAAAATTACCGAACAAAAATATTGTTTTTATATTGTGAATATATCCGTAAAATTTGGGCAGGTTTCGTGAAACAGACAGTAGGTAACCAACAGTTAAATACGCGCTCATAGTGCCAACACCGATGATGATCACCGTGCTGTGCATTGAAAAGTACGGAGCCCCACAGAGGACGTAGAATTCTTTTCTTTTTTAGTAATTCGTTCCCACGAAATAACAATTCGTTCCCACGAAATAACAATAACAGCTCAGGCTCGGCCAATAAAACCGCTTGACTGCGATTTGAGATTGCCAGTAGATGTTCAGAAACGTTGGCATCTGGGCAAGATTAACGCAGCCGGTTGTGTATATCGGAGATACAGTGTCTCTGACAGTGATACATGCACCGAGCGATGGCTTATTCAATCGCATTGCATGTCTGTGTGACACTTTATTCCCCATAGTGGTCACCTAAATCAGAACGTGCACGCAAGTAAATGTCTTTAAATAATAGGCACTGACACGATGCGTTCATTAAGATTTGTATCGTGTTTGTGAACCCAAGTGTATATATATGAGCGCCGCTGCGCCAACGTTAGGCTCAAAATAACGTTATACAATACATGCATATCCAATCCAATCAATGCTATTGACATTATACATAGAGAATAGTAGGTTAGTGCCATGAATGGGAAAAAATATCCGGCAAGGCTCAATAATTTCTTTATTTCTCATCAGAGGTATATGTTGTGACCACTCATTTGAACCGCCGAGACGGTTCAAATGAGTGGTCACAACATATACTTTGGTTCAGAAATAAGGAAAATAGATAGAGAATAGTAGGTTAGTGCCGTGAATGGGAAAAAATATCTGGCAAGGCTCAGGAAACGGGATGGGCGAGGTTCTGCCGAGCACATCCCGTTTCCGTGCCGCGCCAGATATTTTTTCCCATTCACGGCACTAACCTACTATTCTATTTATCCCGTCAATACCTACAAATGGCTGTAAAATGCAAAAAATAGTATTGACTGGATATCAAAAATGTTTCACGGCACCGTGTTTCACGGCACATATAGGAATATATAAGCCTTCCGGCCTTTGTCCAGTATTCCCGCGACTTTTCCAAGTTTATACCCCGATAAATTCCACAAAAAGGCCATTCATTCCTATATTGCAAATAACATTCAGAGCATCAATAACACACATATGCCATCATATTTGGTGCGCTACATATCATCAAAATCCGTCTGTTTGTTAGGAAGATTTTTAAGAAAATCTACTGTAAAACTGACGTCACAGATTACGTCACGTCGGAAAATCGGGTTCGAAAACCACGTGATCCCACACCTTGTAATTTAATTCAACTACATGCAGTGAACGTGGGTGGCAATTTAACGATCGGGGTTCATCCTTACCGGAATCCCGACTGGAGACCTGGTTTGGCCCTCACATACGTCTTTGGCATTTTGTATGTGACAGTTGAATCTGGTTATACCCCCTATGTGAGTATTACGATATTCGTAATCCTATTTTAGGGGAAAGGGCCAAGTGACTTGGTGTGGTATGGACCTGGCACCAGGTCAGGTTATTCTAATTTCAGGGCTGAATATATTTGTTCTCGATGTAAATATTCCGTTATGATTTTGGGATTTTCTCCCCAATGCAACAGGTTAAAATGGGATCGAACCCGTTTGCCCGGCCTTACATGACCTTAGCTGTTGATAGGCCGTTACACACTAATAAACAAACAAACAAACATGCAGTGAACACAATGGAAACATATTACTATAGGTAGTATATAGAGAATACCAGTGTATGTTGATATCAAGTTTATCAGGCAAGGCTATGAAACGCGTAGGAATTCAGAGGTTTGCCGAGCATAATAAACTTGATATCAAAAGACAGTAGCCTGGTATTCTATTTATCAGGTAACGTTTTATGTTAAAGAATGACCACAGATGACGTCGTTATCCATGGACAGAACGTGAACCTTTTTTACGTTGCGCCATTACACTGACATAACTCGGTAACGTCACATGACGTCATCCGACATGTTGAACAACAGTATTGACTTCGTTGTAACCCGGATGTTTGTATCAGGTAAATGCCTGATACAAATATATGTTATCAGTCAGTACGTATTCGGTCAATACAGGGCAGGTTACATGATAAAGCCTTATTATTTCACAACTAACAAATTGATGTTAGGTTTCACAAATTGTGTTTCATGGTACAGTAATAGAGGAAAAGCATGATCAAATTATCTCCCCTGTGTATCATGCTCGTTTACAGTAATTCAACTATTGACTAGAATGGAAACCTATGGTATATCATTAGAAGTTCAGAGATGCATTTCCAACTTATCTCCCCTGGTTATCAAACTGTATGTTAGTAAATAGTGGAATGAAACTCATAAGAATTCGGTCAAATAATTTGGTTGATATGATTAATACCGGTTATGTGCAGTCCAAAAAGACAGACAATCACAATCACCTGATACATCGTCGCAGACACACTGCCTTTGATATAGAGTGTTATATGATTAGGGTCACGTTCACGTTACTGGCTGAGAAAATGTACCGTACTATGCATGCGACCAGCTGAGTCCCAGATCAGACTGCGCAGCGGTGTGTTTCTCTGAATAGTGTTGTTAAATTGCGGGTGTATCGTGTATGCTTGATGCGCAGGATCACAAACGTCTCAACGTCCATTTTATCAGCCTGCTACCAGCTTGTGATAGATTGTGTAGCGGACAAACTAGACATTTATGTATTTCAATTGAGTAGAGCGCACAATGTGAATATATGTAAAACGTTTTAAAATCTGCTAAAATATTTATATTTTACTAATCATTACTAATAATTAGTCATATTCCTTATCGGTATGTGTTTCGAGAAAATACATAAGGAACTTATCTCCACCGTGTTTCTTATAATAGTTAGTTTCTTATTATAGTGATAGTTCACATATTGAATTTTTAATACATTAATTTCGAGCGAGCATTAGCGAGCAAGAAATTATTTATTAAAAATTCATTTTGTGAACTATGACTTACTTAATGTTTACTCAACCCAGCTGCGAAGCTCCGCCCCTAAACGTGATTTCGAATCGTTATATTAGTATGTGATTGGCTGTGTGAGCACGTGTGTGGGCGGTATAATGCTTTACGTCTCGTGAACTGATAACAACAAGGCGTAAACTCAGTCCTAAATATAGCGCTGAACATTTAATGCTTAATTTAATAGATATTGCCGAAAGCGTCGCAATATGCGATTAATTGAGATGAAATGCTTTTCTTTCATTGGTCGAGAAAGTAGCCTAAGGGTAAACAATACATCCGAATATAAGGCAACTTATTTTGGGTATGGAAGGTGTTCGAGTAGCCAATTCCCACCCTTAAATATAAGCCGAATCGAATGGAAGTTGATCGAATGAAATGTTGAGATGAATGTATAGGGATTGTTTTGCAGTGCGTGAAGTGACCAATAGCAGATTGTATATACGAGACACCATCTGAGACAAAGTTCAAAAGTACTGTGTGTTAGATGATATCTCAGATATTCAATATGTGTTCTAATTTGTTTTATATGCCGGAAGGCCTTCGTCCAGTACTCCCGCGACGGAGTACTATTTATATCCCAGACAAATTCCACAAAAAGGCCATTCATTCCTTATAATTCCAGCATTTGAAATAAATTCATCAAGAAAATGTGTTTATTTTGACAGACGGCAGCCATTTGTTTACATTGACAGCACTGACAGCGCACCTGTAGAAGGTAGTTCGGCGTGGGAGTTTACTGGGTTATAAATTTTGGACAGAGACTTGCTACGGGCCAATCAAATGGTAGGGAATTGTGTAAATATTGTTGTGCTGGAATTCCGGCTAAAAGTTGCAAATTACGACGCTTTATCGGTGTGAAATGATAATACTTACCACGTATATAAATAGGTATCCGTTCTGGTTACTATAGTTGAACTAATTAAAATAAAACTAAACTAGAAAAAGTCGATGGCGCGCCATCGCAATATACCCACTTTCCCCAAATGCTAAGTCCGAAAGGGGGAGGTAATCCATGATGGAGGGTCGGATAAAAAATCCGAATTCACTTTGCGCATCAGCACATCAAAACGAAGCTACGAACCAAATATCAGACGCGTAGGTATTAAGGTGAAAAAGTTTTTCGATTGTTACAAGGAAAAAATGGGAAATTCTGAGTCCGAAAGGGGGAGATAATCCATGATGGAGGGTCGGATGAAAAATCCGAATTCACTTTGCGCATCTGCACATGATAACGAAGCTACATAGAAAATATGAGGCGCGTAGGTATGAAGGTGAAAACGTTTTTCGAGTTACAAGGAAAAAATGAAATTCTGAGTCCGAAAGGGGGAGATAATCCATGATGGAGGGTCGGATGAAAAATCCGAATTCACTTTGCGCATCTGCATGATGGAGGGTCGGATGAAAAATCCGAATTCACTTTGCGCATCTGTATGTCCGTACGTCCGTACGTCCGTACGTCCGTCCGTCACGTTTCTTGTAACTCGAAAAACTTTTTCACCTTCATACCTACGCGCTGATATTTGCTATGTAGCTTCGTTATCATGTGCAGATGCGCAAAGTGAAAAAATGGGAAATTCTGAGTCCGAAAGGGGGAGATAATCCATGATGGAGGGTCGGATCAAAAATCCAAATTCACTTTGCGCATCTGCACATGATAACGAAGCTACATACCAAATATCAGGCGCGTAGGTATGAAGGTGAAAAAGTTTTCGAGTTACGAGGAAAAAATGGGAAATTCTGAGTCCGAAAGGGGGAGATAATCCATGATGGAGGGTCGGATCAAAAATCCAAATTCACTTTGCGCATCTGCACATGATAACGAAGCTACATACCAAATATCAGGCGCGTAGGTATGAAGGTGAAAAAGTTTTTCGAGTTACGAGGAAAAAATGGGAAATTCTGAGTCCGAAAGGGGGAGATAATCCATGATGGAGGGTCGGATCAAAAAATCCAAATTCACTTTGCGCATCTGCACATGATAACGAAGCTACATACCAAATATCAGGCGCGTAGGTATGAAGGTGAAAAAGTTTTTCGAGTTACGAGGAAAAAATGGGAAATTCTGAGTCCGAAAGGGGGAGATAATCCATGATGGAGGGTCGGATCAAAAACCAAATTCACTTTGCGCATCTGCACATGATAACGAAGCTACATACCAAATATCAGGCGCGTAGTATGAAGGTGAAAATGTTTTTTCGAGTTACGAGAAAAAAATGGGAAATTCTGAGTCCGAAAGGGGGAGATAATCCATGATGGAGGGTCGGATCAAAAATCCAAATTCACTTTGCGCATCTGCACATGATAACGAAGCTACATACCAAATATCAGGCGCGTAGGTATGAAGGTGAAAAAGTTTTTCGAGTTACGAGGAAAAAATGGGAAATTCTGAGTCGGAAAGGGGGAGATAATCCATGATGGAGGGTCGGATCAAAAATCCAAATTCACTTTGCGCATCTGCACATGATAACGAAGCTACATACCAAATATCAGGCGCGTAGGTATGAAGGTGAAAAAGTTTTTCGAGTTACGAGGAAAAAATGGGAAATTCTGAGTCCGAAAGGGGAGGATAATCCATGATGGAGGGGTCGGATCAAAAATCCAAATTCACTTTGCGCATCTGCACATGATAACGAAGCTACATACCAAATATCAGGCGCGTAGGTATGAAGGTGAAATTGTTTTTCGAGTTACGAGGAAAAATGGGAAATTCTGAGTCCGAAAGGGGGAGATAATCCATGATGGAGGGTCGGATCAAAAATCCAAATTCACTTTGCGCATCTGCACATGATAACGAAGCTACATACCAAATATCAGGCGCGTAGGTATGAAGGTGAAAAAGTTTTTCGAGTTACAAGAAACGTGACGGACGTACGGACGGACGGACGGACGTACGGACGTACGGACGGACGGACACCCGTGACGAAAACAATATACCCGTTTTTTTTTACAAAAAAAGTGGGTATAATAAAATTAGTAACCATCGATTATGTTTTAGTATAAAAATAGCATATATTGTATAACTACATATCTTCAATTGAAACGGTTTGCTAACCACGTTTCATCACTTTGTGCTCATACTTTGTGTGTTAGACTTTATGTCTTGAAGTCAAGTGGTCTGGAAAAAAAAACAAGAGAACTCGGCTTACTGATTACTTATCCAGTGCAGCGTCTGACAATGCGGCCAGTAGGCGATTTCATCAAAATTGCAAAGTATACTTATCTAGCAAAGTATACTTTGAGGGAGTAATCATTTATTTTTACCAAAATGCATTATTTCATATAGAACTAACCACTGTATATATTTGATGATTAAAAGTATGCAGAATTATTATACTGAATTTATTACATTATCACAGCCAAAATTCAGTATAATGAACATTAATAAATTTATCCTAAAATTGAAAATTTCTCCCTCAAAGTATACTTTGCTAGAAAAGTATACTTTGCAATGTTGATGAAATCGGCTACTGATCAGGAGAAATCGGGCTTATGAAATTTGTGATTGATTTATGAGTGACCAGTCTAGCTCCTGTCGGCTAGTACACACATTTAGCCCGATAAGGACTAGCTACAATAATTTGCATACGATATGTCATCTAGGCTACAAATCGACACGTTAAAAAAATCGAGCAACAAAAGTACATACCCAAACCCATAGCAAAATATAGTAAACTGTATACGTTATAACTTTAAATTAACAATCTTTGATGTAGCACTGGTTATTTGCGGGAAATCGAATGACACGGGAATTAGCTCGAAATTATTTCCTGGCGGGCGCCATCTTTGATATTATTGGTGCAATTTCAAATGACTATTTGCACGGTAATGTTTTGTCAAAAAATTATGAACTTTACGGACCATGGACATAACGGACCAGGGCATAACGGACAATATTTCAGGCGAAACGGACCAGATTTCGGGACATAACAGACCAGATTTTTCTGGATAATATGTTAAGATACACGGGAAAAGTAACCATACACTACAATAGTTTATTTAATGAATGCAAGTCAAACGTCCGCTATTTGGTCAAATCGTCCGCTATTGTTTAAAGTCGCCCGCTAGTATACTATATGATCATGATAAAATGCTATCCAAACTGGTAACAGTCAGTTTTGTTGCATATACCGAGGAGTTACCGGTTTTCGTGCCCATAAGGAGTACAGTAAAAACAAATAGAATAAACGACTTGCCTGAACAGATACAAATCATGAACAAAGACTACAAACATCTCTCAATCATTTCACATGATATCCGAGTTCATTCATGAAACATTGGTACGAACGCCGTCTATTTTTGTGACGTCAAGTAATATGGCCTAATTGTAGACTGGGTAAACTGTATTCGTGTCCTTCCAGGCAATGAGTGTGTGAGGTTATGCATGGAGGTTTCCTCAATTATTTTAACAGAAAAAGATAACAATAATGTTTATTTTTTGTTTCTAATTTAATTAATAAAATATAATGTGAGAAGTGCTGCACATTACCCACGAGAATATTTGCCGTATTAAATCGGCAAAACTAGTCGCACAATTTCCAATATTCTCGATGGCATTGGTGCGTTGTGTGTGGCGATGCAGTCTAAGAACAGCATTACAGATTTACATTTGTCGCTACTAAAAGGAAGAATAATCACAAAATGTTACGTACATTTTCCAATTGTAGGTATACATTAGCTATATCCAAAATGATTGTGAATTATATGTCTGACATATGATCAGTACTAAATAAGCAACTAGCTGTTTCCAATTTCATTTTATTTTATTATATTGAGCCCCTCTATGCACTAATAATCGGCGTTTATTTGTCATATTGTGTCAACAACGGGAAATGTTGTTTGTTACTTTAAAATGAAAATTTTAGACAAAATAATGAAGATGAAAAAGTACAGAAATTAGTACCGTCCAGACACCTATAAACGTACTGTGTCAGTTTTCGTGTCCACGTCATGTCGCGCGATTGACGTGAACGCCATCGCATATACATGTAACGTCACGTTTTGGACGCTGCCTTTGAAACAGCAAACACGAATCAACGTCCTGATAGCAAACACATCCAGATTATATCTAAAATGTTAAGTAACAAACTCCAATTCACGCACAGCCACAGTGTTGTTGACACAGTTTGACAAGTAAACATCGATTATTAGTGCATATATATGGGCCCATAATGTAGTCCAAAGAAGAAATTTGGAAACAGCTAGTTGCTTATTAACCCATTTCAGTCTAAGGATACTATGATTTTTGTTGAAGAAATCTCATTATTTTGGTCATTCGTCGATAAAGGTATATGTTGTTACCACTCATTTGAACCGTCTCGTTGAGACGGTTCAAATGAGTGGTAACAACATATACTTTCGAAAGGATATAAAGAAAATATGGATATTTTTCTCTCAAAAGGTTCATACTACTAAAAGCGTATCCCGTCTGTAATGGGTCAAATGTTAGGGAATTGTGTAAATATGTTTGTGCTGGAATTATGTATACGTAAAGTAGTGACAAATTTAAATCTACTTGCTTTTCTTAAGATCGCCACACACACGAATGTCAACGAGAATATCGGGACTTTTGCGAATAGTTTTGCCGATAAATACGACATATACTCGCGTGGGTAATGCGCAGTATTTTTCACATTATATTTTATTAATTTAATTAGAAACAAAATAAGAAACATCCTTGTTCTATTTTTCTGTCAAAATAATTTAGGAATCCTCCATGAAGACCCTCACACTCCCATTTCCTGGAAGGCACGAATACTGTTTCCCCTGTCAACAATATTACACATATTACTACATGACATCACTAAAATAGGCAGCGTTCGTGTCAATGTTCCATAAATGAACGCCGTTATCATGTGAAATGATGGAGGGATGGTTGCAGTATTTGTTGATGGTTGATATGTGTTCAGGAAAGTCGTTGATGCTATATATTTGTTTAGTACTTTATTTATTATGGACACGAAAACCGGTATATTTGCGTAAAATCAACGCTGTTTTTTTGGGTGGTTTAAAAGTAATATTTAGAGATATAATCGGAGTTGCTCGCTATCAGGACGTTGATTCAGGCAGCGTCCAAACGTGACGTAATATAACGCGTTAGGCGTCAATCGCGCGACATGACGTGGGCACGAAAACTCACGTAGCATGATTATAGGTGTCTGGATGGTACTGAATAATGTATGGTCGAGACTATGGTGTACGAACGGTGTCAAAACTAAATTTACAGGTGCAGCTATAAAACTATACAGGTGCACCTGTAAATATACAGGTGCACCTGTAAATATACAGGTGCAGCTGTAAATATACAGGTGCAGCTGTAAAAAATACAGCTGCACCTGTAAAAATACAATTTAGTTTTGACCCAGTTCGTACACCATATGTACGAACGGGGTCAAAACTAAACTTACAGGTGCAGCTATAAACATATACAGGTGCACCTGTAAATGTATAGCTGCACCTGTAAAATGTACAGCTATAGCTGTAAATGTATAGCTGCAGTTGTATTTTTATACACTATAAACGTATTGTACAGCTGCAGCTATACATTTTACAGGTGCAGCTATACATTTACAGTTTTGACCCCGTTCGTACATATGGTGTACGAACGGGGTCAATAATAAATTGTATTTTTACAGGTGCAGCTGTATTTTTTACAGGTGCAACTGTATTTTTATAGGTGCAGCTGTATTTTTTACAGCTGCACCTGTATATTTACAGCTGCACCTGTATTTTGTATAGCTGCACCTGTAAATTTACAGGTGCACCTGTATATTTTTGTAGCTGCACCTGTAAATTTTGTTTTGACCCCGTTCGTACACCATACGAGATTTCGGGGTATTCATATAATTGTAATGTATAGACATATGTGCAGCCGCGATGTGCTTTACGTGAGGTGATTAAAATAAGCATTACTTGACGTACACTAAGTCCTTTAAAAATCCCACCAAATTCAGTGTTGGGACTAAATATTGGTAATTTTTACCATTTATGTAATTTTGTTCGCGAACCTACTGTGATTTTCTGCGTCCGCCATTAATCTGCTTTTTAATATTGTTAAAATCATAAACAATATAAAGGTTTCAAGTGTTCCTTCACTGTGGTTCATTCATCTGCGAGATGATCAGAAGACAATGAAAACTCGGGACGAATTAGCAGATTTATTGACACTTTCGGAAACACCAACCGTAAGTCAAGATTCAAGACGGCCGACTCCTGTGTTGCTAAACGCGCTAACGCGAATTTTAATCTAACAATAATCTTATTTTGAAGGCCAGAAACATTGAAAGAAATGCTTACCAATGGATTGAACTGACAAGTTAGCTCATATGTTATGTTTTATAAAAACCGCTAGTTGATGAACGTGTTAATACCCCGAAAACTAGACCCACAATCATGCCATATCGCATACATGTATGAAAATTTTACAAAATGCAATTCGGACATATGTCATATACAGTCCATATCTTTGTAAATACAGTCGAAAAATTAACAAACGTTTCAGGGCACACATCAAATGAAATGCAATGAACATTTTGTCAACTATCCACTTATTTACGAAAAATATCATATTTCTTTTTATATATTTTCTTTAGGGGGGGGGTTAAACTTTACGATATATACTGAAATACGACAGAACATCCCACACACACTGACAGGACGCATGCACATCAACAGAGATAGGTCATCCCTGATCTGACAACGATATATAATTCCGATCACGTGGCACATATTGATTATGAGCCTAGATATGGAATTACTGGAAGGCATAGAATAGACACTGATCTTTTTTATTGGAATTGGTAAATAAGACAAACAAAATGGCACAGTGTAACATCTGATCATGTCGTTTCATGGAAGAATAAGATAAAGCATACCGATTAAATGGCAAAAAGTATAGGCACTGATCATTTGTTATTGGTGTAATACCCGGATGTTTATTGTCAATTGGTGATTACACAGCAGATGTATTGTCTAGTAAATGGCACCATGAATCGGTGTCACTAGTATGATATATAATGCAAATCTATAAAAACACAAAACTGTGTTACTTTTAATATTCTTATCTATATTTATCCTTTTTATTAAAAAAAAATCGAAAAATATCAATTTGATGCGTATCCACAACAGTCCCGTGTCACAAACATGTTGTAGCATGGCATCGCAGTTACAGTGGGGTCAGCGTGTAAGTGCACACACGAACGAACACGACAGGTTGGAACCAACCTGTCGTGTTCGTTCGTGTGTGCACTTACACGCTGACCCCACTGTAATACCGATCCTGTGAAATGATCCTGTGAAATGTGTTGATTGGGGCGCAGCAGTTTTGTGACACCATGGGATGACTGCGTTTATCACATAACACGAGTATATATGCATGTGAATGCATAAACATGCATATGTGTATATATAGTCTGGGGTGTATATGCATGCAGCTCCATACAATGCAACAAGTACATTAATGTAATGTTGTATATGTATTTGTTGAAATGTATTACTGTTTGCTCAACGTTTTAGCGAGCCGTCTCTTGTAATTCTTTTATAATGGCAATTGTACGTTCTTTGTTGTATGATGTACAGTTGATGAGACGTAAATAAACAATTTAACTATAAATTTAACTCTATGTGCATATAATTATGATGTAAAATCTGCATAAATTATCATAATTAAACGGGCAAGGTTATACTATAGGGAGGCATATTTGTTTGTCCATTCGTTAGATATGACATTGTTCGGGCATAATAAACAGTCATTAACCATTTCCCGACGATATATTTGACATTATTATACTTTATATATCAAACATGAATTTACACACTGATACCAGGGGCGATAACCGTGTTTCCTTAAAAGGTTACCTGACATTATAAGTTATTGTGATTCTACACAGGCTATATGGTGTAATATTGCCCGTCTGAAGATGTTCACCCTCGGCTATCCTACACAGGCTATATGGTGTAATATTGCCCGTCTGGAGGTATGTTCACCCGAGGCGATAGCCGAGGGTGAACATACCTTCAGACGGGCAATATTACACCATATAGCCTGTGTAGAATCACAATAACGTATTTGGCATACCGCAGATCCCGTATTTGGCCGTATAAACATATCTCTTCTTTTGATATTTGCGTTTTTTCATGAAGAAAAATAATCCGAGATTCGATTTTCTACCGTCAGTCTTAATATAAAGGCGTAAATGAACATTTTGTTTTTTTATTAAACGAAAACAAACTAAATATGGAGTAAGAAATCCATCGAAAACGACGTTATGACAGTTTTTTTATATCGTGTAATTTAATTTATATTCCACTGATCTATTGATCTGCTCTCCCTTTGGCGCCTCTAGAATAATGCGACTGGTTCCCAAACATTCGCTGTCATTGCTACTCCGTTTCGTGCGTGGAACCCATAGTTTGTGACCTAAATATAGCCGTGTCACGAAGACAAACGTGTTGAGATTTGAAAAGCAATTTTCGTTATTTTGGCTAATTTTTCGCTCATATTTTGATCAGCGAAGAATATTTATGGAAAAATAAACAATAAAGACTGGTTTTGAGTGTACAATTTGTTACTTGTATTGATCAATTCGGGGTTTTATTGTGTTTAGTGAGGAATACAATTCGCAATCGGTAGACGCTTGCAAAATGTGTCTTCATTGGACGCGAGGCGCCGGAGGGGACTCGCAATTCCTGTATGTCCGACGGCCTTGGCAGGTCATATAATATATATGACCAGGCAAGCTAGCCAATCAAAAGCCGAGAAACTTATCTGCGGTATGACAATACTATTTATTCTCTGTTTTTATTTGTTGATGTGCAATGATCATACTTATACTCTGTCGAAACTATTATTTATTGTTTTCAGGTGACGAATTTAACTAGTATAAATAATATCATGCTCATTTGCATATGAAAATAGCCTGATACCACCGCGCGTCACTATCAGTAAAATAAATATTACTAAATGATTATATCTGTATCGCGGGCACTCATAATCTATATAACTGGTGTAATAGTTACACAATTATACACTTATTTAATTCCTACAAAGAACATTTTGTGCCTACTGAGTGGGCATGTACCTTTAACATATATATCAACTAATTTACAACCCATTCATTTACTATTATAAAGGAAGAGAACAAATCAAAATTCTCTTAATTTGCATTTCTTACATTATTTCTAAACAAAAATCCTATCATAATATGAAATCCTATTAAAATATTAAGTATGGCTACGAATTGACAATGGGTACGAATTGAGCGGAACGGACATTATCCCCCCGGACATTATCCCCCCTCTATATATTTTAACACAGGAGAGGACAATATCAGAAAGACAGGTAGGACATTATCCCACCACATTTGAAAATTAAAATTTGATGATTTGATTACTTTTTCAACTGCACTTAAACTGATCATAATTCGATTATGTTTCATAATAACATGTGATTGTTTATTTGTTGATTACATAATTTATGTAATTACGAGATGGTATTTGAATGCTCTAAGCGCGGCAGTCAGAAGTGCGTAGGGCTCTTGTAACATATATAAATGAAAACAGATGTTCAATGGTGGGGGGGGGGGGGTGTGATAATGTCCTGCCCATGATTTTCAATGGGGGGGGGGGGGTGGATAATGTCCTATTCATGATTTTAAATGAGGGGGGGACGGCAATGTCCTACCTCCTGTCTATAGTATATAGGAGGGATAATATCCGGGGGAGGGATAATGTCCTACACTCACTCACGAAAGGACCAAACTGGGTACGAAATAACTTGCTATGGGTACAAATTGACAATACACTGGGTATGAAATAATCAAACCGGGTACGAAATTATGGTATAGGTACGAAATGGTATTGGTAACAATTAACCAGGTACCTGCTCAAATTGTTTTTCTTGCAACCCATTCATTTACTATTATAAAGGAATAAAACAAATTAAAATTCGCTTAATTTACGTTAATTTTCTAAAAAATATCTTCTCACCATCGATATTTGAGAAGTCTTTATTTAAATCGGTAAACTTCCAAACTAAATAAAGATGCAAACTTAAATATTGTGTTCGAACAAGCAAATGTACCAATGTACCGTAGACAGTTCCAAATCCGCCAGGTAGTCAAAAGTTACCGTGTAAATATCCGTGATATTTACCGTGATAAATACATATTTAATACGCATGCGCATTCAACATAACAAATAGTAATTTTCGAGACAGCTTTCGAATTTGCAAGTCTTGGACATAAATTTCAGATAAACACCCTCACACGGTAAAATAAACTTTTTTTTTTTACACCGGAATATTCGTTATTAATATTTTATTGATACAGCTTTGACAGTTTTGTGTCACTAAGTTATCAAACGCGCAAACATCATTCTTCCAACTGTTACAAAGAAACTATCTCCTTAAATTGTTACCGAGGGGAGAATATCGCAGTGAGGTAGCAATTTTGTTGCTAGATAAGGACATACGCCAAGGTGCATGATCACGTGGTTACGACAACAACAACGTGGCCCACTCCAAAGAATGTATTATTTGATATTTTCCTTAATATGCAACGGATTTTGATGAAATATGGCGCTGCACACGCGTCTTCAAGAGCTGTATTTGGTGGTCCATGGAGTTCGGCACAGACTTATGTCGTTTTTGTGAAGAATCGATTTCCGTGTCGGTAGAAAATACAGAGACCACCAAATGCAGCTTACATGTAACAAGACGCGTTTGATGCGCCATATTTCATAAAAATCCGTTACGTAATAAGGAAAATATGAAAGAATACGTACTTTGAATCAGATGGATTCTGGAAGTTTCAGTAGTTGTTGTTGTTGTTAGTACCACGTGATCATACACCTTGTCCGCTGCATATTACCGCTTACGATGGCCTGAAACTGTAAATTAATTTTACTGAAAACAACAAATGTCCCCCTTGCTTTACTTGCTTCAAGCTAATATGTAATGGTTTTAGGCGAGCCGATGGTCAAGTATAACATATCAACAGCTGTGGTCATTTAATGCCGGGCCAACGGGTCGATCCCGTATTCAACTTGCTGCATTGGGGCGGGGGGTTCCCAAAATCAGAACAAAATATTTACATAGAAAAAAATATATTCAGCCCTGAAAATAGAATAATCTGACATGGTGTCAGAACCATACCACACTAAAGCATGAAAGTAACAGGATTACGAATAATTGCGTTTGCAGCCTATGCTCAATAAATGTAAATCCATCAATTGAAATTTCCACACAATCATAAATTTGCACTTACGAACATTTTAGTCGTACGAAGTTTAGTAAAACGGGCCCCAGTAAAGAAGGGAGCCCATGTGGACTTAGCCCTCTTCTTGTACTGACCTCTTCAACTGTGTGCCGATATAGGACAACCTTCGGCCCAATACACAGCAGGGGCCCGTTTCACTAAGCTTCGTACGCCTAAAATGCTCGTAAGTGCAAAATGATGATAGTCTATAAATTTCACATTAACAATGTTTTCTTGTAAACAATTATTGGATTTACATTTATTGAACATAGGCTGCATATGCAGCCTATGCTCAATAAATGTAAATCCATACATTGAAATTTACAGACGATCTTATATTTGCATTTACGAACATTTTAGTCTTAAGAAGTTTAGTGAAACGGGCCCCAGGTGATTGAACATGACAGTATCGTCTCTAGTTAAATTTGTATTAGATACATGTAATCAGATGCTTTTGTTCTGGCACATGTGGTCCAATACGGTCATATACTTCCACGCAGTACTACTGACCCGGTATTCTCATGACGCCGTATATAACTATTTCAACCTTGTCTCTGTGAGTGGTCGGGAGACAGATAGATAACCGGAAGTTCGTAAAGATCGTGACAACGTAATCGGGTTATCGTCGCAGTAGCAGATAACCAATTGTGGCGACCGTGCAAATGACCGTCAGTGAGAGGCAATCCGCACGTATATATGTAATACAGGTCATTGCGGTTTCTGTTAGAAAAACAAAGACAAACGTGAATGGGTTTAACGGGGGCCACACGGAATAAATCAAAGGATTAGTTTGTGTTAGGCTCCTCCCAATGGCCCATTCCTCCCGTTTGGTTGCCCGGACGGACGGACGGACAACCGGACTCCAGTATACCCACACAACTCGTTGCGGGGGTATAAAAAGCACACTATTATTATTGCTATTTCCACAAAACAGTTTAATGTAGATTAGGTTGTCTGGGTTAAAAAGGTGCATCTGTAGTGCAGACCTGTGAATACTGAAATACATTGAGTTGTTGTTTGTTGTGCGATCAAGATCAGACTTCCGGTTTGATGTAGGGTTGTATCAGTATTGTGTTTCGATAAAAAATGGATATGTTAATTATATAAAGGATTATTGGATTATTTGGGAACATCGGTTATTAATGAGTAACGTTTGTTCAATACCAGTAACGTTGTAACCACTGATAGCCTGTATTTCGACCGTAAATTGACTTTATTCATACCATACCCCACCCACTTTTCTGAAGATCAAACAACGTCGTGAATTATAGTCAGACCCATCGAAATAAACACTGTTTCCTCGCTCAATATAAGTAGTTCTCTTTCAGGGAAGTCCATTCAACAACGAAAATTGAAACCAGCGCCATCGTAATCGGTTCCAATACTTAACCCTTAGACCACTACGCACAACAATTGTCGTCTGCTGTTGCTTTTATATCTTGCCTTATTTCTCAATAAAAACATGTTTTGACAGCACTTCAGAATCATTTCCAATGGAAATGATTCTGAAGTGCTGTCAAAGCATGTTGTGAATTATTCTAAAGTGCGGTCAAATTGTGTGTTTGATGATAAAAATGGAGAATAGAAAATAAACAGCAGATAGCGGTCTAATGGTTAAGATATATCTAGAGCGACCTATTGTTTCATATATGAGGCTCTAGATCTGTCTTGAGTGTTTCACTTTCATTAATCATAGAGCATCATCGGTCATATTCATTGGTGCATACAAGTTAGACCAAACCATTGGACCCCGGTCATGTGATAATAAATGTTTATATCATAAAATAAATGTGTTACTGCTAAAGTCATTGCAATGCTAGACAAATACAATACCGACACAAACGCAATACTTTCACGAACTCATCTTGATTTGCATCTCCGCATCGTAATCGCCCATTTTTATTTCATTAAACATCCATCATCCATATTTGCAGGAAATACCGCTCCATGCTATGTGTATCGCCGCGAACAAAAGGGATTATTAAGTACGGATCAACCGATCTTGGAGAAACATGCATGATGTCACTAACCAAAGCATTGCAAGCCCGGTTCTAGGAAAGACGTCATAGAAAAGAGGTATTATACTTAACCCTTTGAACCCGAAAGCCCGCTATAGCGGTTTATGCAAACAGTGCAGATCCAGGATCTGCACTTTTTGAAAGTAATTTTAATATTTTTTGAGAACAAAAACACCCCCTTTTCATAAATGGACGAATCATTTTGTGACCATTGGATTGGTCGGAACATTAGCATATCACAGTCCATTCCAGTTCCTTAGGGTTGAAAGGGTTAAACAGACTTGTTCACGAAATATCGAACCATTTATATACTGTAAAGTTCCTTTTGACCTTAAGTATATATTGAACTTCTGAACATTCATTCCTTAAAATACTGTGATTGACTGTTTTACAGAAAATTCAAAAAGGCTGCAGACAAACCTACGAAATTACAATGTTCAATAATAATTATCAGAGGATTATCTCTTTCAACCCTAAGGATCTGCACTTTTTGCATAAACCGATATAGCGGGATTTCGGGTTCAAAGGGTTGATAACCTGATCTAAAATAGTTTTTGAAATGAGGGATGTTGTTGTCTTTTCATTGTTTACACAATCTCTTTAAACACATGCATCTAATGTTTTGGTGCAGTAGTTGCAGATTAGAGTCAGCATTAAAAACATTTTACATCAGGTTTTAAAACATACTTGTTCATGAAATATCGAACCATTTATATACTGTCAAGTTTGTTTTGGCCTTGAGTATATTAATTTGCGCAACTTGTCTAAAGAGCACTGTAAACGATAAATTACGTTTTACGTATTATTACATACGTCTGAATGGGTGTTCGTTTTATAACTCTCCAGACACAAACGAGGCTGTTTATAGTCGTATGTGTGACAGAGAGACTGGAATTGTGGCTGTGACTGGAGAACTAGGGATTATGGATTTTTGCGATCTGTGTAGATCCAGATCAGACATGCTGTCTGATCAGGATCTGCACAGTTCGCCATTGCATCAATGATGCATCAGTCATGCTTCTAACATGTAATACGTTATCAGGCTACATGAGAGTGCTATTTCAACAGGACTTACATTGGTTACAAACCCCATAAGCACCATTTCTCAAGTCGCAGCCACAATTATGTCTCCGCCCACACAGCAGACTTGGAACAGGAAATGGAATACGCCGACTGTGTCTCACCAATGTTCCATGTTAAAGGCACCGGGTCTCACATGTGCATAGAAAGTGATGAAACACAGTAGAGTATGTTAATACAGTGAAACCTCGCTATACCGGACACCCTGGGAGGTCCCATTCAGTGAAACCTCGCTATACCGGACACCATGGGAGGTCATATACAGTGAAACCTCGCTATACCGGACACCCTGGGAGGTCCCATTCAGTGAAACCTCGCTATACCGGACACCATGGGAGGTCATATACAGTGAAACATTGCTATACCGGACACCATGGGAGGTCATATACAGTGAAACCTCACTATACCGGACACCCTGGGAGGTCATATACAGTGAAACATCGCTATACCGGACACCCTGGGAGGTCATATACAGTGAAACATCGCTATACCGAACACCCTGGGAGGTCATATACAGTGAAACATCGCTATACCGAACACCCTGGGAGGTCATATACAGTGAAACATCGCTATACCGGACACCATGGGAGGTCATATACAGTGAAACATCGCTATACCGGACACCCTGGGAGGTCATATACAGTGAAACATCGCTATACAGGACACCATGGGAGGTCATATACAGTGAAACCTCACTATACCGAACACCCTGGGAGGTCATATACAGTGAAACATCGCTATACCGGACACCATGGGAGGTCATATACAGTGAAACATCGCTATACCGAACACCCTGGGAGGTCATATACAGTGAAACATCGCTATACCGGACACCATGGGAGGTCATATACAGTGAAACATCGCTATACCGGACACCCTGGGAGGTAATATACAGTGAAACATCGCTATACCGGACACCCTGGGAGGTCATATACAGTGAAACATCGCTATACAGGACACCATGGGAGGTCCCATACAGTGAAACCTCGCTAAACCGAACACCATGGGACGTCCCGGAATACAGTGAAACCTCGCTAAAACGGACACCCTGGGAAGTCTCCAGGATGTCCGGTTTAGCGAGGTTTCACTGTAAATCAGGCATTTGATTATTCCGAGCCATAGTTGTGTGCTATGCGATCACGATCAGGCATTATCACCTGTGATAAATGACCAGGAAACCCATCACAATTGTGACAACACAAGTTTCTTGTTGTCCGGTTTAGAGAGGTTCCACTGTATAGTTTACTTGTAGACTTGCATCGTATTTCTAAACACAAATGTATCTATAAGTTGCCTGTAAACAATCGATTATTTGTACAAACTGCTATTTCAAAGTTAGTTAATTTTCGGTATTATAAACTTGTCTTGCAATCAATGATTACTTGTTATATTATTTAAATTAATTACACTAGCGTCCGTCAATAATGGAAAGTTCTTTCTAAATGTGACATAGTACATGAATGATCATTTCACAACAAAGGTAAGAAAAGTTCTCTCTTTTTTTTCATTACTGGCACATGTATAACGACATTAACAAATTTTCCCTCTTATCACGGTTTCTGATGGACATGACATGTACTTGTACGAAACGCATGTTTTTGGGAATGTTGTCCAATAAAATGGCGCGATTGATAGATAAACGTCATAGTGGATATCTGAACAACCATCTGAGACACAATGCTTTTAACGTGTCAGTCGACAGTGGGTAATATACGCCACTCGTATCTGCCAGCTATGCCCATTTTCACCTACGTTTTCCTAAATATATAATTATTATATTTTATTTGGAAAATCAGTGGCAAGGGCAAGCGATATCCTGGTTTACCCTAGGCAACCCGATGCTACGAACGCTAATATTCGTGCTTTTAGTATCGGGTTGCATCGGGTAAACGTGGTCGCAAGCAGTAGCAACAACAACGGATATCATAGTTTACCCTATGCAACGCGATGTTAAAAACACGATTATTCGTGTTTCCAGCACCCGGTTGCATAAGCTGAGTTGTTATTGTCCATATATATATTCTGTACTGTATAATATGCGAAATGTGACTTACGTTGGTTTTTGCGACCAGTGTAGATCCAGATCAGATTGTGCATTCGCACCGCACAATCTGATCAGTATCTGCACTATTCGCCATTCCATCCATGCAACACCAATACTGCTTCTATCAGGCAATATTGATCGATATCAGGCTACATGAGTGTGCTATTTGATCAGGAGCTACACTGGTCACAAATTCCACAAGCACCATTTTTCCAGTCATAGTCACATATTCTACAGTCCCATTGTGTTTAATGTTATCTTATGTAATTAGCCCCGTGTATTGTATATACACAAACAATCAAGTCTACATCTGGTAACGATAGCAACGCAACCAAAACAAGAAAAATGTGGTCTATCAGCACACGAATGCCCCCGGTGGCAGGTTGGAGAAACTGTGGCAAAGTTAATTAACCGAAATTGATAACTATTTATAAGCACAGTTGTGAAGGTAAAATGGTGAAGGTCATAGTACGGGCAGCATGGGTGTGTGACATTTGTTCACAGGTTTGACGTGTCGAAATATTAAAGTAATCCATCACGAGATGTAGAAGTTATGACAGAATTGAGAAACTCCGGCAAACTTATTAATGTGTGAAACAGTATTGAACTATTAAAGTAATCCGTCAAGGGATATAGAAGTTATGACAGAATTTCGAAACGCCGGCGATCTTAATGCGTGAAAAAGTTGTGAAGGTCAAAATGTCAAGGTCATATTAAGGTCAGCATGTATGTGTGACATTTGTCCACAAGTATGCTGTATTGAAATATTTAAGTAATCATTCAAGGAATATAGAAGTTATGACATAATTGAGAAACTCCGGCGCACTTCTTAATGTGACGGACACACGGACACACATTACAGGCACTATATGCCTCCGGCTCTACCGAGACCGGGAGCATACATATAAATACCGATGTCGTATCGTCATGTGAGGCTCTATTTAATTATCACCCGATTTATTGCGTATGTATTGTATTAACAGCATTGTGTATCAAGTGATTAAAAATATTAGAAAAAAAAACAATAGTTTTGCATCGAATTTCTGAACCCAATTGTATCTGAAAAAATGCGATTATTAAACTAAATGTTTATAATACTGAACAAAACTAACGCTGCTAAGGCTAGTTTTGCTGTAGTCGATAGTTACTAATATTAAAAATTGCTATTCTTATTACTTAAACTAGTGTCTCTAATGTATACTTATTTCCAAACATTTATGTCGCCACTTAAGACGACCTATCCTTGTGCATGTTAATTTTCAAACTACTAGTATTCGATTAGAAACTACTAGTATTCAATTATAAACTACTAGTATTCAATTATAAACTACTAGTATTCAATTAGAAACTACTTGTATTCAATTATAAACTAGTAGTATTCAATTAGAAACTAATAGTATTCAATTAGAAACTACTAGTATTCAATTTGTATTCAATTATAAACTACTAGTATTCAATTAGAAACTACTAGTATTCAATTAGAAACTACTAGTATTCAATTATAAACTACTAGTATTCAATTAGAAACTACTTGTATTCAATTATAAACTACTAGTATTCAATTAGAAACTACTAGTATTCAATTATAAACTACTAGTATTCAATTAGAAACTACTAGTATTCAATTAGAAAGTGTATGATGATGTACAAAATCAGCGAAAATCGTGATGGGACGCTTAGCTAAGAACAGGGCCTGAGTTTTTGCGACCAATGTACACCATACCAGTCTGTGCATCCACCCTGTTATAATCTAACCCTTTCACCCCTAAGCTTATGTTAATTTTGCAACCAATCCAATCATCGCAAAATGATTTTCAGACTATTCCATTTATAAAAAGGGGGTATTTGTTGTTCTCAAAAATATGAAAATTACTTTCAAACAGTGCAGATCCTGATGAGACGGCTCGTTACGAGCCGGCTCATCTGGATCTGCACTGTTTGCATAAATCGATATAGCGGGATTTCGGGTTCAAAGGGTTAAAAACACGTTAAACTACTGCTGAATAACAGACAGCGTGTGCCCTGTAGCCGATTTCATCAAAATTGCAAAGTATGCTTATCTACATGTAGCAAGTATACTTTGAGGGAGTATTCATTTATTTTTCCCAAAATGCATTATTTCATATAGAACTAACCACTGCATATATTTGATGATTAAAAGTATGCATAATTATTATACTGAATTTATTACATTATCACAGCCAAAATGGCTGTGATAATGTGATAAATTCAGTATATTAAAAATTAATACATTTATCCTTAAATTGAGAATTTCTCCCTCAAAGTATACTTTGCTAGATAAGTAAGTATACTTTGCAATGTTTGTGAAATATGCTACTGGTCGGATTTCGGTGCTGGGAAGGTGATCTGGGGATACGTTACTGGCTACACACGTTCTAGGAGGACCCATGCGGAATGCAGGAATTGAATCACGTAGCCCGTTCCTAAATAAATGGAAATTAAAAAAGTGAAGTGGTCCTAATGGGCTTCGGTACGTTCCTGGTAATTACCCGATCAATAATAATTAGTCTGTGGGTTCAATATTATGTTTATCTAATGCATGTAATTGGTGTTATGGTTATCATAACATTCCTACATAAGTCAACTATTATTACTACCACATTCACCATTAGCAGAATCGGATTTTGGGTTTCAGTTTCAGAAACTGCTAACGTCAGATGTTTTGTTATTGAACAAAATAGTTCGCTTAAGTCGGTATTATGGGGCGTGTCTGTCGTGTACTGTGACAATATTGACAGAAAACAGATGCAATAAAACGAAAACTGCGCTAAGCCTTGCAATTATATTTTCTGGTAGTAGTGTTCGTTGATTATCATGGATCTTTTGAATTTGTCTTTAATGCTTACAAAATGTGAGGAGCTACGTGACCAATCAGTGTTTGCACACAGTGTAGATCCAGGTGCGCCGTCTCGTGACAAGCCGTCTCATCTGCATATGCACTTTTGCAAGTAACTTTCATATTTTTTAGACGAAACACACCCTCTTTTCATAAATGGACTAGTCAGAAAAACATTTTGTGACGGTTGGATTGGTTTGAAAATGAACATAGCAAAATCCATTCAGGGCAACAGATAAATTGTGAAAAATGTGTGTGTAACATTTTGCTAAAAATCGGCGCCACTAATGTACGATTATCACTGAACATTCCAGACTGCTACACCGATATCAAGTGAAGAGGTCAGTGGCTTATTCCCCTTCTTCCACTGAATTTATTGCAAAGGAAGGGGTCAGTGTAAGAAGGGGTGATGTCCATTCTTCCACTGAACAGATTTCAATTGACAGGGTCAGTGCAAGAAGGGGGCTAAGTCCATAGTGGCTAGGTGGTAAGAGGGGGCTACAGTGGGGTCAGCGTGTAAGTGCACACACGAACGAACACGACAGGTTGGTTCCAACCTGTCGTGTTCGTTCGTGTGTGCACTTACACGCTGACCCTACTGTATGTCCCGTAGTGGCTTAGCCCGGTTCTTCTACAGAACCAATTTCAATTGAATGGTCAGTGAAAACTGTTGGGCTATGTCCCTTATAGACGTAGTCCCGTTCTTCCAGTGAACATATTTCAATTGACAATGCTAGCGATAGAAGAAGGATAAGTCCATATAGAGAATAGTAGGTTAGTGCCGTGAATGGGAAAACATATCTGGCAAGGCTTATGAAACGGGATGGGCGAGGTTCTGCCGAGCCCATCACGTTTCCGTGCAGCGCCAGACATTTTTCCCATTCACGACACTTACCTACTTTTCTATTTATCCTGTCAACATATACAAATAGCTTTAAAATGCAAAAGATAACCGCGGCCGCATCCTCAAAATCTGAGAATCGACTAGTATGATAACCGCACATATTCATACGCAGTGATTAGGTCGTATTGACAGGATATCAAAAATATTTCACGGCACCGTGTTTCACGGCACATTCGCACTGAGCTGACGGGATAAAAGTGGCTTAGTACCCGTCTTCCACTGAACCACTTTCAATTGAATGGTTTAGTGGAAGAACGGGGATAAGTACATAAATGGATTAGCCCCATTCTTCCACTGAACTAATTTAAATCGAAGGGGTCGGCGGAAGATGGGGTCCATAAAGGGGCTTCCACACCAATTGAAGGGGTCGGTGAAAAACAGGGGTTATGTTGTTTATGGACATAGCCGCCTTCTTCACCAGAACAGATTTCCAATGAATGTTATTCGATACAATATGCTGATTCATTTGCTTGTTTTTAGTTTAATCCAATACTGAATTTCCATTTGTAATTGGAATTTGCTTTAAATGGAATTCAGTCTCTGTTGACGCCAACGATGTGAGACAGGTGGGTGTTTTTGCCGTAGCCTATAGAGACTGCCAGGCTAGTCTTTTGATGTCAAGTTTAGTTTAAACAGTATTTATTAAACGATAAGTCATATATAAAGAAACAATACCTGTACATGTTGCATGTATGATACAAATAATGAATGTGTGGATGTCAAGTTTATCAGGCGAGGCTCAGAAACGCGTAGGAATTCCGAGGCTCGCCGAGGAATTCCTACCGTTTCTGAGCCGAGCATGATAACCTTGACATCAAAAGGCACTATCTTTGTATTTCTTATATCAGATTTTATGATACAGAATGAGCAACTTGCCAAGTATAGCGCGGTTTGAATTGAAAATGACACGGACTTTTAGTCCAGGATTGAGAGTATTTTCAAGAGGCTGGTGAACTACTACCAGAATTTGACGGTATTTTGAGGAAGTGCGCCAGAATTAATGATGTTTATAGGAAACCGGCATTAGTACACAATACTTAACAATAGTTCAGATAAATCATACCAATTAAGGAGTAGCCATATTCCCGAGCGAGCCCTACTATATTCCGAATATATTGTGCATGTTCGCACGGAATTGGGATTGTTGCGGAATTATAGACTAATTACACACTATAACCAAGCAAAAACGGTATAGTTATTGTATAAAATGTACTGTAATATTTAATATTTTAAAATCATCGCTAGCGCAATACATTTGTAAATAAACCCGGCACCGTTTGCTTGTTTTCGAAATAACTAGAGTCAAGCATTACAGATACGATGTTTGTTAATCCTTTGAACCAGAAGGCCCGCCATAGCTGAGTTTGCAAACAAATGAGCTGGCTTGTAACGAGCCGTCTCATCAGGATCCGCACTTTTCGCAAGTAATAATCTGAAAATAATTTTGTGACGATTGGATTGGTCGGAAAATTAGCATATCACAGTCCAATCCAGTTACTCAGGATTGCAAGGGTTAAGCTAGATTCACAGTTACTCAATAATGTATGTATACAATGTATTGGCTTATCTCCCCTGAGGCGGTGAAATCGTAGTCTGATTTCTGCACGCAAATACTGTGTATTTGCTTTTAATTTCAGAAATCAGTGAGTGAAATTAGGAGAGACAGTAGATACGATCCCAATGGGGTTGATATTATTGTAATTTTATAGAGTACACTTGTGGCAACACGATGTCTGTTGGCACGGTTAATCAGCCATTATTCGTGTAAATATATAATGTCATACGCGGCTAATGTCATGTCATACATTCGTTATGCCATGTCACGTGATACTCGTGGATTGCAGGTGTGCCAGTCTATAGGAGCAGCTTCTGATTGCCGGTCATACTTCAAATAACAACTTTATTTATTTGACAACGATTACAAACAAGCTGAAGAGAACTTATGCGAAATCCACCGTTGGTACATGTGGAGGCGTAACTGTGGTCGGTTATTTGGGAGGAAACAGAAGTGCCAAGAATAACACACTTGCCATATCTGACGACCACCACGCCATCGAACGTACGATCGACCAGTGCTGCATTTGTGAGAAGAGTGCTCATTTCTGATTGTGTTATTAACTAACTAACCGAATAAATTTTCTGATTTCGACCTTTCTGATTGTGCTTACCGGACAACATTGATCATTGCGACCTTTCTGATTGTGCTTACCGGACAACATTTCTGATTGTGACCTTTCTGATTGTGCTTACCGGACAAGATTTCTGATTGTGACCTTTCTGATTGTGACCCCTTTCTGATTGTGACCTTTCTGATTGTGCTGACCGGACAAGATTTCGGACACCATTTCTGATTGCGACCTTTCTGAATGTGCTTATCGGACAACATTGATAATTGCGACCTTTCTGAATGTCTTTATCGAACAACATTTCTGATCTGATATTTCAAATGAACAAGCTTTATCATTACAACCTTTTACATTTCGAACAACGGGCAACCTTCCTGATTCCGCTAACATGACAACCTTTCAGATTGCAAACTCTCTGATTCCGCTAACAGGACAACCTTTCAGATTGCAAACTCTCTGATTCCGCTAACAGGACAACCTTTCAGATTGCAAACTCTCTGATTCCGCTAACCGGACAACATTTCAGATTGCAAACTTTTGGATTCCTCTAACAGGACAAACTTTCAGATTGCATACTTTCTGATTCCTCTAAACGGACAATCTCTCTGTGATTGCGACCTTTTTTGATTGCGCTAACCGGGCAACCTCTCTGATTGCAACCTTTCCGTTTCGGAAACAGGACAACTTCTCTGATTGCTACCTTTTCTATTTCGGTAACCGGCCAACCACTCTGATGGCGATCATTCCGATTGCGGTAACCAGACAATCTCTTTAATAGCCACTTTTCAGATTCTGAAACAGGACAAACTCTCTGATTGCGACGTTTCCGATTCGGAAACCGGATAACCTCTCTGAGTGCGACTAACCAAACAACATCTCTATTTTGCGACCTTTTTGATTTCAGAAACTGGACAACTTGTCTGTTTGCGACCTTTCTGATTGTGCCAACTGAACCGCCTGGATTATTTAAGGAATATTAATTATGCCTCTGTCGATTCGATTTCCAGCTCTTAATTAGTACCTAAATAATACAAAATTACCAATGTTCTGACATATGTAGTATATGTATGTGATAACACACTTCATATTCAGAGACAGAAAATACTAAACCGAATTACATTTAAACTTAAATTTTATATAATCTCTTTATCCACAAACTATATACGTCTTAACCATATCTAGAAGGAGGGATATATCACATAGTATATGTAAGAACAATGAAAATCAAAGGACTAACAGTCCTGAATTATTCGCAGGATGTGTTCGTGGAGTACACATAGACTAATAATTAATTTAGAGTAAAAAGCGTTTCGCGAAAAATAAGCGTGGAAAATACACAGCAGCAGCAAAAACAACAACAACAACAACAACGAGTTAAAAATATATTTTTAGGAAAATCCCAAGATTGTATTCGGGCACCGAACCATAGAGTTACGAATCGCGAATAATCGAGTATGGCAGTTAATCGTCGTACCCTTAGACTACGGAAACATTTGCAATAACATAAATTTAGCATACAAAAAGCAAAAAAAAACACATTTATCACATTGGGATAAAACCCGTGTTTTGAAAAAGTTCAACCCGAAAAATATGTGCTGCGACCGATATTAACTCATTTGCATAACAGCTGTAAGACCTCAAATTTGGACATTGGTCGTATAATTCTTCGCTAGCGCTCGAATAAAAAGCTCGGACGAATGAACAGACCACTAGCGTTCTAGCTCTTGGACACTGTCAGGACAACCTGTCAAAGTAAGATTATAGACTAATATAGATGTCTACAAAATGACTTCCATCTATATATGGCATGATGGAACAGACATACTTAATTCCCTATCAACAAACAATTTGTCATGTTGAGTCTATACACAGACAGGTATGTGTCTGTAACAGAAGAAATATGGTCCGTGGTATTCGCGACCAGTGTAGACCCTGATCAACCTGCGCTTTGCGCAGGCTGATCAGGGTCTACACTATTCGGAACTCAGTCAGTGAAACACAGGCCATTATTGAAACAAACAGCATAGGGGACTGTAAGCCGCTGAAATACACAAGTACATCATTAGCTAGATTGGGCAGAAATTCCATAAGCCCCTTTTATCCCGTCACAGTCACACTTGAATAATCACGTAGCGCCATACTTGTGTAAGATCAATCATGCTGCACCTTAATGATAGACTATCTTGGGCAAAACAAACACTTGGACTGCTTAAAGGTGCTCGACGAAATTCACCGAAAAGGTGAGTGAGCGAGCGAGTGAGCGAGGAGTGAGTGAGTGAGTGAGTGAATATATGAATAAATGATTATATGGTTAAGACGTACACAGTTTGTGGATAAAGAGATTATATTAAATGTAAGTTTAAATGCTGCAATTCGATTTAGAATTTTCTGTCTCTGAATATGAAGACTTAGTGTGTTATTATATACTACACATGTCAGAGCATTGGTAATTTTGTGTGATTTAGGTACGAATTAGTCGACGGAGGAAAATGCATTTCTTAAATAATCCAGGTGTCCAGTTGGCGCAATCAGAAAGGTCGCAAATAAATGTATGAATTAATAAATGCATGAATGAATGAGAATGAATGAATGCATTGTCGCTGTTACAATGGTCTGGTAAACATTTTATATTGTCAGAAAAGAAATCGCCAAACATACGATATTGATTTATAATTAGCTGTTTTCTGACCACGTGATTTGCTATGCCAGAGACTTTCGCGAGAAATATTTACCGCGATTTGAATCGACGCCAGATAATTCCATCGATAATTCATGGAACATCTCTAAACCGGACACACTGTGAGGCCCCCAGTACAGTGGAACCTCTCTAAACCGGACACCCAAGGAGCTCCCCAGTACAGTGGAACCTCTCTAAACCGGACACCCTGTGAGGCCCCCAGTACAGTGGAACCTCTCTAAACCGGCCACACTGTGAGGCCCCCAGTAGAGTGGAACCTCTCTAAACCGGACACCCTGGGAGCTCCCCAGTACAATGGAACCTCTCTAAACCGGACACCCTGTGAGGCCCCAGTACAGTGGAACCTCTCTAAACCGGACACCCTGGGAGGCCCCAAGTACAATGGAACCTCTCTAAACCGGACACCCTGTGAGGCCCCCAGTACAGTGGAACCTCTCTAAGCCAGACACATGGGAGGCCCCCAGTACAGTGGAACCTCTCTAAACCGGACACATAGGAGGCCCCCAGTACTTTGGAACCGTACATTGGAACCTCTCTAAACCGGACACACTGGGAGGTCCCCAGTACAGTGTAACCTATCTAAACCGGACAACGTAGGAGGTCCCCAGTACAGTGGAACCTCTCTAAACTTGACACCCTGGGAGGTCCCCAGTATAGTGGAACATCTCTAAACCTGACACCCTGGGAGGTCCCCAGTATAGTGGAACCTCTCTAAACCAGACACCCTGGGAGGTCGCCAGTACAGTGGAACCTCTCTAAACCGGACACCCTGGGAGGTCCCCAGTACAGTGGAACCTCTCTAAACCGGACACCCCGGGAGGTCCCCAGTACAGTGGAACCTCTCTAAACCAGACACCCTGGGAGGTCCCCAGTACAGTGGAACCTCTCTAAACCGGATAAACTGGGAGGTCCCCAGTACAGTAGAACCTATCTAAACCGGACACCCTGTGAGGCCCCAAGTACAGTGGAACATCTCTAAACAAGACACCTGGGAGGCCCCCAGTACAGTGGAACCTCTCTAAACCGGACACCCTGGGAGGCCCCTAGTACAGTGGAACCTCTCTAAACCGGACACATGGGAGGCCCCCAGTACTTTGGAACCTCTCTAAACCGGACACACTGGGAGGTCACCAGTACAGTGGAACCTCTCTAAACCGGACACCCTGTGAGGCCCCCAGTACATTGGAACCTCTCTAAACCGGACACACTGGGAGGTCCCCAGTACAGTGTAACCTATCTAAACCGGACACCCTGGGAGGTCCCCAGTACAGTGGAAACTCTCTAAACCGGACACCCTGGGAGGTCCCCATTACAGTAGAAACTCTCTAAACTGGATACCCTGGGAGGTCCCCAGTACAGTGGAAACTCTCTAAACCGGACACTCTGTGAGGCCCCCAGTACGGTGGAAACTCTCTAAACCGGACACCCTGTGAGGCCCCCAGTACAGTGGAACCTCTCTAAACCGGTCACACTGGGAGGTCCCCAGTACAGTGTAACCTATCTAAACCTGACACCCTGGGAGGCCCCCAGTACAATGGAACCTGTCTAAACCGGACACCAAGTGAGGCCCCGAGTACAGTGGATCCTCTCTAAACCGGACACATGGGAGGTCCCCAGTACAGTGGAACCTCTCTAAACCGGACACCCTGGGAGGTCCCAATTACAGTGGAACCTCTCTAAATCGGACACCCTTGGAGGTCCCCAGTACAGTGGAACCTCTCTAAACCAGACACCCTGGGAGGTCCCCAGTACAGTGGAACCTATCTAAACCGGACACACTGGGAGTTACCCAGTACAGTGGAACCACTTTACACCGGACACCCTGGGAGCTCCCCAGTACAGTGGATCGTCTCGAAACCGAACCCAGCTGGGAGGGTCGTATGTACAAGTGGAAACCTCTTCTAAAACCGGACACCCTTGGAGGCCCAAGTACAGTGGATTTCCTCTTACCGGACAACCCCTGGAGGCCCCCAGTAAAGTGGAAACCTCTCTAAACCGGACACCCTTGGAGGTCCCTGTAACAATGTAACTCCTCGAAACCGGACACGCTGGGAGCTCCCCCAGTAAGTGGAACCTCTCTAAACCGGACACCCTGGGAGCCCCCAGTAAACAGTGGAACCTCTCTAAACCTACACCCCGGGAGGTCAGTACAGTGGAAACCCCTAAACCAGACACCCTGGGAGGTCCCCTTGTACAGTGGAACCTCTCTAAACCGGAATAAACTGGGAGGTCCCCATACAGTAAAGAACCTATCTAAACCGGACACGCTGAGGCAAGTACAGTGGGGAAACATCTTGTAAACCGAACACCTTGGGAGGCCCCCATACAGTGGGAACCTCTCTTAAACCGGACACCCTGGAGACCCCAGTAACAGTGGACCTCTTCTAAACCGGACACATGGGAGGCCCCCAGTACTTTGGAACCTCCTAAACCGGACACCACGGGAGGTCCCCATACAGTGGAACTCTCTAAACGGACACCCTGTGAGGCCCCCAGTAACATTGTAACCTCTCTTAAAACCGGACACCCAGGGAGGTCCCCAGTACATGAAACCCTCTAAACCGGACACCCTGGGAGGATCCCCCAAAGGTACAGTGGAAACTCTCTAAACTGGACCAACCCTGGGAAGGTCCCCCAGTACAGTGGAACCTCTCTAAACCGGACACCCTAATAGGCAGTAACCGGTGGGAAAACTCTCTAAACCGACACCCCCCAACCCCCACAATTGAGGTTTCCCCCTAGTACAGTGGAACCTCTCTAAACCGGTCCCACAATAAACTGTGAGGTCCCCAGTACAGTGTAACAAATGGTAACTCTCTAAACCGGACACCCATGGGAGGCCCCCATGTAACTGTGAAACCCCATAACTAACGTACACAATGGACACCCCTGGGTATTGCCTCCAGTACAATGTGGACCATGTCTAAACCGTACCCCGGGTACAGTGGGAGGCCCCGCAGTAAACAGTGGATAACCTCTCTAAACCGGACACATATACACCGGGCTGGACCCCTGGTGGAACCCCAGTACACTGGAACGTGGAAACCTAAATCTAAACCGGACACCCAAACCTGGGAGGTCCCCGAGTACAGTGGAACCTCAAAGGTGGAACACTAAAAACCGGACACCCTTGGAGGTCCCCAGTACAGTGGAACCTCTCTAAACCAGACACCCTGGGAGGTCCCCAGTACAGTGGAACCTCTCTAAAACCGGACACATGGAGGCCCCCTGTACAGTAGAAAAAAAAAAACCCTTCTAAACCGACACCCTGTGAGGCTCCAAGTACAGGGGTGGACCACTGTAAACCGGGACACCTTTAGGGCCCCACCAGGGACCCCCAGTACAGTGGAACCTCTCTAAACCGGACACCCTAGGGAGACCCCCAGTACATGTAACCTATCTAAACCGGACACACTGGAGTTGCCCAGTTACAGTGGGAACCACTTTAAACCGACACCCTGGGAGCTCCCCAGTAAAGTGGATCGTCTCGAACCGGACACGCTGGGAGGTCGTATGTACAGTGAAACCTCTCTAAACCGGACACCCTGGGAGGTCCCAAGTACAGTTGAACCTCTCTAAACCGGACACCCTGGGAGGCCCCCAGTAAAGTTGAACCTCTCTAAACCGGACACCCTGGGAGGTCCCCAGTACAATGGAACGTCTCGAACCGGACACGCTGGGAGCTCCCCAGTACAGTGGAACCTCTCTAAACCGGACACCCCGGGAGGTCCCCAGTACAGTGGAACCTCTCTAAACCGGACACCCTGGGAGGTCCCAAGTACAGTTGAACCTCTCTAAACCGGACACCCTGGGAGGCCCCCAGTAAAGTGGAACCTCTCTAAACCAGACACCCTGGGAGGTCCCCAGTACAGTGGAACCTCTCTAAACTGGATAAACTGGGAGGTCCCCAGTACAGTAGAACCTATCTAAACCGGACACCCTGTGAGGCCCCAAGTACAGTCGAACATCTCTAAAACAGGACACCTGGGAGGCCCCCAGTACAGTGGAACCTCTCTAAAACCGGACACATGGGAGGCCCCCAGTACTTTGGAACCTCTCTAAACCGGACACACTGGGAGGTCCCCAGTACAGTGGAACCTCTCTAAACCGGACACCCTGTGAGGCCCCCCAGTACATTGGAACCTCTCTAAACCGGACACACTGGGAGGTCCCCAGTACAGTGTAACCTATCTAAACCGGACACCCTGGGAGGTCCCCAGTACAGTGGAAACTCTCTAAACCGGACACCCTGGGAGGTCCCCAGTACAGTGGAAACTCTCTAAACTGGACACCCTGGGAGGTCCCCAGTACAGTGGAAACTCTCTAAACCGGACACCCTGTGAGGCCCCCAGTACCGTGGAAACTCTCTAAACCGGACACCCTGTGAGGCCCCCAGTACAGTGGAACCTCTCTAAACCGGTCACACTGGGAGGTCCCCAGTACAGTGTAACCTATCTAAACCGGACACCCTGGGAGGTCCCCAGTACAGTGGAACATCTCTAAAACCTGACACCCTGGGAGGCTCCCCAGTACAATGGAACCTGTCTAAACCGAACACCCTGTGAGGCCCCCAGTACAGTGGATCCTCTCTAAACCGGACACCATGGGAGGTCCCCAGTACAGTGGAACCTCTATAAAAAACCGGACACCCTGGGAGGTCCCCAGTACAGTGGAACCTCTCTAAACCGGACACCCTTGGAGGTCCCCAGTACAGTGGAACCTCTCTAAACCAGACACCCTGGGAGGTCCCCAGTACAGTGGAACCTCTCTAAACCGGACACATGGGAGGCCCCCAGTACAGTAGAACCTCTCTAAACCGGACACCCTGTGAGGCCCCAAGTACAGTGGACCATCTGTAAACCGGACACCTGGGAGGCCCCCAGTACAGTGGAACCTCTCTAAACCGGACACCCTGGGAGACCCCCAGTACAGTGGATCCTATCTAAACCGGATAAACTGGGAGGTCCCCAGTACAGTAGAACCTATCTAAACCGGACACCCTATGAGGCCCCAAGTACAGTGGAACATCTGTAAACCGGACACCTGGGAGGCCCCCAGTACAGTGGAACCTCTCTAAACAGGACACCCTGGGAGGACCCCAGTACAGTGGAACCTCTCTAAACCGGACACATGGGAGGCCCCCAATACTTTGGAACCTCTCTAAACCGGACACACTGGGAGGTCCCCAGTACAGTGGAACCTCTCTAAACCGGACACCCTGTGAGGCCCCCAGTACATTGGAACCTCTCTAAACCGGACACCCTGGGAGCTCCCCAGTACAGTGGAAATCCTCTAAACCGGACACCCTGGGAGGTCCCCAGTACAGTGGAAACTCTCTAAACTGGACACCCTGGGAGGTCCCCAGTACAGTGGAAACTCTCTAAACCGGACACCCTATGAGGCCCCCAGTACCGTGGAAACTCTCTAAACCGGACACCCTTTGAGGCCCCCAGTACAGTGGAACCTCTCTAAACCGGTCACACTGGGAGGTCCCCAGTACAGTGTAACCTATCTAAACCGGACACCCTGGGAGGTCCCCAGTACAGTGGAACATCTCTAAACCTGACACCCCGGGAGGCCCCCAGTACAATGTAACCTGTCTAAACCGGATACCCTGTGAGGCCCCCAGTACAGTGGATCCTCTCTAAACCGGACACATGGGAGGTCCCCAGTACAGTGGAACCTCTCTAAACCGGACACCCGGGTGGGAGGTCCCCAGTACAGTGGAACCTCTCTAAACCGGACACCCTTGGAGGTCCCCAGTACAGTGGAACCTCTCTAAACCAGACACCCTGGGAGGTCCCCAGTACAGTGGAACCTCTCTAAACCGGACACATGGGAGGCCCCCTGTACAGTAGAACCCTTCTAAACCGGACACCCTGTGAGGCTCCAAGTACAGTGGACCATCTGTAAACCGGACACCTGGGAGGCCCCCAGTACAGTGGAACCTCTCTAAACCGGACACCCTGGGAGACCCCCAGTACAGTGGAACCTATCTAAACCGGACACACTGGGAGTTACCCAGTACAGTGGAACCACTTTAAACCGGACACCCTGGGAGCTCCCCAGTACAGTGGATCGTCTCGAAACCGGACACGCTGGGAGGTCGTATGTACAGTGAAACCTCTCTAAACCGGACACCCTGGGAGGTCCCAAGTACAGTTGAACCTCTCTAAACCGGACACCCTGGGAGGCCCCCAGTAAAGTGGAACCTCTCTAAACCGGACACCCTGGGAGGTCCCCAGTACAATGGAACGTCTCGAAACCGGACACGCTGGGAGCTCCCTAGTACAGTGGAACCTCTCTAAACCGGACACCCCGGGAGGTCCCCAGTACAGTGGAACCTCTCTAAACCAGACACCCTGGGAGGTCCCCAGTACAGTGGAACCTCTCTAAACTGGATAAACTGGGAGGTCCCCAGTACAGTAGAACCTATCTAAACCGGACACCCTGTGAGGCCCCAAGTACAGTCGAACATCTCTAAACAGGACACCTGGGAGGCCCCCAGTACAGTGGAACCTCTCTAAACCGGACACATGGGAGGCCCCCAGTACGTTGGAACCTCTCTAAACCGGACACACTGGGAGGTCCCCAGTACAGTGGAACCTCTCTAAACCGGACACCCTGTGAGGCCCCCAGTACATTGGAACCTCTCTAAACCGGACACACTGGGAGGTCCCCAGTACAGTGTAACCTATCTAAACCGGACACCCTGGGAGGTCCCCAGTACAGTGGAAACTCTCTAAACCGGACACCCTGGGAGGTCCCCAGTACAGTGGAAACTCTCTAAACTGGACACCCTGGGAGGTCCCCAGTACAGTGGAAACTCTCTAAACCGGACACCCTGTGAGGCCCCCAGTACCGTGGAAACTCTCTAAACCGGACACCCTGTGAGGCCCCCAGTACAGTGGAACCTCTCTAAACCGGTCACACTGGGAGGTCCCCAGTACAGTGTAACCTATCTAAACCGGACACCCTGGGAGGTCCCCAGTACAGTGGAACATCTCTAAACCTGACACCCTGGGAGGCCCCCAGTACAATGGAACCTGTCTAAACCGGACACCCTGTGAGGCCCCCAGTACAGTGGATCCTCTCTAAACCGGACACATGGGAGGTCCCCAGTACAGTGGAACCTCTCTAAACCGGACACCCTGGGAGGTCCCCAGTACAGTGGAACCTCTCTAAACCGGACACCCTTGGAGGTCCCCAGTACAGTGGAACCTCTCTAAACCAGACACCCTGGGAGGTCCCCAGTACAGTGGAACCTCTCTAAACCGGACACATGGGAGGCCCCCAGTACAGTAGAACCTCTCTAAACCGGACACCCTGTGAGGCCCCAAGTACAGTGGACCATCTGTAAACCGGACACCTGGGAGGCCCCCAGTACAGTGGAACCTCTCTAAACCGGACACCCTGGGAGACCCCCAGTACAGTGGATCCTATCTAAACCGGACACACTGGGAGTTGTCCAGTACAGTGGAACCACTTTAAACCGGACACCCTGGGAGCTCCCCAGTACAGTGGATCGTCTCGAAACCGGACACGCTGGGAGGTCGTATGTACAGTGAAACCTCTCTAAACCGGACACCCTGGGAGGTCCCAAGTACAGTGGAACCTCTCGAAACCGGACACGCTGGGAGCTCCCCAGTACAGTGGAACCTCTATAAACCGTACACCCTGGGAGGCCCCCAGTACAGTGGAACCTCTCTAAACCGGACACCCTGGGAGGTTCCCAGTACAGTGGAACCTCTCTAAACCGGACACCCTGGGAGGCCTCCAGTACAGTGGAACCTATCTAAACCGGACAAACTGGGAGGCCCCCAGTACAGTGGAACCTCTCTAAACCGGACACCCTGGGAGGCCAGTACAGTGGAACCTCTCTAAACCGGACACCATGTGAGGTCCCCAGTACAGTGGAACATCTCTAAACCGGACACCCTGGGAGGCCGCCAGTAATGTGGATCCTCTCTAAACCGGACACCCTGATAGCTGCCAAGTACAGTGGAACCTCTTTAAACCGGACACCCTGGGAGGTCCCCAGTACAGTGGATCCTCTCTAAACCGGACACCCTGGGAGGTCCCCAGTACAGTGGTACCTCTCTAAAACGGACACTCTGGGAGGTCCCCAGTTCAGTGGAGCCCCGCTAAACCGGACACCCTGGTAGGTCCCGAGTACAGTGGAACCTCTCTAAACCGGACACCCTGGGAGGTGCCCAGTACAATGGAGCCACTCTAAACCGGACACCCTGAAAAACTGAAAACAAGCAGATGACTACGGCAGGACACGCGTGAGTGGTTTGTGATCTTGAACAGACATTAACATCGGAGATAAAGCGGCAATGAAACCTATCAAAGTTAAGCACAACTAACCTTTCTCTGTGTTCGGCTTAGAGAGGTTAAACTGTATGTTTTACGTTTCCACAACGCAGTGTGTGATCAAACATTATACGTTTTCACAGTATAACACTGACTAATGTGTTTATCATTCAAAATAAAATCCGAAAAAAATGTAAAAAAAAACATATGCATGTAATTATTGGTCAATGACTACAAAGCGATTTGAGTATGCGTACTAGTATCATTGTCCAAATCAAACACAAGTGAAACACAAATCATCTGTATAAACCAATTGCACTACTTCAGTGAATCATCGAGATAGGGGATATCATCGAGATACTGGTGCACGATTGTACTGCAAAACATTAGATCATTGAAGAACAATAGCGTCAACTTGTATCATAGCCAGAGAACCATCACCAGTATGTACGCACTGCTAGAACTCCAATACCCGGACGATGCTCAATGGGCGGCACAATAAGCTGGGACGAGAGTGGGGAATGATACAAAACGCTGAAATAATTTAGTTGAATCTTTGAACACTCGTGTTCATATTCACGATGTGGCAAATTAGATATCAATATACCCAAAGGAGACGTATGAACCCACGTAAAGCTAAACTATATGACCGCGGCCCACATGTCACCACCGAGGCTTTGGTAGTACAGTGGGGTCAGCGTGTAAGTGCACACACGAACGAACACGACAGGTTGGATCCAACCTGTCGTGTTCGTTCGTGTGTGCACTTACACACTGACCCACTGTATACCGAAACACTTTAACCAATCACTTTAACCGGACACACGTACGTACGATGGGCGTACGTACGGCAATGTGCCGACTATATCGCGCTGTCCGCAAGCGGGCGCGACAAAAACTAACCCAACACATCTTGATAAACATATCACACACGGTCAGCGGTTGATGACGTTACACGGCTGGATCGAATAACGTCATATCAATGTGATGACGAGAGCCTCGGAATTCCTACGAGTTTCCTACCCTTGCCTAATAAACGTGATACCAACGTACATTAGCCTGGTATTTATTCCCTACGTAACTGGTATTACGTTTATATCAAACTCGGCTCGGAAACAGTAAGAATTCCTTGGCGATCTTCGGAATTCCTAAGGTTCCTAGCTTTGCCAAATAAACTTGATATCAAAGAGACTATATATCTACTGTCTGTTTCACGAAACCTGCCCAAATGTTTAATACGGCCATATAAACAATGCAAAAACACTATTTGTGTTCGACAATATTAAATTTTATCAAAATTGAGCCTTCTATTTATTTCGTGAAATTTGGTCAAATATTGATTTTATTTCGAAATGTTTATTTCTCTATGGGAAAAAAGAGGTGAAGTAGCTGAGGGAGTAGTAAAAAAAAATAAAAAAAAATAATGGAAATTGCTTCCGAAACCTGGCTAGATAGCTTAGAAATGATTTAACTAAGAAAACAAAAGTTACATTTTGAAAATCGGTTCACTATTTCTGAAATTATAAAAATCCCCCATATTAAATCCCCATAGACATCTTCACTCTGTGAAGATGTCTATTGGGATTTAACATGGGGAAATTGTATTATCGTAATAAAATAAATATTGGACCAAATTTCACGAAATAAAAAGTAAGCTCATTCTTAAATTTTCCTTTAATTTAATATTATCGAAAACAATATTGCATTTGTTATATATCCGTAAAATTTGGGCAGCTTTCGTGAAACAGACAGTTGTCTGGTATTCTCTATGGATGTGGCTGCAACTGAAGGAATGGGTCTTATGTGTTTTGCGACCAGTGTTGATCCAGTTCAGCATGTGCATCCTCACAGTCTGATCAGAATCTGCACTATCCGCCATTCCATCAATTAACCAGCTTTCATGCTTCTAACAAGCATTACAATTCGTTATCAGGATACAGGAGTGTGTTACGTGTATTTCGCTAGGTGCTACACTGATCACAAACCCCATCAGCCCCCTTTCTCCAGTAACAGACACAAATATGTCACACTACACGATGTCCATGGACATCAAATATACATTCAATCTGCAGATATATTAATTGGGGCGAATCGGAAACCGACCCTTTATTGAGTTACTTTACATCAATACCGCGGGGTACCAGAAACGTCATTAGTGCTGAAACACGATAACTTATTCAATATTGGTAAACATACATGTACGTAGACACATCCGTGAAACAATATAGGAGGCCATTGGGTGATTGGCTACGACAAAAACGATTTATTGTGGCGTTTTAACAGTTCCCAGTACTGGGGAATCACGTGAGTCAAATAGGAGGTAATTTTACTATGTTTTACATGATCAGTAGCCTATTTCATCAACATTGCAAAGTATACTTTTCTAGCAAAGTATACTTTGAGGCAGAAATCATTATTTTTTCCAGAAATGCATTATCTCAAATAGAACTAACGACTGCATATATTGATGATTAAAAGTATGCAGAATTATTATACTGAATTTATTACATTATCACAGCCAAAATGGCTGTGATAATGTAATAAATTCAGTATAATAAAAATTAATAAATTTATCCTTAAATTGAATATTTCTCCCTCAAAGTATACTTTGCTAGGTAAGTATACTTTGCAATGTTGGTGAAATAGGCTACTGAAGATAAAAGGCGGTAAACCTTTTTTTCTGACATACCTTACAGTAATTGCAATTTACAGCTGAATACACTGGTATAATATGGGACAGGCCATGTGATTGTGTACCTAAGAAGATGTGCAAAGTCTCATGAACATACAGACGGGCAGACGGACGGACAGGCAGACAGACCGGACAGACAGAGTGGCGACTGTATGCATCCCGACGTTTTCGTCGGAGTACATACACACTCACGAGAAGTCACTAGGCTATTAGACAGCATCACGTGTTTAACAAGATGTCGTGGTAGTTATTGCGTCCAATTTAGCTAATCTTGACCAGCTAGTAAGTCTTCTTGACGCGATAATTACAGCGGCTTGATAGCGGGGGAGGAACCTGTCATAGACACAAGAATCGTGCACTTCGTGACACCTTTTTTAAATTTGGCATGTTGTTAAGGCAGGCCATGAGGTTTTCAAAAAATACCGGCTACAAGTTGGCGGTCACACCTGGTGACCTGTAGCTGCGAAATTCAAAATGGCCGCCAACGGACAAGAAATGCACTATTTCGCGGCTTCTGCTCATCGTATCTTCAAGTATAATACCACTTTTCTGGTGTTTTTCAGGATGGAGAATTCATTTCTGGTTTTAAGGTCATTTTAAATATCATAGAGGTCATATACATGTTATTGGGTGTTTCAAAATGTGCCATATTTACCCTATTTATTAGGACACTCTTTATTTTGGAACATCCCTATTATTTTGTCATATAAACTGTTTGCTAGAAGCTAGAAGTTTAATTAATGTTGAACAGTGCAGATCCTGATAAGACTGCATGAAATCGCAGTCTGATCTGGGTCTACACTGGTGCAGATCCTGACTGAGCGGAAGCGCAGGCTGATCTGGGTCTACACTGGTCGCATATGTTTATCTAAATGCTCCAATGACAGGTTGTATCCCAGGCGCCTAGTGTGTATGTATTACGCGATTGGGCAATAATCTTGCAACACCGCCATGGTTTTTGTCAAATACGAATGGTTAATTTATTATCTACCACGATAATAATCCCATTTCTGTTTAATACTAATGTCTTTGAAAATGAGTGATAATCCTCTAGATTTGAGGAAGAAAACTGATTGGGCACTTTGTTGCTTTTGTCAGTCTGAAACAGCTAAGAAGCTGATGCATCCATACAAACAAGCGTGTTATCACCAAGCCTATGACACTATTGAAAAAGACTTCACTAATTGTCTTGATAATAATGTGACGCTTCCACATGGTATGACACGGGAGTGCCTTAAAGGAGAGGGTGAGGAATGTATTTCCAAGTCGCTTCTGAACAACAAGGCCGTGTATCATAAGACATGTCGTGACAATATACGAACGCACATTGTAGAGCGCAAATTGAAAAAAAGTACACAGGGTGAGATGGAGGCTTCTTTCTCCACATTTAGCCCGAAGAAAACGCGGACAAGTTTTGATGCAAACTGTGATAGGAAACGGCCGCAGTGCGTTTATTGTCACTTGTACCAGGAGGACAACAGCGAGCCGATCAGCAGGGCGATGTCTGATGATAATAACATGAAGGCGATGGCAAAGGAAGCTCAAAACTGGATTGTCTATGCCCGGGTCAATGCTGCATTTGATGCTACCGCAGGTGATCTCTACTATCATAAGACGTGCTACCGCAAGCTTGAAAATGAAGCACGTGCAGCGAAGTTAAAACAGTCAAAGAAGAATAAGACTCCAGCACAACCATATGACCTCCTTGTTATGGCCGAGCTCGTTGCATTTATTCAATACAACGTAAGTGTGATGAAGCTAGCAGACCTTAGGAAGCTATATAGTCAGCGACTGCAGCACGTTGGTTCTGAATGGCTTATGGTAGAAATACCCCCAACTCGATTCAAAGAACATTTACTGCTGAAGCTGGGTGGTGAATGGGAGGCCTTCACTAAAGGCAGAGATGTGTTGTTCTCAACTAAAACAAAAGCAGGTTCTTTATTGTCAGAATCTCTGATCCAGGAACTCTCTGAAGAAGAGGCAAAATTGATAGTTGAAGTTGGGCTTCTCTTGCGAAAGCACATACTTTCATCTCAAGCCCCTTTTATGGGATCATTCTCCCCTCAATGCTTGAGTGAGCCAGTACCCAATGCACTTTTGACTCTTCTGCGAGTCCAGTATCCAAAATACAGAAGACCACGAGACTATTAGTGCCAGAACTCGTGTGGCTTGCACTCTTTCTCAGCTGTTGATAAGTAATGCAGCAAAATTCACTACCAATGCACATAACCTCTATCAATCGCGTGACAGAGAAACACCGATGCCTCTATATATGGGCTTGAAGTTACATGCTCATGATCGTCTGAAAATACTTATCAGGGAGTTTCATCAACTGGGACTTACAGTTTCCTACGATCGCATTATGGCTGTACGAAGAAGATTCGCACGAGCAGTCTCAAAGAGGTTCAAAGAGGAGGGTGTTGTAGTACCAACTAACTGCAAACGCGGAGTTTTCTCAACAGCGACTACCGACAATATTGATGTTTCCGGCAGGACTGATATGCATGGTACATCCATCACTCTGATTGGTCATCTGAGTAAGGACAATATAGGTACCGATCCTCTACCGCTGACACTGGATGTTTCAGAAGACACTCCAATTGAACTAGCTGATGAATTTGTAGTCGTTCCTTTTGTTGAAGATCTTGGGGGAGATATCAGTCTTGCATCTATCCAAGAAGGTGGTGGACGGGCAACTAGAACTGAGCATGTGGGTGTAGAAGAGGAAGCGTGGTTGACCCATGTATCGAGCATGAGCACGAAGGATAAGGTTGACGACAAGTGGCAGTTGGATGAGGTACCTGTCACATTCTGGGGCTTACAGAGTTGTGGGTTGGATTCGGAAGTGGAAAAGCGTACACAGATATCCCCATTCATGAAGTATCTTTGCAGCTTGGACCTGCTAAGTGTAAGACACTACCATTCTTCCATGCATTTACAGGTTGCGACATAACATCTAGCATGCTAGGCATTGGGAAGAAGACAGGATGGAATGCTTGGATGAACTTTCCAAACGTAACTGAAAACTTAATCGAAAATCCGAAAGAGCTGACAGATGATTCTCTCCAAATGCAATGCATTGAGCAACTTACAGTGCTCATGTACAGTAAGAACAGTTACAGTGTTACTGTAAATGAAGCACGACGCCTTATGTTCACTCACAGTCTTAGATCTCTAGAGAGCATTCCACCTACGAAAGCAGCCTTGTACCAGCATGTCAAAAGAACTATTCTTGTGTCAGCTTTCGTTTGGCATCAAGCTTTGGAGAAACAATTATGTCTGCCAGGTCCTGCACAGTATGGTTGGGAATGGAGTGGACGCACCAAGACATGGGTACCGTATTGGACAGATTTGGGAGAGGCTAGTCCTGCCTGCGCACTTATGCTTCACTGCACCTGTGTCAAAGCTTGCAAAGGGAATTTTAAATGTTTTAAAGCTGGATTGAGGTGCACACCACTGTGCAAGTGTCAAGGTGGTTGCTGCAACAACACTGAGTGATATTATCTAGCAGGAAAATAGCTATGACGTCAGCGTGAGTCAGGATGACAATGTCATTGATACTAATAACCTTTCTACAGTTTCTGTTTAGTTATTTTTTTAATTATGCTATAATTGTGCATTACTGTTTCTTTCATTGTGAGAATGATTGTTGTAATTTGATTGAAACAAATTTAGAAGTAGTGTTGGTAGGCTTTTATCATATAATTATGTTGCTAGTTCAAGGAATATCATACATGTATCAAGACTTTTCGTTAATTTATGTTCGTCAAATAAAGGTCACGTATGAGCATTATAAGGTATTTTCAAAAAGACTAACTGTTTTGTCATGCTTAGCCCTATATGGCATAGTACTTTTGATATTCCTAATCTACCAATAGGTACGACTTTTTTTAGCACATTTTTGTTAAATTGTATTCAATTTCCAAAATTTCAGACATGATACTTTTTAATTTGTGCAATATTAATAATTAGCACAATATCGTCATGCATACCCAATCGTTTAGGTTTGAATATCATAATACCCTTAAATTAACATTAAAACCAAAATAGACTAGATAAATTAATTCCTCATACTCAAAAACATCAGAAAAGTGGTATTATACTTGAAGATACGATCAGTAGAAGCCGAGAAATGGTGCATATCGTGTCCGTCGGTGGCCATTTTCAATTTCGCAGCTACAGGTCACCAAAGGTGTGCGCCAACTTGTAGCCGGTGGTTTTTGAAAACCTCATGGCCTGCCCTAACACCATGCCAAATTTGAAAAAGGTGTCACGAAGTGCACGATTCTGACAGGTTCCTCCCCCGCTATGAGTCGTCTTTAGTTAGCTAATATATTGACCATATCAGATACGCCGTGTGATTTTGTACCTAAGAACTTGAGCGATATCTACTGTCTGTTCCACGTTTTGCTGCCGACGAACTTTTGGCTATTAAACACATTAAATCTAAAAAATATTTAAAAGTACTTTTTTTATCAATAACGCAAAAGTCAACCTCCCCAAAAAATTTATTTCATGAAATTACATCAAATATTGATTTTATTGCGAAAAAACGACTTTCCTATGGGAATTTAACATGGGGGTTAAACATAGATATTTAAAATTATTTTTTTTATTTGTGGACCGATTTTCAAAATCTAACTTTTGTTTTCTTAGTTACATCATTTTGAAGCTATCTCGCCAGGTTTCGGAGTCAATTTCCAAAAATTTGGAAATTGACTCCCTATGTTAAATTCCCATAGGAAAATCGTTTTTTCGCAATAAAATCAATATTTGATGGAATTTCATCAAATCATTTTTTTTGAGGAGGGTGACTTTTTTTATTGATGAAAAAGTACTTACTTTTAAATATTTTTTAGATTTCATGTGTTTAATGGCCAAAAGTTCGTCGGCAGCAAAACGTGGAACAGACAGTAGTAACAATACTTACAATATGTACGATATTTTCCATAAATGACATCGAAATATGTTGGCGTGTCTCATATGGTTAATACATTAGCTAAGACGAGTCAGCTACCACGTGATCCCGCCATCAGGGCGTGGGATCACGTGGTTTCCGAAAGGTCATAAATTAGTGTAAATAACTGTTCAAAGGTCCCATAATACACATCGTCTTTGGTGCGCTATGATCATCAAAATGTGCCCGTTTGTTAGTAAGATTTTAAAGAAAATCTGCTTAAAAAATTACATCACGACTTACGTCATGTCGCAAAATCAGCTGTGTAAACGTCGGAAAGCACGTGATCCATACCCTGATGGCAGATGGTGGAACTACGACACCGCACAGGTAACGACCCAATGCCTATAAATACAATGTACATTAAATATACATAACATTATCAATAAGTGGAGAAAACTAATTAAATAATATTTAATTAACTCCCTTTTATAAGACATTAATGTGTTAGTTATAACAGGGAGTAAACATACAGTGGGGTCAGCGTGTAAGTGCACACACGAACGAACACGACAGGTTGGTTCCAACCTGTCGTGTTCGTTCGTGTGTGCACTTACACACTGACCCCACTGTATATTCTTTAACTTATTTGTGTTTTCACTCATTGATATGTGTAGGCATATCTAATGTATTTAGATATTTTGGTGCGTTACTTTAACCTGTGCGCCACCATAGATAGCTAACGACACAGTTCACCAGTTCACGGCGCGGTATACACTCGGTTAGACAGCATTATTCATAATTCTTCTTCTTCTTCTCTGAAGTCGCGTGCACTGGGTCACATTTGCATACTCTCGTTTTATCTCGCAATTCTCTCGGGCAACGATGATGACGCGTGAACTATCTTTCTGGCGTCAATCACGGAACGAACATACGAAACACACATCAATCAAGAAATAATATTCGTATTTTATAAAAAAATATAATGCTCCCTATAGTTCTAGGTCAATCGCTGGCCGACATCTACTTGCGAACGTTAACTCTTGCAATTTACTCCAGTACCGTCCGTAGCTAGTAAATTGCAAGAGTTACCGTTCGCAACTAGCCATCATCGCGCTCCGCTTATTTCACATATTGCAATATTTAACCCCAGTAAGTTACATGTTACCAGATTTAATAATCACGGTAACTTGCAATTTACCAGCTACGGACGGTAATTGCAAGAGTTACCGTTCGCAACTAGCCAACATCGCGCTCCGCTTATTTCACATGTTGCACTATTTAACCCCAGTATGTTACATGTTACCATATTTAATAATTACTACCTGCTCGACAGGAAATGGAAAAGCAATACTCGGATGGGAGACTGCATTATAAACCTCGTTAATTATAAGTATGGTATTGTTCGCATATTGTATTTATTCCAACATGTGACCAATAACTTATACTAATTTGTCATGACAGTGAAGACAGTTAAGAATGAGCCTTCTTTTTATTTCGTGAAATTTGATCAATATATTGTTTATTACTAAAAATTAGTTTTATATGGGGAAAAAGAGGTGGAGAGAGAACCTGGAGGAGGTGTCGAAAAACGATTTTTTTGGAAATTGATTCTGAAATCTAGCTAGATAGCTTGGAAATTATCTAACTAAGAAAACAAACGTTACATTTTGAAAATCGGTCAACTACATATCTCTGAAATTAGAACAATTTCCCCATGTTGAATCCCCAGACATCTTCTCTATGGGGATTCAACATGGGGACATTGATTTTTCGCAATAAAATTAATATTGGACAACATTTCACGAAATAAAAAGTAGGCTCATTCTGAAATTTTTCTATAATTTAATATTATCGAAAAATATATTGTGTTTGCATTATTTATATTGCCGTACACAGGCGCGGATCCAGGATTTCGGGTTAGGGGGGGCGTAACTATTTTGCACTATTTTACTATATTATCGAACGAGCTATGCTCGTTCGCTAATATAGTCAAGTATTGCAAAATAGTCGACCGAGCAGAGCTGAGGATAGCGCTAGGGGGGTCAGGGGGCATTCCCACCCCCCGGAAAACTTTTGAAATCAACATCGCATTTCCTGCGTTCTGGCGCATTTTGGAGCACAAATATTGACACTGTCACAGTATGTTTATACATGATTTTTGATTGAAAACGTTTACATTTTGAAACAAGACAACGACCGAAAAATGCATAGAATACATGGCACTTGGCATGAAACTTGCCTTGTAACTTGTAAACAATTTTAGGGGGGGGGGCGCACGCCGGGTCCGCCCCCACCTGAATCCGCCCATGGTACAATTTGGGAAGTAGTAAAAAAAGCACGAGCCTGACAGGCCACACATGGTATACGCCACATTTCCCCAGCTGCACATCACATGGCTCCCTGAATCAGTGTTTTAAAAATCACGCGTGTTATCGGTTTGAACACTGGACCAGTAAATTGGCTAATAATGTCTAGACAAATTTTGGAGTATAACATTTGGCTGTTTTGTCGCCCATGTGGGTGTAAGTAAGTTAGCTAAATTGTCCAATCGATGCAGTGACTTTGGGAGAACCTCTGCCTCTTGCATGTCAGACAAGATCAACCAGTGAATGTACAGTACAGATTTGTTGAAAGCTTCCGAATGAACGGAAAGGAATATAAAACGAAGTGAAAACGATCGTTTTGTACAACGATATATGTATGTATAGAAACGTTTATTTTTAGTGGTTTGTGTTTGTGAAAATGATAAGTTTTCGCAAGTATCCAGCTTTCACCTATTTAAACACCTGTCGTTTCTTTCAACGTATCGTTAATTAGAAAATGATGTTTTTGTTGATTTAAACGTGTCACGTTTAAATCAACAAAAACATAATTTTCTAGCTATAAAAAACTGAAAATGATGTCACAACGATTTGTACACGAAGCGCAATCATTCGTTTGCGGAACCAGGAACAAATATAGGCTGTACATTATCAGTCTATTCGCAATTAATGATGAATATATACGTCGTCTTTACACGCATTATAAGTATTCAGTTATTGTTCACATATTGGATTTTTAAGGAATTAAATGTGAGGGAGCGCTAGCAATCGCAGCATTTAGTTCCTGAAAAACCCAATATGTATACAATAACATGCTTATAATTAGCCATATTTATAATGCAGTCCATCCAAGTATTGGTTTTCCATTTCCCGTCGAACAAGTAGTCAATACATTAAATCTGGTAATCTGTAACGTATTGGGGTTAAGTCTTGTAATAATGTGAAATAAATGGAACGCGATCCTGGCCAGCGATTGGCTTAGAAAAGAGAACAAATGATAAGTCGCCGTAACTACACAACGATTGCGTCAGTACGACGTACAAACTGGTCACGAGGTAAATTTAATTGAAGATAGATAGTCCGAAATATTGTTAAAATATGTGATACTGGTTAAAAATGGTATCAGTCTATACAAATGTTAATTGGAAACACTAACGTTAAAACAAAAAGAAAAAGAAAATGATCCGGGGTAAACATGACAGTCTTAAGTATGTAATCAGCAAACACACATACATGTATATCTGTGGCCCGTTTCACTAAACTTCGTACGACTAAAATGTTCGTAAGTGCAAATTTAAAATTGTCTGTAAATTTCAATTTATGGATTTACATTTATTGAGCATAGGCTGCATATGCAGCCTATGCTCAATAAATGTAAATCCAATAATTATTTACAAGAAAACAATGTTAATGTGAAATTTACAGACTATCATAATTTTGCACTGAAGAACATTTTAGTCGTACGAAGTTTAGTGAAACGGCCCCCTGGCTTCGATTGGAGAAATTGGGCTTGTGGGATGTGTGACCAGTGTAGCTCCTGATCTAATAGCACGCTCATGTGGCCTGACAACGACATATATGGACCGTTAGAAGCATGCCGGGTGTTTCATTGATGTAATGGCGAGCAGTGTAGATCAGACTGCGGATGCAGATGCTGATCTGGATCTACCCTGGTCACAAAGCCCATAAGCCCCATTTCTCCAGTCACAACCACATATAAGTTTAGAAGTAACAAAATGAATCCCACTCGTGCAATGTTCCTAGTAGTAGCAAACTCGGCAGAACTAATTCTTACGGATTTTATATGAAGTGTTGTTTGTGCAAATTACAACACAATTTGCGAAAACCATTTTCCCATGTGATAACAAACGTATCATATTATATTATTTCACGGAGATGCGAGTATATACTTATTTCTTTGGCGAATACCCCAATGAATAATATGTCAATAAGTACATCGTCATATGGACACATAATTTCATTGTATAGGTCATTCTGCGGTCAAGAATCTGGACAGTCGTTTACATATTTATTTGACAACTTACAGTGGGGTCAGCGTGTAAGTGCACACACGAACGAACACGACATGTTGGTTCCAACCTGTCGTGTTCGTTCGTGTGTGCACTTACACGCTGACCCCACTGTAGTCGAGTCACAGCGGAAGCTCTCGACACCGGACACCCTGGGAGGTCCCCATGGTGCCCGGTTTCGAGAGGTTCAGCAGTGATTAAGGTATATCAGCACTCCCAAGATGAGGGGCGTTCACAAAGTTCCGATACGAATCCATACATGCTTTGCAATCATGAACATACATTATTGCTACAGGTAAACTACAGTACTTGAACACATCCATCGTTGACACAATGAGGTCCACAGGGTGTCCGGTTTCGAGAGGTTTCGCTGTGATTCATGAATGTCAAGCATATATATCGATACGTACTTTGCAATCACGAACATACATTATCATTATTATTATAATTAGAGATTAACTACAGTAAGACACCTCTATCGATAACAAAATGAGATCCACATGGTGTCCGGTTTCGAGAGTTTCCGCTGTGAATAATCAGGAATGTCAGCACTCCGATGAACATATATACTTTGCAATCACGAACACAACTTATTAATACAGATGCATGCAGTAAGACTTACTACAGTAAGACATATCCAGAATTAACACAAAGATATCCAACATTGTCCGGTTTCGAGAGGTTCTTGAATATGAAATTTCAATCATGAACAGACGTTGCCATTAGAAATAAAGGACAACGTAACCCATCACCATTTAGTACTGGGGATTTATGGATCTCCGGGGTCGAGAGGTTCCAACTGTAAGTCAGGAATATGATTGCTCCAAATACTCTGAACTACGGTGTACCGCTTAGGCCATCGTAATATCGCTATTGGATCGATACTATGATAACACGATACTACGATACTTCCGATTAGGCCATCGTAATATCGCTCTTGTGTCGATACTACGATAACATGACCATACGATAGTACGATGACGATAATACGATACTACGTTGACGATAGTACGATGCTACGATGACGATAGTACGATACTACGATGACGATACTACGATGACGATAGTACGATGACGATAGTACGATGCTACGATGACGATAGTACGATACTACGATGACGATAGTACGATGCTACGATGACGATAGTACGATACTACGATGACGATACTACGATGACGATAGTACGATACTACGATGACGATAGTACGATGCTACGATGACGATAGTACGATACTACGATGACGATAGTACGATGCTACGCTGTTGATAGTACGATACGACGATGACGATAGTACGATACTACGATGACGATAGTACGATACTACTATGACGATTGTACGATACTACGATGACAATTGTACGATGCTACGATGACGATTGTACGATGCTGCGATGACAATAGTACGATACTACGATGACGATTGTACGATGCTACGATGACGACTGTACGATGCTACAATGACGATTGTACGATGCTACGATGACGATAGTACGATACTACGATGACGATTGTACGATACTACGATGACAATTGTACGATGCTACGATGACGATTGTACGATGCTACGATGACGATGTACGCATGACGATAGTCTACTCGATAGTACTACTGTCGATTGACGTACTATAGATTGACATAACAACTATGATGTACGTACTACGATACGTCTATACGATGCTACTAATGACGATTGTACGATGCCTACTGCGATTGTACGATCTACGATAGACGATTGTACGATACTACGATGATGATAGTACGATGCTTAACGATGACGATGATATACGATACGATGAACGATTGTACGATCTACGATGTACATCTACATGACGAATTACATACTACATGACGATTGTACGATGCTACGATTACGATTGTACGATGCTACGATGACGATAGTACGATACTACGATGACGATTGTACGATGCTACGATGACGATTGTACGATGATACGCTGTTGATAGTACGATGCTACCTTGACGATATTACGATCTGAAGAGACTAAGATATAAAGTACATGTAGGATGTGTCAGTAAGCGATAGCCGTCTTATTAACCTGCATATCGGCCTGGTAAGTCCGAATATTTATTGTCGTATGAATTCATTGAATTTACGGACCTGAACAAAGTCATATTCACCGAGGCCGAAGGCCGAGGTCAATATGACTGTTCGAAGGTCAGTACATCTTGTGTACGTAAACTCAAAAAACAATACTTAATTTATTATATAGCTTATGGTTCTGCTTAAACCCGACTGACATTTAATTACAAGGTTTATTTTCAGTTTGCATCCATTGTTCTTGTTTTGCTGTCAGGTGCGAAGTGCGTATACTGACTCGCGTATCCAGGTCAATATCACATTTAGAATAACACTCGGATTTCCAGGTGAATATCATACATGTCCGCAATCATGTGACCTTCTATTGGGCAATCTCATTGGCTGAACTTCTCATTCATATACTAATTGCGCTTAGTGTCATTACCTTTGGAATATCAGTGAGTCAGCATATTCAATCTTTCAAATTATAACGAGTACCCACATATTTTGAACACCCCTCGTATATTTACTTACATACACGTACACAACATAGTTGATACTTTGAACCTGTTCTGATCAATATCATGGCTGTACAGCAGTTGGTAAATTTGTCTCAATATGACGTAATGCATGTGATTTTGTATCTACGAACATGTGCGATATTTCATGACATATATATGTATAGTTATTACAGAAACTGTGATATTTTCTGTAAATGACGCCAAAAGTTGACGAAATTTTCATAGCAAATGCGGAATTCAATTCCGCATTTGCTATGAAAATTTCGTCAACTTTCATCGGCATTTACGGAAGCTATCGTAAATTTGGTAGCAATAAAATCATGAAATAACGCAAATGTTCTTAGGTTCAAAATTATATGGCGTGTCTCAAATGCGGCAATGCATGTGATTTTGTACCTAAAAAGATGTGCAATTTCTCAAGAATAAATACTTACAAGTATTTACGATGATGAAATATTCAGAGCACAGCGGACTATAATTCCACATTCGCTCTGCAATGTTCTTCCACTGTCGACGTCATGTACAGACAATATCACCGTATCTGTTTTCATGGCAACACGTACATTTTCCTATGTACAAAATCATATGGCTCGTCTCATGCAAGTATGTGATACCGTGTACCTGTTCAGATGGTAAAGTATTCGCACTCCATATCTGGGGCCCGTTTCACTAAACTTCGTACGACTCAAATGTTCGTAAGTGAAAAAGTATATGAAAGTTTGTAAATTTCACATTAACAATGTTTTCTATGAAATACTTATTGGATTTACATGTATTGAGCATATGCTGCATATGCTCAATAAATGCAAATCCATCAATATACATTTCCAGATGATCCTAAATTTGCACTTACGAACATTTTAGTCGTACGAAGTTTAGTGAAACGGGCACCAGATGAACTACCATCACATACTACTCGATTGAGAATCGAACTCGGGGCAGCATTTGCGAAAAGCGCTCGTGACCGATTGCGTTAACCGGACAACCACTCATCTACAGACGGGAATGCACTTGCATAAGGGGAGTACCGAACCATCAGCACTGAAAGAGTATCATGATCCGATACCAGGCACCCTTCTTGCAGCAGATCCCAGAAACGTTCACCTTTGAGCTATGAACGCTAACACATACATTCATCGGTATGATACAACCGATAGAAAGACGAAAACTTCGCTTGGTGGTGGTATAACTATGTTTTATCCCGTCAACACAGTGTGTATGTGCCGTGAAACACGGTGCCGTGAAATATTTTTGATATCCTGTCAATACGACCTAATCACTGTGTATGAGTATGTGCGGTGGCTGGGGTTATTTGTATTGCATTTTAAAGCTATTTGTAGGTGTTGACGGGATAAATAGTATAGTAGGTTAGTGCCGTGAATGGGAAAACATATCTGGCGCGGCACGGAAACGGGATGTGCTCGGCAGAGCCTCGCCCATCCCGTTTCCTAAGCTTTGCCAGATATGTTTTTCCGTTCACAGCACTAACCTACTATTCTCTACAACACACACATCATCTTCGCATTTCCACACACGCCTAGATTTGAGAATTACCATCGTGCTCCTCACGATATAACTGTAGTACCACTCCGACTCGTTTCACTAGAAGTGCCAAGAATTAGATAACAATCACGAAACTGTGTTCCACAAAGCCAGCGTTATAACCGTCTAAAGCTGTATAGTCTAGAACACGGTTCGTCCGGCTGTGTCACGTCATACTCAGTCGGGGAACCGTGTTCGAGGGTTCGTTTTCACACGACAAGTAATAAACGATAATACGCCAACCTGTTGAATCCGGATTCGCTGCGCGTAGACTATACTAGTCACGGGTTTTATTATGTAGTGAAATCTCTCTAAACCGGACACCCTGGGAGGTCCCCAGGGTGTCCGGTTTAGAGAGGTTTCATTGTAAATTAAGGACATGCCCATTCGGAGACATACGTGCGTGCTGTGCAATCATGAACATGCATTATCATCTGAGATAAATGACCAAGATCCCGTAACCATAAAATCACAGATGTGTTCGTGACGTCTGGTTTAGAGAAGTTCCAATGTATACTTCTTATCCCACTTTTTACATAGGATGTTTACATCCTGTGTTATACTTTCGTTCGTATGAACAATATCAAAAGACTATTTTTTGCGGAAATTCAGATGAATATTTTCAACGGCCTGTTTTCAAATTTCACATTGACACCGATGTGTTGAAAATAACCTGTGTAATATACTTATTTGAATAATTAAACAACCGAGAATCTCATTGTGTATATTACGCTCCATTTTATAATAATATGTGGAACTATTGTGTTGCCAGTTAACAAAATCCCGGTAGGTACTTCGTCTCCAAAAAAGAGCAGACCGTGGCCGAGGGTAGAAATTCGGACTGCCACACTGGCGACCCGGGTTCGATCTCGGCCAGGGCGTCAGTATGGTCTGAGATACATTGTATTTTTTAATTTGTTTTATTATTAATATTGTTGTCATTTCCAGTTGTTTCATAGAAAAACAACAACAATAGTGTGAAACCTCACTAAACGGGCCATCCGACTGTTGATAATGCGTATAGCTCTCCCCCCGCTGTACGTGTTGATATTTTAATTAACGGTTTATACAATGTAACCCACTGTAGTGTGAGTATACTATGACGATGGAACTTTAACAACGAATAGTGTGTACAGTGAAACCTCACCAAACGGGCCATCCTACGCATTGTGACGCGGTTAGTGGCCGCTGTAAGTTGTTGCCCTTCCGAACGTTTTCTACAATGTAACACGCTGTACTATCGGTATGCTACATGTACGACGAACTGGGGCCGTTTTACTAAACTTCGTACGACTAAAATGTTCGTAAGTGCACAATTATGATAGATTTCACATTAACAATGTTTTCTTGTAACCAATTATTGGATTTACATTTATTGAGCATAGGCTGCATATGCAGCCTATGTTCAATAAAAGTAAATTCATCAATTGAAATTTCCAGACGATTCTAGATTTGCACTTACGTACAATTATGATAGATTTCACATTAACAATGTTTTCTTGTAACCAATTATTGGATTTACATTTATTGAGCATAGGCTGCATATGCAGCCTATGTTCAATAAAAGTAAATTCATCAATTGAAATTTCCAGACGATTCTAGATTTGCACTTACGAATTTTAGTCGTACGAAGTTTAGTGAAACGGACCCCAGGTTTGTAGGAACAATGAAATAGAATAGTGTGTACCGTGGAGCTCACTAAACGGGCCATCCAGCGCATGATTACGCTGTTCTTGTTCAAAGTTGCCTACACGCCGAACGCAGTGCTGTGTAACCTCAATAAACGGGCCATCCTACTGATCAACATAATGTTTCCGAATGTTTACATCCAAATTGCGTCTGAGGCCTTGTGATGGACGGCATCACTTGCCGGACGTCAGGCGCCATGTGCTGGACGGCATCATCTGCCAGACGGCACCACGTGCTGGACGGTAAATTATATTAGGAATTAGATATTGAAAAGCTTAGAAACACAGGTGCCGGAAATAAAACCACAGTAGTACCGATCTTCTAGTATAATATTAAATTATATAAGAAATATAAGAAACTAGATCACCGGTCTTTATTTCCTGGTACATGTGCTTAGAAATTAATAACATTGCACTAGGAGTTTTAACCATTAGACCGCTACACACAACAATTGTCTTAGACCGCTACACACAACAATTGTCGCCTGCTGTTGCTTTTATATCTTGCCTTATTTCTCAATAAAAACATGGTTTGACAGCACTTCAGAATCATTTCCAATGGAAATGATTCTGAAGTGCTGTCAAAGCATGTTGTAAATTATTCTAAAGTGCTGTCAAAGCATGTTGTACATTATTCTAAAGTGCTGTCAAAGCATGTTGTACATTATTCTAAAGTGCTGTCAAAGCATGTTTTGGTGATACAAATGGAAAATAGGAAATAAACAGCAGACAACAAAACAAATAAGATAGCGGTGTAAGGGTTAAAATTCGACCAACCAGAAGCTTTTGTAAGATCTACTATACTACACTATTTTTTCCACTCCCAATGTGGACAGAAACAAACTAGAAAGTGTGTCTATAGATGCCCAATTCGCCAACAAGGAATAAGTCAGTGAAGCTATAACAGTAGGGCATGGTCAACTAAAGATCACGTGGGATGTGTTGGATTAAAAACAAACAGATGATGATCATGTCCAAGTTTGGTGTCTGTATGTGTTACAGTGGTTGAGAACCGGAATTAAACAAGTTCGGTATAAATATGTGTTACCGTGGCTGAGAAGCGGGCTTAAACAAGAAGATGAATATGAAGTGTGACGGACGCATGCACGCACGCACAGACAGGTGCAAAACATAATGATCCTGACTTAAATGACATTAGCTGCTGATAGATAAGCTGTTAAACACAAATAAAGTCACTGTTGCATGATTGTATGATCTCACATGAATCACCATTTATTATGTCATAACCGTGCACGTACGACGAAGGACTCGAGCTCACGGATATCCCTTCGTGCAGGCGACGAACTGTGCTCCACATAGCAGTCATCAGCGGGCCATTTCACTAACCTTCGTACGACTAAACTGTTCGTACGTGTAAAATTACGATGGTCTTTAAATTTCACATTACAAATGTTTTCTTGTAAACAATTATTGGATTTACATGTATTGAGCATAGGCTGCATATGCAGCCTATGCTCAATGAATGTAAATCCATCAATTGAAATTTCCAGACGATCATAAAGTGTTGCACTTACGAACATCTTAGTCGTACGAAGTTTAGTGAAACGGGCCCCTAGCTATGCAAATAATTCGGATAGACGGATTTGTCGATATGATCTCATATCGCCAGCACATACTATATCCATCTTATTTTCGAAGCAATTACCCTTGAAGACACCACAATGGCAAGCGTACGACGTTGCTATAGATGAAAGGCGAGATAATGTCACCGTAGTCATATAATCGACTGGACACTCAAGGTGAACGGACGTATTATAATATTTGCTCTGACCATAACAATATCACTGAGATTCAATATCATATTTCACTCTTACATCAAGTTAGTAAGTATTTGTGTAGTATTAGTAAGTATTTATGTTGTGTATTGTGAAGATACTGACAACGAGCTGAGCCTACCGGAGTCTACTGGAAAACCAGGTAAACATTTTGCTATATATCATCTAAAATAACTGAAATTTCTGCATTGTTTTTCGTCGAAAATTAGGATTTCCATTGTTATGCAAGTGTTGCGTTACATTACATTTAAGCTAATATATCCTGTATATTAGGTTGATAGCTTATCACACTCTATACTACACTGTACTATAGTATTATTCCAGTTCCCATCAAAGAGAGACCAGACAGTGCAGATCAAAAGAAGTCAAAGTTGGAAAACAACTCTCTATACTGGTGTAGAATACCATTAAACTCATTCTTATTAGCGACTTAATGTACCGTACAAACATTGTAATAGACGTATTATACAGAATTATCACACCTCCTGCAGAGTACAATACAAACAATTATTGGTCAGTCACGGGATGTATAGATTGATTCAATGAGTATATGTATTTGTGTAAATCATTCAATAAACTCGTACTCTCGACTAGTGTGTGTAGTGTTGTATGCTGTATTGAAAATAAACTTTACACAATATATCGCATCTTGACTTAGACTAGGGTCTGTTGTAAAAAAAAAAAAGTAAAAAGTAAAACAAAAAGTCTTCCTTCCAAAGCCTTCTAAACATAAATCACTTGAAAATATTACACCGAAACCGGCTATATCATCTCATAATCAACCGATTTAAGATACAGTCGTAACAAACAATACTCTAAATTAAATTTATAACTTCATTATGTTACGTCACATACCTTAAGTTAAGTTAAGTTAACCATTCAATTAGATCTCCATATACGGACATTTTCGTGATATTTTCGTGACAAACGGTAAAGAACGGTAAAGAACGGTGAAGCCAGCAGCATACAGCTACAGAACATAGAAGTTTTTGTTGACAGTAACAAATCAGGTAATATTTAATACTTGATATAGCACTTAAAATAGAAAACGGAGATAAAACATAATAAAAATAACAATAAGATATACTATATAAATATAATATTGTTGACTAAAACTAAAACAAACCAACAACCAAAACAAAAACTTAAACATGGCTGAAAGGTCTACTCCCATCTCCAAAAGCACAAGAAAACGCGCCAGGGAAGACAACTCGACATTGTCACCTGATAGCAAATCACCCGAAGCTAAATTAGCCAACAACAGACGAGCACATAATTCACCCACACCACCACCCCGGCAGACATAGCAATACACACAGAGCAAACAGGCAAACCAATCAGGAACCTGGACGGACACTCTACATTTCAAAATAGAGGGCCCCAGGCGTAGGTCAGTAACTATTCCACAATTTGTTCTGGCTTTCCTGTCCTATGTAGGAGGCAATATAAGTCAAGCCGAAATCAGCTGTGGCATGGATGCACCAGACATCTTCAAAATTAAACTACCGAATCGCTACACTAACAAAGGAAAAAGCTTCACAACCCCAGTTGGCATGACTGGAGTTGAGTTCAGACACTTGTCGCACCAAAACACAAACAGACAACACCCATCCACTAAACAACAACCAAACCAAACAGTCACTCTGGGGATTGCAGATCATCCAGACTTCACACGACTTAACAAAGAAGAACTAATGACAGCACTAGACGCTGGAAAAAACAAAATAACTGAAGAACATCACATAGGCAAAAACAAATCAACACTTCTAATTAAATTTAACTCACCCACTCTACCATTCACCATAACACCTGCTAGCTACATCAATTGCGGAAATGACATCAACATAGGCATCACGATATCACGTCCCATTAGATGTAACAAATGCCAACAATTCGGTCATAAGCAAAACAATTGCAAAAACAATAAAACAGTATGTCCCATCTGTGGCTACTCACACACTTACACGGCGTGCACATACAAAAATACACGAGCTCAAGATTTTTGCAACAACTGCTACGTGGCTCAACAACATGAATGTGGACATAGGGCTAGTGATCCGTACTGTCCTATGTTTCTCAGATACAAAGAACAACTCGCCCAAAAAAACAACACTAGACAGCTCACTAGAAACGCACTAAAAGAACAACTTCAAACCCCAAATATTAACGTGAATCAGACTATAACAAGCGAACGCCAGAGAAAACTCATATACAGGCTACACCTAAAACTAATAAACGAAAGAGAGCATATGAAACATCTTACAAAGATTACCAAACTCCCAATAAAAACATTAACAAACAATAAATGAAGGACTATATTACTAAAAAGCAAGTTTTTGATCTCGTGACAGCAATCGAACTAGCACTCGAAAGACAATTAGGTATCCAAACTGATGGAATTATAGGTCAGATAACCAGCTCACATTTAAATACAGAGCCCTCCAACGTACATAATAATGTTGCCACCGATACCGGTGATGACATAATCATTGAAACAGTAAGGAAGGATATATCTACCTACTACCCACCCACAAAAATAAGAAAGAATAGTTGCGACACAACAGCGGCGAAAAGCCTATTTAGCACTTACATATCAGATAACAACCATCCGCATCCAGCAATAGCAAACAGTAGTGGAAAATGAAATAAAATTATAGTTAGTGTGGATGAGATAATAGACTTAGGCATAGGTATCTGTGAAGAAGAGATGCCTTCTAATCCTCCAAGTATGGACTCACTCCTGACAACCAAATCACCAAAATCGTCACAGCCCATGCCGGATACCCCCGACTCACCGGGTTCTGGGCTTGGACTGTCTGACATATCTAACAATAGTTCAAGCGATAACATTAACCCTACAAATATGAGCGACGTTCAAAATTGCCAGACGATCACTGCTAAAAACAAAAATGAAACAAACAATAAGGTCACAACATCCACACCCAATGTTAGCCCAGCGGCAAGTCCAGTAAAAACAGTACACAAAATAACACTTAATAGACAAAAGTTAGCCCCTAACACTGTGAATCTTCCAAAGACCAATAAAGCGTCTAAAGGTAGAGACGAAGCAATACAAATAAAAAAGGCAAACGTATGGCAACAAAAACATGGACCAATAATAAAGACAGGCAAAGACTCGCAGCAGAAACAAAACAAGAACAATATACCAAAAATAACTCTTATAAGACAAGACAAAATATCACCAAATAGGAGACCAGTGCAACTAAATGAGCCAGAAATGGAATCAAATATGACACCGCTAAGTGAAATAATAGCGACTAAGCGTCACGGACTAAGACTTCCTGATATACAATAAAACATAAACATATTTAATAAAAAAAAAGAATAGTATGGGTAGAAACGGAACTAAAACCAACCAGACCCTGACAGTCCTTCAATGGAACTGCCGGGGATTTGTCAAAACAAAAAGTGAGCTGGTGAATGCAATAGAAAACGACATCATGTCACCCGATGTATTATGTCTACAGGAAATGCCAAAACCTACAACATTACCAGGGTATAATCTGAAATCTCACTCAACGAACTCAACCAAAGGAAGCGGTGTAGGCATATTCGTGAAAAATGGTATATCAAGCATAGAATTTAAAACAAGTCATCTTAAAGAAAATAATAATATCCTATACTCGGGAGTTAAGATATTAAGCAGTAAAGGCAACATTGACATTCTGAACATCTACATAAGTCCGCATATTAATAAAACCGAAAACCTTCTACAAAACTTATACAAGGTAATAAAACAAGTTAGTAACAAAACACTGATATTGGGTGACTTTAACGGACATAATCCACTTTGGGACATTCATTATTTTAATAAAGTAAACAAGATAGGTGATGAAATTATAACATTCCTAAATAATACTAATTACGTTATACTAAATAATGGCTCAGAAACATACGACTCATCCCATCTACCAAGGGCTAAAAGTATAGGATCTGCACCAGACATCACATTAGCTACACCAGCTCTAGCTTCCTTGGCCTCGTGGACCATCCACAATTCAACACTAGGCAGCGATCACTATCCGATTATTACTAAAGTTTGTACCCATTAACACAAGAGAACTCCCGCAACAATTCCCAATGGAAGTTAGGTCATGCAAACTGGGAACTCTTCCATCAACTATGCACCACTAGGTTACATATCGATGCGAATTTAGATACAGAAGACTATCACGATGAATTTGTGAGCACACTCTACGGAATAAGTAAAGAAAGCATACCACAGACAAGTGGTAAAGCTAATAATCGCTCTACCAATCCCTGGTGGACACCCGCTTGCACAGAAGCCATTAAAAACAGGGAAAACTGTCTGCGAAGATGGAAACAAGCCTATAAATATCATGTACAACTAAAACAAAGAAGGCGAGAGGAATACTTGGAAGCCAAGAGCCTGGCGTCTGAAACCATTAAAACAGCAAAAGAGAAAGGTTGGGCGAATTTTATATCAGCAATTACGAAAGATAAAACAAGTAAAGAAGTCTGGAATTTATTTAATCGAGTAAGAGGTAAACCAACACAACAAATGCCCCCATTATCACATGGTAATACATTAATATGCGATGAAAAACAAAAAGCAGAGGTGCTCACAGATCATTACAATAATATGTCTAGAAACAGTAATTTAACATCAGAATTCAGAATAGAAAAAGATAAAAGAGACCCGAAAATACAAGCTAAGATAGACAACCATACTCTGACACCAGACCTGAATACTGACTGCCTCAATAGGTCATTTATAATGTCGGAACTTAAAGCTGCCCTTAAAACTAAAAAAAGTACTGCACCAGGAGCAGATAAAATACATTATAATATACTTAAACAATTACCACATGAATCAATGGAACAACTGCTCCTGCTAATAAATAAATCCTGGGCCGAAGGCTCCCTGCCTGACGCTTGGAAAGAGGCTACCATTATCCCAATAATGAAACCAAACAAGGATGCAACTCTACCAGCCTCATACAGACACATTTCACTAACATCTGTAATATGTAAATTAATGGAAACTATGGTGGCCATCAGACTAAAACATCATTTTGAATCTAATCAGAAAATTGGCCCAACCCAGTCAGGATTTAGAAATCATAGATCCACGATGGATCAACTAGCTCGATTAGAAACAATCATTAAAACAGCACAAATGGAAAAAAAATTAGTCGTAGCTGTATTTCTAGACTTAGAAAAAGCCTTTGACCTAATGTGGACAAAGGGAGCAATAGAACAACTAATCGGGAAGGGCGTAAACAACAGAATGTTGCTATGGTTAGATAACTTTCTGACGGGCAGAACAATTAGAGTAAGAATAGGCACAGAGCATTCAGAATTTCAAAGTATTGATAATGGCAGCCCCCAGGGTAGTGTCATAAGCCCGACACTATTTAATGTCATGATATATACATTATATACAGAATTAAACAGTATGAGTACAAACACAAAACCAGGCCTGTCACAATTTGCCGACGACGGCGCGATCTGGAAAGAGCATACAGATCTCAGAGTAGCCCTGGGGGTAATACAGACAGCACTAGATAAAATAACAATTTGGCAAAACAAATGGGGCTTTAAAATCTCCCCGCTTAAAACTGAGGCAATCATATTTCATGGCGGTGGATTACTCTGCTATAAAAATGAGGAGCAGCGGTATGCATAAATAAGAGAACAAACTTATAAAATTAAAGATTTAATGGTAAACAATCAAGCAATACCATACACAAAATGTGTAAAATTCCTGGGTATGTATTTGGACGATCGACTTACCTGGGGAACACATATAAATAACATAGTCCAACGCTGTAGAAAAGATCTCCACTTAATGAAACTAGTATCGGGTACGTCATATGGAGCGGATAAACTATCCCTTCTATTGTTGTACAAAGCTCTATTATTATCAAAAATGGACTATGGCAGCATGCTGTATAAAGACGCTGCAGCGGAACACATAGCTAAACTAGAACTAATTCAAAGAGCGGCCCTCAAAATGGCAACAGGTGCATATAAATCAACTAGAGCCGCTGCAGTCGAGGTAGAAACCGTAGTAGAACCATTAGATCTGAGGCGTGAAGGAAATCTAATCAAATATTGGGCGCTCACCCAGCCACATGGTGTAAACCTGCCAGTTAACGAACAAATACGACCTAGGTGGGTATACAAATAATACAGAATAAGACTTAGAAAAGAAGCAACCATAAAAGAAAATAATCAAAAGTATTGAAACAAACATAACGATAAAGAAGCAAACAAAATTAAAAAAGCAAAATCCACAGGTAGGAAATTACAAACATGTTACGCTATGAATGCCCAAATACTAACTCAAGAATATGGACTGAATGATTGTGAAATGCAGCCGTATCAGACCCATATACCTTACTATCCTTCCGAAATAACTGCTCAATCAGATCTAACAGAAATAATAAAAAATAAGACAATGGATCCAATTATTAACCTAAAACTAGCAACAGACCACATAAACAAAAATGGAAAGATAGCCTGCAAATTTACACGGACGGTATACAAAAATATCGAACAAGGCATCACATCCGCAGCTTTCGTGATACCACAGTTAAATTACGTAGAACAATACAAGCTGACTTCCACACTAACAGTATTCACATCAGAATTAATAGCAATCGAGAAGGCCCTCATTTATAACCTAACATTAGATAATTATAAGGATACAGTCATCTTAACTGATTCACTAAGCTCCGTCCAAGCAATCAACTCAGGTACTTCTAAAACAAGACCTGACAAAATACATCTCATCAAAAACATTAATAAGCAATACAATATCTAAAGGCAAGCTAATAAACATAGATTGGGTCCCTTCCCATATTGGAATACCCGGTAACGAAGACGCTGATAGGGTTGCAGGCACAGCGCATTTAATAGGAAACAATGAAGCAACATTACCAACACATCATGAAATATATTCTCTCATCAAACAAAAATGTAGGTCAAAGTGGCAAACAAGGTGGAATAATGAACACTTAGGCAAAAATGGTGGACATATTTTGCAAGCAATGTGCCCCACCATCCCTACAAAATGTAAATGTAAATTGTATAGTAAAGATAGGAGAGCAGACATAATTATATCCAGACTAAGGCTAGGTAGAAATGGCATAAAATCTAATCTATACCATCATGATAATAGTAGTGAAGATAAAATGAATTGTTCAAATTGTGACGAGGACGAAATTGAAGATCCTTGGCATTATTTCTTCAATTGCCCCGCCCATAGCACATCGCGAGAAGATCTAAAAGCGTCGTGCCTTAAGCACAACATTACACCTTCACATTATCATATAGTATTCCCTCCTAAGGAATGTGAAGCCGAAATGCATCTAGCTTTATTAGCGTACATAAAGGAAACAGGATACTGGGGTAAAATGTAAATACCGCTGCTCCAAAAACAACAGTATAGTTTTAAATTCAAACTGATAACCTAAAGACCAAGATATAGAGGTAGTAACTGAGGATGACAGAGGGTATACAGTCAACGAAGTGGTCCAACTAAGTGACAGAGGTTACTTTGGACCATGTAGGCTTCGTCCAGATATAATTAAGTAATATCACGATAGGTTGTACATATGTTGTATCGTAAATATATGTTTGCGTGTGAGCCATCGACTTACGGTGATTACATGGTGAACGGCGTATGGGGAGCAGTACCCCACACTGACTGACCATTACTAACAACATAATAAGATAAATATCAAATCATATCAAACATAATACAATCATAAAGTATATGCGGGATGTGGCGAAATGCTGGCAATATATAACTTCAACGGGGAATGTCCGAATTACCCGAGTTCCAATATATTTGGCGAGTTCTTCTCCCGAGGCAGGCCCAGAGTGCACCCTAACGAACATATTGCCAGCCCGTAGTCATATCCTAGCATATACAAAATTGTATATACACAATTAAGCCTATAATCAGCTAACAACTATTAACGTCCGGCCTCCAATGATGGCACTCATGAAGTTAACAGCATTGCGCATTACAGTCTGCTCGTGATCAGGTCTAAAGTAGAGCAATTACGAAATCTATAGCGTTATGAAATGTCCGGGCGGGTGGGCTTGACTGGTACTAACCCAAGGGATCTTTCAGGTAGGGAATGCCCAATCGGGGACGCCCGCTGGGAAACGAACGATACGGTCTGCTCACCACCGGACACATAGTGCTCTATCTATTAAATTATAAAGTAGTGACTGCTTACATGCGGGGGCCGGTATTTTAGCGGGTGGGGATAACCATACATGCAAATCTGCACAAATCATTTACCATATTTTTATTTGCATCTTCCTAAATCTACTTTTAATAATAAAGACCAATAACAGTGGCCAACCACTGACAATATTGACAGGGCAACACGACTCGTAGACGTAAACGACATGACCAGTGACAACTTAAAAATGACCCCCGATACTGACTGGGGGGACCCATTTTGTCACTAACCATGCATGTCCATTTCCCGTCACTCTACAGAACAATGGAACGCCGTGATGCCGAGGGGTCTTTGAGGTGGTACGTATATATATGTGTATGTGTATGTATGTGTGTATGTATATGTGTATATATATGTATATATATGCGTGTGTGTGTGTGTGTGCGTGTGGGTGTGTGTATGCATATATATATATGTATGTGTGTATATGTGTGTATGGGTATATATGTGTGTGTACATATGTATATGTGTATGTACGTCTGTGTGTGCCTGCGTGCGTGAGTGTGTGTGCGTGCGTGCGTGTGTGTGTGTGATTGATTGATTGAATGGGGGCTGGGCTAAGTGATGTGGTGTGTGGTTGGCGGGTGTATGGATGGGTTGATGTGGTCCACTAATTCAATGGAATTGGGCTAAGTGATTGAGTGAGTCAGTGGGGTGAGGTAGTCAGCTGGTTGAGAGTAGTTGTGCAAAATCGCCTCCTTTTGAGTTTTTTTTTTTGAGCTTTACTACAGGGACTCCGGAGCTACCGGGGAAACTGGAGGTTTCCTCCACCAGGAGTAATTGCTTTTTATGTCGAAATTGACAATCTGCATTACTCCAATATAGACAAAAATCAAACGATTTAATGTGTATTAGTCTATTTCGGCCAATATCTGACGGTGTGGTAGGTGACTCAAAACTAAACTAAAATTAAAATAAATGCTAGTAAATAACAAAAACAAATATATATAAAACCCAATTAACAACACAAAATCAGCAACCACGGTTATCATGATAGGTTAATATAGCATTCTGATACAGCACACTAACATAGGGTGAGGGTGACACGTCAAATACCATACCGTCAGAAATCACTTTCTTCTTCTCTTCTCTTCTCTTCTCTTCTCGATGGTGATTAGGTAGGATTGGGACTAAATGTGACAATAAGTTAATTACGTAGAGCACACTTGCTAGACATTAGTGACTCAGATAGTACACTCGCCACTTAATTTCATTTGACCAGTCCGTATGCCACTCAAAACGCACAAATCACGTAAACTAGTATGGGTTCCCCTCAATCATCTATTATCGATACCCAGCCATACTATATCACACACATATAAGCTGATGGGTGCTATAGGAGGCCTCAAATTATAGGTTACCATACCTGCATAGATTCTCCTATATTTGACTCACATTTTTGGAGCCTGAATTATAAATGCAACATTTATCAAAATTCGGAAATATAAACCAGACCGACGACCATCGGCCTGCTTCTTTACTGGGCTATATATCCCGGGTATGGAAGGTGTTCGAGCCAATTCCCACCCTTAAATATGAGCCGAATGAATGAGTGAAAAACGTAGTTACGCCTGTTAACGGTGAACTGTAACAGCGCGAGACGGGCATTTTATCGTAGAAACACGAATGGCAACATCTGGCTGCGTGCATATCAAACTGGCTGGGTGTTCTCGGGCCTCGTGTTCAACCAAACTTCACGCAGACTTGACATATTTTGCTTGAATATTAAAATATATATTCATATATAAATTATATACATGCATAAATAGCTTTATAACCGCATTATTGTTTTTGAATTTTCGAATTTTCCAACTATGAGGTTTCAATCTTGAGTGCAGTTTGGTGAATTTGGTGCCGTTTCTTATGTTCGAAATTTATAAATTTCAGAATGTTTTACAATCTTATTTGTGATTGTGGAACTAATGGCATCTGTGGTCCGTCTAGTTACTGATCTGCTACAATCGAGCAAACTCCAGGCGGCCATTTCACTACTAAAATGTTCGTAAGTGCAACATTATGAATGTCTGTAAATTTCACATTAACAAGTGTTTTCTTGTACACACTTATTGGATTTACATTTATTGAGTATATGCTGCATAATAAATCAGTAAATGAAAATCCATCAATTGAAATTTCCAGCCGATCCTATATTTGCTCTTACGAACAGTTTAGTCGTACGAAGATTAGTGAAACGGACCCCAGTTTCCGATCGACAACATCACCAGGGGGCCGTTTCACTAAACTTCGTACGACTAAAATGTTCGTAAGTGCAAAATTATGATAGTCTGTAAATTTCACATTAACAATGTTTTCTTGTAAACAATTATTGGATTTACATTTATTGAGCATAGGCTGCATATGCAGCCTATGCTCAATAAATGTAAATCCATCAATTGATATTTCCAGATGAATCTAAATTTGCACTTACGAACATGAAAAGGATATAGAGAATATCAGTAGCAGATTTCAGCAAAATTGTAAAGTTTACTTATCTAGCAAAGTATTCTTTGAGGGAGTAATCATTTATTTTTTCCGAAATGCAATATGGCATATAGAACTAACGACTACATATATTTGATGATGAAAAATATGTAGAATTATTATACTGAATTGAATTTATTACATTACCACAGCTAAAATGGCTGTGATAACATGTAATGTAATAAATTCAGTATAATAAAAATTAATAAATTTATCCTTAAATTGAATTTTTTTCCCTCAAATTATACTTCGCTAGATAAGTATACTTTGCCATGTTGATGAAATAGTCTACAGGCCAGTGTGTTGTGATAGCAAGTTTATCAGGCAAGGCTAAGAAACTCGTTTCTGAGCGGAGTCTGATAACCTTGATATCAAAAGATACTGGCATGGCATTCTATTTATCAGGTAACGTTTTAGGTTACAGAATGAACAATTCTGACGTGGTTTCGTTGAAAAGAACGCGAATCTGTCTCCGGAGTCTGATAACCTTGATATCAAAAGATACTGGCATGGCATTCTATTTATCAGGTAACGTTTTAGGTTACAGAATGAACAATTCTGACGTGGTTTCGTTGAAAAGAACGCGAATCTGTGTCCGTCACGTCATTCCACTATTCAACGTCGTTTGATAACGTCATGTGCCGCCGTTCGACCAATGAAACATCAGTTCACAATTCGTTGTAACCCGGATATTCGTAAGTTCAATGCCTGATACGTCATTATGTTATCAGTCAGTACCTATAGATCCAAGACAAAGATCGTTACCTGATAAATAGAGAATAGTAGGTTAGTGCCGTGAATGGGAAAAAATATCTGGCAAGGCTCAGGAAACGGGATGGGCGAGGCTCTGCCGAGCACATCCCGTTTCCGTGCCGCGCCAGATATTTTTTCCCATTCACGGCACTAACCTACTATTCTATTTATCCCGTCAACACCTACAAATGGCTGTAAAATGCAAAAATAGTATTGACTGGATATCAAAAATGTTTCACGCACCGTGTTTCACGGCACATACGCACTGTGTTGACGGGATAAATATACGTATATACCGATGTTCGGATTTTTACTGTATGTGCTGTAGGTAAACGACATGAACCACATGTATTATTTTTATTTGATTAAATTCCATATTTCGTTTGTATGTATATGTAAGCATATAATGTTCCAAGTGTTAGAACACATGGGACATAGTTCGGCAGTGCATGTCCGCTATACATATACCAGAAAGGACAAGTTGCGAAAAAACAAAAATATTTCCGCGAAGTGATCTAACCATGCCGTATTTAGATAGAAACTTCCATTACAGACGTTTAATTCCAGACTTGTTTCAGGCTACACGTGGGGGCATACACCACCGCCTGCACTAATCCTGGCTATCTTTATATATTTCAACAACAATTCTGCAAAAAGCAGTAACCCACTTTTCCGACGTTCCGGTACAAGGCCTTTATCAAAGAATTGTTTTTTTTTATGAACATTGTGAAATCTAAAATAGATGCCACTTAGCGCTCAGTAGTAACTGATTCTTTGATAAACGCCTTGTGCCGGAACGTCGGAAAAGTGGGTTACTGCTTTTTGCAGGATTGTTGAAAATATTGTATTATTGCGGAAATATTACTATCTTCATATTGTTTTCATATAGAAAATCAAGCAGATGTGCTCCAGCTCAGCCTGTGAAACTGCTTCATTGCGAGGTGAGACTGCCAATAGATGGTCAGAAATGTTGACATCTGGGTAAGATTGACGCAGGCAGTTGTGTATATGTTAATTCAAAGGATACAAGTCTGGAATTATAATTATGTTTATTTATTAGTTTCGTCACTTTCTACGCATATCTGAACGTAGTACATTTCAACAGCCCGGTTTTGTCAGAGCATTGCATCAAACGTGTCAGAGAACAATCATACAGCATCGTGAATATGACGTATATCGGAAACTAACACCTTCCTGAAATAAACATCTCACCTCGCGAGCCGTTCACATAGTCACGTAGACGCTTATAATAAACCATAATTATATCACAGATCGTCCGCCTGTACGAGGAGGTACCTTACTAGCTTTAGCGAGTGGATTATTGTACCGTACATGCGGACGAACGTGAACTAATTGTGTTATCACATCCACGTGTCCGTACCCTACCCATGTGTTGTGTTAATGCAGAAACAAAGTTGTGATGCTACACGTACGTATATATTCAGTTAGTATCACCCGGGCATTAAAAACATATAAACAATGAAGCCTCTCTAATACAGCGTGTCCGGGTTAGATATGTTCCAATATAAGGTTCGACCATGTACAGTCGTGTGTAAACGTTTGCTGCCGTGGTACGAGGGAACTGTTTGAACCCCAAGGCCGCAGGCCGAGGGTTCAAACAGTTCCCGAGTGCCATGACAATCGTTTACCCTTCCGTCGGAAATATCGTGCAATTTAAGAATGTATGTAGTACTGTTGATACTTTGATAATCTGCTCCATTCAAACAGCTGAATTACTCATGCATATTCCGGGGTCGCAGTACGCAGCGCGTGATAGTGGGTGGGCTTAAAATAATCCCGTGTCATTTGCTTGTTAAAAGCAAACTCTCTAATTTTGTATTTAGATAGTATAAGCATTAAACAAAATTAGGGTGGAATTTTTATCACGCACAAAATGGCCGCCAAATTCGAAATGGCCACCATGATGACAATAATAAGAGTAAAATGTAAAAACATTTACAAATAATATTCATTTCGAACCTGTTTTATACTTTAGGATACTGTATAGCACATTTAACATTCATATTAGCCATTGGTATTAATACATGAGTCCCTTTTTTAATGGGGCTGATTACATTTTCACCAGTGTGGAAATGACAATGACGTATTGCGGCGATATTGCCACTCAATCTATAGTTTGCCCCCCTGACAACGGTAGTTTATGGGCGCATTTATATTTAGCAATTTTCACTATTTATAGAAAATCGCATTTTGCGGTTTTCAACCTGCATCATAAATCAAGTCGCTGATGTACAGTAATCAGATTCTTTGCAGTCACTAGCGCATTGTGACACTGAATAAGTGTGCGTTTTTGTTTTATCTATATGATATATAGTACATGCACTATCATAGTTTGGTATTACATGCTAATGAGACCGTATGAAATTATAGTATTCTTATATTTAGTGTTCGTGTCTTCTTAGAGGTTTATTATATAGACAAATTATCAAAATCATGTAAGTGTATATGAATTCATTGCAAGCATGTTAAACAGTCGTACATACATACACTGTTTACAGTCAATACATTGATTGTTAAATACATTCCTCTACGTATGAACTATATCAACAATCAATTGCATTGCATAATTGCAAATCCAACCATAAATCCTTTTACAAATGAGTAGACTTTACAACCACTGGTCTACTCAGAATACTAATCCGAGCCATCATCATACTGTAGCAGATCAGGGTAGTTTGTAGTTTTACTTGTTGACATCGTCTCAATAAATGAGTGATACATTGTTTTGTCTTGTGCAGTCAGAGTACAACACATGTTTGGTGGCTGGTAGCAATGCACCATCAGACAAGATACATTTTCTGATGCGCCACTGGCTCATTGGATTGTATCACAAATGTAACATGTGCCATCATTTGTTGCTAAATTATATACTCATAAAATCACGAACATAGCGGTTGTCTTGTATAACATATCTGACTAACATTTGAAAAAGGTGTATATTGAACAGCATCAACTTAATCATTTATTTTTCCCAAAATGCATTATGTCATATAGAACTAACAACTGCATATAGTTGATGATTAAAAGTATGCATAGTTATTATACTGAATGTATTACATTATCACAGCCAAAATGGCTGTGATAATGTAATAAATTCAGTATAATAAAAATTAATAAATTTATCCTAAAATTGAAAATTTCTCCCTCAAAGTATACTTTGCTAGATAAGTATACTTTGCAATGTTTGTGAAATAGGCTACAGCTAATCTGTATGTAATTTTCTTTTATTCACGAGTACTTTCATTTATTGTAAAGGACATTGTTGTATTTCTGTATCAGCAGGTTATTTACATATTTGCCTCTTATCTTTCATTATAAGCATTACACGTGTCAAAACAATCCACTTTATGTCTATGAAATGTATAATTGTACCCAACGCAAACATATCCATATATATATGTAATTAACAATGCAGGGTTTAGTCGATGTTATGCACACTTCGATGTGTACAAGACATCTATTTTAGCAATTGATTCATCTTTCCTCAATGATTTTCTCTTGAATTCTCAAGTATGTAATGACTTTTCTATCACAGGGAATGAGTCAATATGTGAGTTTACTGTATGTAAATGAGTATATAATCAGTAGTAGTATTACATTGACAGTGCCTTCCCCTCATATATTGTAATCCAAATTAGCCACGTGCTTCTACAAACATGTGTAGACACGAAAATATACATTTTCCTAATAAACATGTGGGTATTACATGTATTTGCAGATGACACTAGTATTTGTATTTTGTATTGATGGTGGTATATGCATATATACTTAAGTATCACATATTTAAATGTTTTAGTAATTGAATTAACTTCACACGCGCTCACTGAAAGGGACACACAGCCTAGTACCTTTGTGTACAAATTTGGCCAATATGACCACATGGTGAAGTAATGGACCGAGGTCTATAAATACATTAAATATACCTAAAAGCATAAATAAATGAAGAATTTTTTTTATAGTTTTTTACCCCTTCCATCTAACCATTATAGGAAAGGGGTCTAACTTTTTAATAGGCCGCCGAAATGTCAAAAGGTCGTTCTTTTATTAGAGATTTCAAAATTCTTCTTCACATGAACCGCGTGGCCCATGGTGGCCAAACTTCAAAGTGATGGTCCATGGGTGAAGCCTTTTCAGATTTGTTAAAACGGAGGTTATCGCTAATCCAAGATGGCCGCCGTCTAAAAATAGCATAAATTCTTAAAAAATCTTCTTCTCATGAACCGCTAGCCGAATTTCGACGAAACTTGGTAAGAATGATCGATGTACAATGCTCTTTCAAAGTTGTTAAAATGGTGACTCCGGGGTCAAAAATGGGCGTTGCCCGTGGGGTAAAATTGGGGTAAAATTTTATTTCTGACCGAATATGGTCATGTCTATATCAAATCGAAGGTATCAAAGAGGCAATCGCTCTGATACATTTTTTGTCGAAATTGTATGGTCATGTCATCCACGATGGCCGCCGAAAGGTCAAACGGTCGTTCTTTTATTAGAGATTTCAAAAAAATTCTTCTTCACACGCACCGCGTGGCCCAAGGTGGCCAAACTTCACAGTTATGGTCCATGGGTGAAGCTTTTTCAGATTTGTCAAAACGGAGGTCGTCGCTAATCAAAAATCTTCGTTCTCATGAACCGCCAGCCACGCCCATTTTTTACCCCTGGGTCACCATTTTAACAACTTTGAAAGAGCATTGTACATCGATCATTCCTACCAAGTTTCGCCGAAATCCGGCTGGCGGTTCATGAGAAGAATTAAGAATTTATGCTATTTTTAGACGGCGGCCATCTCGCCTTCCGCTTTTGCTGTAATCTGAATTATAAAACGCAGGTAACGTAGGGCGACTTTCACCGTGTTACAGATCATGAAGCAAAAATGCGCGATCTTCCATCTCTGGGGGAGAATGATCGATGTAAAAATTGTTAAAATGGCGACCCGGGGCCAAACATTTTACAATCTCGCGTTCTCGCGATATCGAGCATATATTGATCGCGAAAATGTGAAGTATATATCACGAGATTGCGAGACGAAAATACGAGATTCTATCCTATCCAATCTTGCTTTTTCGCAACCTCTCCCATCGGGTTGCGAAAAAGCAAGATTGGATAGGATAGAACGAAGATTTTTGATTAGCAACGACCTCCGTTTTGACAAATCTGAAAAAGCTTCACCCATGGACCATAACTGTGAAGTTTGGCCGCCTTGGGCCACGCGGTGCGTGTGAAGAAGAATTTTGAAATCTCTAATAAAAGAACGACCGTTTGACATTTCGGCGGCCATCTTGGATGACATAGCCATCCGATTTCGACAAAAAAATGCACCAGAGTGATCGCCTCGTTGATATATAACATGACCATATTCGGTCAAAACTAAAATTTGACCCCACGGATAATTCTCATATGCTGTCAAAACATGTTTATTAGAAAAAAATATAGTTTGACAAAACTTGAAATCGGAGTAGAGAGACATACCTTTAACTTGATACTTTTACCATCAACATAGGTATTATAAAATATGAATTATAACTGTTTATAAAAGTTCCGTTTTTTTACCACATAGTAAGTGCACGAGTTCCGGCGAATAAACCTGTCCCACGATGTTTATACAAAATGGCTTCCCGAGAAATGATAGAAATGTCTGTGCGATTAAATTGTCTGTCGTGACGCACAGGACGGGTATAAATGTAGGTTTGATCAAACGTTCGATTGGAAACAATGTTTTCTCTATGCAAAATGTTTCTTTACGGGCCGGGACGACGTAAAAGTGTATTTTGAACCCGATGTTTACTCCTTCATATAGCAATATCGGCCTCGGAAATGTGTCCGTTCTTTCCCGACCTAGCAATGATGATAATTGTTTTACAACAAAACGATCGATAGCTCGAAAACGCGTTGACATATATCGTTGCGGAATACTAACATTCTCCCAACTTCTGCAATAGGCGACAATGATATAACTCGGTTGACGTTTCGTGAAAGTCCGTTGTCTCGAGCCCGTGCGGGTTCGGCCTATTAAAAAGTTAGACCCCTTTTCTATAATGGTTAGATGGAAGGGGTAAAAAAAAAAAAAATCTTCATTTATTTATGCTTTTAGGCATATTTAATGTATTTATAGACCTCGGTCCGTTACTTCACCCTGTGAATATGACTACCTATAATGTACGTGCTAAATCAAACTATACATTTCAAAATAATAATGATTGTGTATCGTATCTAGTATTGGCTGCAGTATGCAACCGCCATATTGAATATAATTGGAAAGTGTACACATATTATAATCAACAACACCATAGGCCAGTTTCACTAAACTTCGTACGACTAAAATGTTCGTAAGTGCAAATTTAGGATCGTCTGAAAATTTCAATTAATGGATTTACATGTATTGAGCATAGGCTGCATATGCAGCCTATGCTCAATAAATGTAAATCCAATAATTGTTTAAAAGTAAACATTATTAATGTGAAATTTACAGACTATCATAATTTTGCACTTACGAACATTTTAGTCGTGCGAAGTTTAGTGAAACGGGCCCCTGATCCGTAAACCTTGGCCAATCTACATTTATATAGAACGTTCTGAGCATGTATACACAAAATGTTAATTATACAGTGTGATGTTTCTATGCTGGGTCTCAGCCAATACAACTACTTTATCCTGATCATTAGAATTGAGTAAATGTTGTTTACTCAGTAATTTGTTATACTCATTTATCATTGGCAACATTACTTTTATTTGGATATCCGCAACTATACATGTGCAGTCAAACCTGATAGATGCGAATACACACGGGCTGTACAATTGCTACAGAATCCTGGAAACATTACACTATATAATTGTCATACTACCGCTTTAAAAAACGGTACGTATTATGTTTCACCGCACACTGCAGTGTTTATGTGCACTACTCCTTAAAACATTTCAATCAATCGATCTGAAACTATACACACGTCTTCTACACATATTGAAGATGTGCACCTTGGTGTTTTTATGCCGAAAAAATATTTTGTTAAGTTAATAATTCCAGCACAAAAATATTTACACAATTCCCTAGCATTTGATTGGCCCGTAGCAAGTCTCTATCCAAAATTTATATCCCAGTAAACTCCCACGCCGAACTACTTTCCGTAACCGTGAGGCGCAGTTAAAATAATTCTTAAGAAAACTGAAAATAAACACATTTTCTTGATGAATTTATTTCAAATGCTGGAATTATAAGGAATGAATGGCCTTTTTGTGGAATTTATCGGGGATATAAACTTGGAAAAGTCGCGGGAATACTGGACGAGGCCTTAAAAAAATTACAATTTTCGAAAAAAAAAAAAAAAAAAAAAAAAAAAAAAATNAAAAAAAAAAAAAAAAAAAAAATCTTCATTATTCATTCCTATAATAAATGTTTACATTTATGTATGCAATGCTATAAGGTACAGAGATGGTGCTACTCCTCTAAACCTTTCAGTGAATCCATCTGAATCTATACACACGTCTTATACACATATTTTGCATGTGTACCTTCGTGTTTTTGCCAAAATATTTTTAATAAAATACAGACTTAAGTTATCAAACTCCATCCACGCAATTGTGGAAATTATCATAATATTATTGTGCCAAAGGATTTCCAGCTTTTTGCATCACATACATTAAATATTGTTCATACCAGTATGTATATTTTCTGATGGGTAATCCAATATCCTATTAGAAGAGCACTAATGATGCATATATTATGGGGCAGATGCATTGGGATGTCCACAGTTTAGTTCACACATTTCAACGTATATTGCATTAACAAGATGATTTTTTGTTTCTAAGCGGCCATTTTTAAATATTTTCTGATGGATTATCCAATATCCTATTTATACAGCAAAAGTGATGCATATGTTATGTGACATATGCCATGGGATGTCGATAGTTCATATATTTTAGCGTATTTTGACTGGTTGCAGCACATGCGCATATGAAGACGTTGCAAGAAGCGATCATAGCAATATCCAACATCGCCCGTTAAGAAACAAATACTTTATTCCGCTGTCGAACGTCGTTGTTTGCTGGTTACAAAAACAACGCGTGTATGTTTCAAGTTGAAGCTGCGGTTATGTATGAAGGCATTGCAAGACGCGATCAAATCTCAATTTCACGCCAACATAGCTAACAGGGTCAGTTATCATGCAAACATCTAATACTTCGGTCAAATTGCGCTCTATGCTAGTTACAATAACACCATGTCAAAGCGGTGTACCGTTCAAGTGGCGCATGCGCATATGAAGACATTACGAGAAGCGAGATGAAACAATTTCAATGTCACGCCAACTCAGCCAACAGGGTCCGTTAACACGCGAACAGCGAATGTTTCAAACTGTGCACGCGCTCTATGCTGCTTGCAATAACAACATGTCAACGTGTATGTTTTAAGTGGAACATATGGTTATGTATGATAACATTGCAAGACGCGATAACAATTTCGATGTCAGGACAACTCTGCCAACATGGAAACATGGCATGATAAAATGCACTTCTTGCAATTAACATATACTTACAGTTTATCCCGTCCACACAGTGCGTATGTGCCGTGAAACACGGTGCCGTGAAACATGTTTGATATCCTGTCAATACGACCTAATCACTGCGCATGAATATGCGTGGTTGTCATACTATTAGATTCTCAGATTTTGAGGATGCGGCTGGGGTTATTTTTTGCATTTTAAAGCTTTTTTAGCGTTGACGGGATAAATAGAATAGTATGTTAGTGCTGTAAATGGGAAAAATATCTGGCGCGGCACGGAAACGGGATGTGCTCCGCGGAGCCTCGCCCATCCCGTTTCAAAGCCTTGCCAGATATTTTTCCCATTCACGGCACTAACCTACTATTCTCTATGTATACACAAACATTATATTAGTACATAGGTAGCCGCAGTAGCCATGTGTATACTGAAATTGCCATTTTGCTACTGATTGCTGAGAAATTGCCATTTGGCTACTGATTTCTGAGAAATTGCCATTTGGCTACTGATTTCTGAGAAATTGCCATTTGGCTACTGATTTCTTTGAAATGGCCATATTTGCTAATGAAAATTCAGAAAATAATTTAAAAAAGTAAAAGAGTCTTGTCTTTTTCTTTCAAGCTAACATTTCATTTCGGCTGCACATTTCAAATCCTAGAATTACGTCCTTGCAATTAGCAACTGGGCCGTAGTATCTGAGATGTTTTTACCTTATAACATCATTGTACGTCACCGATAATTATGGATTGAACAATAAATATAAGATAAGATATCACCTGATAGCAAGTACATATTTCTTCGATATCTATTCCGAAATAATATGCAAGTTTTCTTGAAAGTTGACACAAAATCCAGGCAACTGGATCCATTGTTTGGCAAATGTATTCGTCATTTAGTTGGCAAGGATTGTGGATATTGTATTTCAAGAGCATACTTACTACATACACACAACCAGTATATTACATTAAATATACAATTTATATGTATACTATCGGACTATACTGGACGAGGCCTTCCGGCCTTCGTCCAGTATTCCCTCGACTTTTCCAAGTTTATGCTCCGATAAATTCCACAAAAAGGCCATTCATTCCTATAATATTTTAACAACGGTCTATGTCAGGAAAAGTACTGGTGGCAACTGAAGGGGCAGTGAAACAAGGGGTATAACTCCTCAGGGAGTTAAACTAATTGAAGGGTTCAGTGTAATAATGGGGCTAACTCCATGAGGGAGTTAGCCGCCTTATTCCACTGAACTTTTCAATTGACTCAAGTATCTTTGGAAAGGTGATACTTTTATATAAAACAAAAAAAAAATGATTCCAGAAATAGCATTTATTTATTAAAGACTTTCGAGAATACTATTCGCATGATTCGTTGAAAATGAGTATTATGTTTCACGGTGGCAACGCATAAAACACAACATCTCAATGTATTAAAATAAACAAATATGTGAAAGTGAACGTACTTTATTGTTAATTAAGTAAGTTCAGATTTAATAGCATACGTTGACAGAAAAGCTTGCTTTTGTACATACAGCTATTCTATGATACTGTCAGTTTTCGTATAGATGTTGTGCGACATATTTTCCCATAACCTGCATCCATTCTACTCTGGGTATTCATTACTTAAAACATAGGTTTTAATTATTGTTAAGCAAGATAAATTCAATCTCCTGTGACCACCCTGGTGGTGGCGCAAAAAAGTCAGCGACTGGAATTGAAACCGCCTAACATGATAAACATGCTCCGACATACAAAATAATTCCAAAGAATATGCTGGAAACTGATGCCAGTGAAGTGCATTATTGCATCAATTGACTGGGGGCCGTTTCACTAAACTTCGTACGACGAAAATGTTCGTAAGTGCACAATTATGATATGGCTTATTTGTTAACTTACTACTTTTGACTACACAGTGCATGAAGATCTGATGATTTAGTGTGGTTAAACCTGACGTACAATGAATCTCTCTAAATCTGACGTCCGAATTTGAGAGGTTCAATTGAATGTCTGATACTTTCTGGAGTAATTAGAAATGGACGAATGAGGAAGTGTGTTGATTGAAAAGAATCCGAGCTGGAGAAAATCGGAATTCATGACAGTCACTGTTATTCGAGTAAAATTACAGAAAGGTTAGTGTTTTTAGAGAAAATAATAAAACCCGAGATATAATCTGTTCTAGCATGATTGAAATAATAAAGACCGTTAAAATCACCATCATGCGTGTAATATTTCAGTGAACGACCAAAGTTGAGATTGGTCACGAGACAATAGGGCTTGTCTCATTATTAACAAGTTGGCTGTGGCCTGAGAAACCGTATCTTACAAAAGTTGCAACAATTGCAGTAGGTGATTTTTCTGCACATTTTCACAGTTGCATCAGGGTGGATTCCTTCTGTTGACAGCATACCTGTGGTGACCAGCGTGTGCCCTATTCAAATTACACGTATGCGCAGACTGATATGTGGCTATGCTGGTCGCTTGCGGCATGCCTCATACCATGTAATGTAGTTATCCTCAACGGGAGAGTATGAACAGTGAAGATGTAGATCAGCCACACATTCCATCAATGACATGGCATGACTACCAGAAAACGATACAAATTTCAACTGCGTTTTCACGTGTGTCACGGACTGCGTTACTATTGTCAAACGCCTCCCAGCACCGGCTTAAACGAAACAACTTAAAGGACAGACGGGCCGAATGTGCTTATCAAAGTCGAATATCTTCAGCCACATTCAAAACAAAGTCAGTAAGCGATTTCATCAAAATTGCAAAGTATCCTTATCTAGCAAAGTATACTTTGAGTAAGTAATCCTTTATTTTTACCAAAATGCATTATGTCATATAGAACTAACAACTACTTGTATTTGATGATTAAAAGTATGCAGACTTATCATACTGAATGTATTACATTATCACAGCCAACATGGCTGTGATAATGTAATAATTCAGTTTATTATATACCTACCCACACTGTAAAACCAGCGGACGCTTGACGCGTCCAGACGCGTTCATATATAGGCAATTTTAACGCAGTAGTGTTCAAATTGGCCTTCAGGAATCCAGTAAATGCATCTTTACTGAACCGATGTGTTCAAATGGTGTTCAGCACATTAACGTCTCCGTTCAAGAACTCTACGGTAAATTTTTGATCAGCTTTCAATTGTGGTAGATACAATGAGTTTACCTTAACAATGTATTAATAACACCATTTACGATAAATTTTAAATATTTTTTTGCGTAAAGTATGGTGTATGAAGCTACAATTCATAATTCGTTACGGCATTTAAACACTGCCGTTCACATAGCATCCATTGATGAACGCTCAAAGCGTACGGTGACGTAATTCTAGTTTTAGCGGAGTATTTTTAGTTCCACGCGGTTCCGTCATGACCATGGAATTCTGGGAATTGGGCGCAATTTTTTATCTCTTTCCGGCATTGCTGCTAAAGGATATTGAGGACATTTAAATGTAAACCGTACATTTGATTTACTTATTTAGGTGATTTTAACATGTAAACTAATGGTAATAGCATCTCTTCATACTCGCCAATGTTTGTGGCAGCTCTTTGTGGTAGGGGTCGCTTGATAAACATGCAAAATGAGACAGAGTCCGAATTTTCCTCCAACATGTATTGTTTCTTTGCAGACTCCATGCAATCATTTCAAAATCATACCATAAGGTATCACAAAGATGATCCAAGCTTCTCGGTTGCATGCAGTATAGGTTCTTGCTCCTTCACATCAAGCAAATGGTCTATTTTTAGATCGCATGTAAGCCGTAAACACGATAATCGAAATAAAAATGTAGACTTACCCACCCATGTTATTCAATGATGATGGAGGAAATGATGTTGTTATTCCGTTCAACGATACAGAAGCTCTGCAGATATGTATGCATGTAATGCTATTATGTATGCATGTAATGCTATTATGTATGCATGTAATGCTATTATGTATGCATGTAATGCTATTATGTATGCATGTAATGCTATATACTAGTGTACAATGTAATGCCATTATATTGAATGATTAAAATAAAATGTGTAAATGAATTGCTTTTAATACCTTCTGTTCAAATAAGAACATTTCCATGATTAAATTAGAACACTTCCCTGTTCAAATATGAACACCTTTCTGTTTATATTAGAGCACCTAAATATGTGTGTGCTCAAAATTGCATACCTACATGTTCATGTGGTGTTCCAAAGCTGAACACTTGTAACTTGAACATGTTCTGGGTGTTCAATATCTGTTGCATCGTATTTGAACGCGTCAAGCGTTAATAATTGGAACACTTGAAATGTTCAATCTTGAACACACAACGTTCATGTTTTGAACGGTAGTGTTCACGGTTTGAACACATAAATGTCCAATGTCTCACACTAGTGTTCAAAGGGTGTTGAGATTAGAACACTGTGCCTTAATGCTTTGAACATTAGCGTTAAGAAATCGAATGCTCGTTGAACGCGTCATTGCGTTATTGATGTGTTCAATAGCTGTTGCATTTTGGTGTTCAAAGTGCATTCTAAAGTTGAACGTTTGGGTTTACAGTGCATGAAATACATAGTTATACGATGTAAATAAAAGTCATATGTTCTCATCGATGAAATAAACATCTTCCGGTGAAAATACGACTACTTCCGCTATCTATATTCATAACGCGCACCTGCAGTGCCGGACTGCAAATAGGCTGCAAATACACATTCATTACCGTATACAGTCTAAAAAACTGCTAATTTCCATGGAGCGGTATATAATAAATAGAATATATGTTCATTGAGTGGTGTGAAATGTCCATATTTCACTCGTGCCTAACGGCACTCGTGAAATATGGACATTCCACACCACTCGATACATATATGTCATATTCGTTGCAAAAATATAAATATCCTCTATATATATTAAAAATTAATAAATTTATCCTTAAATTGAAATTTTCTCTCTCAAAGTATACTTTGTTAGATAAGTATACTTTGCAATGTTTGTGAACTAGGCTACAGAAGACGGGTCACGCAACATCAGCGCATATGTGACTGTGAGGAGGTGTGGAATTATGACTGGGTTAGCGAGAACGTTAATAGTATCTGATGTGGCTGGGACTGGTGAAATGGGACTTACATGATTTGTGACCAGCGTAGCTCCTGATCAAATACCACACTCCTGTAGCATATAGCGATCCGTATTGCTTGTTAGAAACATAACGGGTGTTTCATTGAAAAATAGCGAACTGTGCACAGGCTGATCTTGATCTGCACTGGTCGCAAAATCACATAAGCCCAATTTCTCCAGTCGCAGCCACATAATTATGATACCATTACTTTTCTCGCGAAACTAGTCATAATTTATCATCTCCTCTCTAATATAGCTTACATGTATAAGAAAACCAAGAACGCATTGCAATCAAGTTTGGAAATTGCAATGGCTTTTTTTCATAACTCGACACGGTATTATATACATGTACAATAAGCCATTTTAAAGGCACAGTGTTTCATATGATGTATCAAGATAGTCAACACTCTATTGTTCGCTTCATGTACCACGAATAAACTGTATCAACTAATCGCACCATTGTATTTGATCAAATTCAAAAGGTTTGCGTTGTATCCAAGTATATAGAATCAGAAACTGGGATGGTCAATGTTAATGATTTGGCTATGCATTTTCTTGAAACACATGCCAGTACGGAAAATGTGTTAATATATACGTTTTGTTTGTTTTTAAATGCCATACAATACTACATTGTATATGTCTCGGATGAAAGAAACGAAAAGTTTTGGAAATATCGGCCCCAAGTTAAATTCCCATAGGAAAATCTTTTTTTTTCGCTATAAAATCAATATTTGATGTTATTTCATCAAATAAATTTTATTTTAGGGAGGGTGATTTAATGTGATTTAATTAGATTTAATGTGTTTAATAGCCAAAAGTTGGTCGGCAGCACATTGTGGAACATACAAAGCAATTGAAATATAAATACAATTAAGTTAGTAACCATCCATTACAGACAAACTAAAGTTTGCAAGGCTAGTTATATTTCTGATTATAAGCCTGTTCTTACTAATCCCATTTCTATCAGGCAAGTCATATGTACAATGGTGGGGGGGGGGGGGGGGGGGAGGGGCGGGGGTCGTATGTAGTTATTTCCCTTTGCATATCTATTAATAGAAATCCGGTCCTATGCATTATGTTAGCGTTTATTTCTTACTGAATACTGAATAGTGCAACTATTAAGACTGCGAACAGGGTAGACCCAGATCAGCTCTGTGCAGTCTGATCTGAGTCTACACTGTTTGCAATAAAATTAATAAGTATGAATCTGACAAACAATGCAGTTCCGGATCAAACTGTGCAGATATGTAGGATCAACACTAGTGGTAATACTACATGTATACTGGCTCCTTTACACAACAAATCGTACGACAGTCGCCCTTTTTACAAACAATAATGCCCTAAAATATACAATTTGGACCGGATTACTATAAACATATTCAAAGGGAAATAACTAGCTACGATCCCTCATTGAGTTCAGAATACGATGTAAATCAGTAATTCAAATACTATTTACTAACCATTCAGTATTCGAAAAATATGTAATTTTCGTAAATGACATCGAAATTCCGTCAAATCGTTATAAATGTGCTGTGAAAATGTACCCTATGCGAACAGTATAGCCCCAGATCAGATTGAGCATGTGCGCAATCTGATATGGGGATACCATTGTGCCATTCCGCCAATAAAACAATTTATTATATACATACCCATGAAATACATAGTTATACGATGTAAATACAAGTCATATGTTCTCATCGATGAAATAAACAACTTCCGGTGAAAATACGACTACTTCCGCTATCTATATTCATATTCTGTATTTAGAAAGAAAACAGCGCAAATAGGCTACACATATACATTCATTACCGTATACAGTCTAACAAAACTGCTAATTTCCATGGAGCGGTATATAATAAATAGAATATTCATATTATTGCAACGAATATGAAATATATGTTCATCGAGTTGTGTGAAATATGGACATTTCACACCACACGATGAACATATATGTCATATTCGTTGCAAAAATATGAATATCCTCTATATATGCCTCTGAATTAGAACTGTGGCAAATTTCTGACTTTCGACTACGTGATCAAACTCTAGGCTGATCATAGATAACTGCAGGTCCCTTTTAGTTTTTGTTATTAAACAAATGTTAGTGCGCTGGAGAAGTTTATAAAACGGGTATCCAGCATTGTCCTGTAATATTGTATTGTCTAGAAACATTTAATGTTCTCAAACGTTTTGGTGTTTGCCATTTCATTGTAAAGTTTCATATTCTTTGCAAACGAGTGTACACAGTTTATCGGCGATGTTAACCAATAAAAGTACAATGGCTCAAAACACGAGCCAATTAATAATAAAACTAAATGGCCAGTCTGTAAATTAAACTCGCAACAGAAACTAAATCCTCACTGTATTTTGAGCATAACGACTTTTAGCGAACGAACATTCCCCAATTGCAAATGTTACACAACTACTTACACACAAACACTCACACAAATATAAAACTATACAGACCCGTGCTAATATCCACTAATTGCCAGTACTAAGTTCCATTGGTACCGTGCACATAAACGATATGTCTCCAATTCCGCTGAGTGTCACAAGACAAGTGTGTTCAGCCCACCTCCACTCATTGATGGCGCGCCAACCGCAGTCCTAAAATCCAATAGCGCCGAGCTCTTCTGGTGCTGGCGATACTTGGCTTGATGCTACCACGTAACGAGGGTATATTCAATTTTGCTGCCGCTGTACATCCACGGATCATACAATAGCATACAATATTGCATTGTGTATTCACAGATCAGTTAGAAAACAGTCGCTGCTTGTGCGGTTAGAGTTGAGGACAGGATTGTGTTTTTGTTCTCTTGAAAGATTCTGAAATGACACGTCCTTTTTTAAAATAAAAACATGTAATATCACTGTGATTCAGTATTTCATTCGGTATTTATTAACCCTTTCAACACCACAGACCTCTATAGAGACAATGTTTGCAAACAGTGCAGATCCAGATGAGCCGGCTCGTAACGAGCCGTCTCATCAGGATCTCCACTGTTTGTTAATAATTTTAAACGTCGTACAGATTACCCTTTTAGAAGAATGGGATAATTTGAATGAACAAAATTAATGAAATAGCGTGAAACATTGGCATGGAACATCCTATTAAGTTACTTGGTGTTGAAAGGGTTAAACGAGGTTACTCATTTCATAAGAAACGTACGGAGACATGGACTATTTTTTATCAATTCGTTCCCACGAATAACAATTCGTTCCATCAATTTAACAATTCGTTCCCTCGAATTAACAATTCGTTCCCACGATATAACAATTCGTTCATTCGAATTAACAATTCGTTCCCACGACTCGAATTAACAATTCGTTTCAACGATATAGCAATTCGTTCGCACAAAATAACAATTCGTTCCCTCGAATTAACAATCCGTTCCCTCAATTCGAGGACGGATTGGTAATTCGAGGGATGGATTGCTAATTCGAAGGAGCGGATTGTTAATTTGTGAGAACGAATTGTTAATTCGAGGGACCGAATTGTTAATTCGTGGGAACGAATTAATAAAAACGAATTCTACGTCCCCTGCGGGGCTCCGTGACTTTGCCACGTTTCTTATGAAAAGTCATCTTGTTTAATAAATACATTACATTAACTCATATATCAGGTGTTTTATTATCCCTCGACGATATGCAAGAGGGGATATAGTGTTAGTCCATGTACGTACGTGCGTTAGTAACACCTTTCAGTTTGCAATAGCTATTTGGCCAGAATGTCTGTCTGGGGATGGTGCTTTGTTTTGCCCGCCCACAATATCACCTTGTTTGTAAGGCAAACATGTTAATGTTAGTTTACTTTTTTATTTTATTTTTTTATATCAAGGCTGCCAGCGAGGGGATTGACTTAGTGATAACGATCCCCTTGTTTAATTAGCATAGCATCCCAGGGGCGGATCTGGAGGGGGGAGTTCCGGGGTTGCAACTCCCGTCCCCCCCCCCCCGTTCAGCCACGGAGTTTACATATATCACAGTTTACCACCAGTTGGAGTCTGAATTTAAATGCCGTAAAACACAGGAAAGCTCGAAAATAGGACAACCCCCTAATTGCGAACGGTAACTCTTGCAATTACTCCCATACCGTCCGTACGGACGGTACGGGAGTAGATTGCAAGAGTTACCGTCGCAACTAGACAACCCCCCCCCCCACCTCGTTCCACAAATGCTGGATCCGCCCCTGCAATATCCATGTTTTCTGCGATTTACAATTGATTACATCAATGTTATATTAGATTTAATACAGTGTAGTATTAATTCAATTTCATGCAATAAACTCATGTGCGTGATATTTTGCCTATTTTCATTTTGCAACAAGAATTGGCCATGAGGTTTTATGCTGCTAATTTTGTTTTTGTGTACTTTTGTTTTTCTATGTGACCGTACACCATTAGATGTGGATGACACTTTGTTCCGAGTTGAAGAATACAATCACCACTGTGCATGTACCATGGTTTTCTAGATATTAACCCTTTCCACACCAAGTAACTTAATAGGATGTTCCATGCCAATGTTTCAGACTATTCCATTTATAAAAAAGGGATATTTTTGGTTCTCAAAAATATGAAAATTACTTTCAAACAGTGCAGATCCTGATGAGACGGCTCGTTACGAGCCGGCTCATCTGGATCTGCACTGTTTGCATATAGCGGGCTTTCGGGTTCAAAGGGTTAACAGTATTAACCCTTTCAACAACAAGTAACTTAATAGGATGTTCCATGCCAACGTTTCAAGCTATTTCATTAATTTTGTTCATTCAAATTATCCCATTCTTCTAAAAGGGTAATCTGTACGACGTTTAAAATTATTAACAAACAGTGGAGATCCTGATGAGACGGCTCGTTACGAGCCGGCTCATCTGGATCTGCACTGTTTGCAAACATTGTCTCTATAGAGGTCTGTGGTGTTGAAAGGGTTAATACACAAAATGGTGCCGTAAAGTGGATTTCTTTTTCTCAGGAATACATGTAAGTGAGAATATGTTTTATTTAGCGTTGATCCAGTGCAGACAGACTGCAGGATATGTACAAGTCGGTTCTATAACATTCATAAAATATAAAAATTGAAAGTAGCTTAGAAGGTGGTATATATGTGGCTGTGAATGGAGAAATTGAGCTTATGGGTTTTGCGACCAGTGTAGATCCAGATCAGCCGGTGCATCTGCACAGTCTGATCAGGAGCTGAACCGTTCGCAATTCCATCAAACAAACGTCAGTCACGGTTCTAACGAGCGATATATATCGTTATCAGACTACATGAGTGTGCTATTTGATCCGCAGATACACTGGTTAGAAATCACATAAGCCCCATTTCTCCAGTCACAGCCACATACATGCATGTACATGGGGTACACAGGTAAGTTATAAACTAGTTGGTTGTTTTCTAACCTGTATGATCAATTCGTTAGGTGTTATGTTTTTTATCCCGTCAACACAGTGCGTACGTGCCGTGAAACACGGTGCCGTGAAACATTTTAATATCCTGTCAATACGACCTAATCACTGCGTTTGAATATGTGCGGTGACTGTGGTTATCTTTTTTGCATTTTAAATCTATTTGTAGGCGTTGTCGGGATAAATATGGTAGGTTAGTGCAGTGAATGGGAAAAATATCTGGCGAAACGGGATGGGCGAGGCTCTGCCTTGCCAGATATTGTTTTTCATTCACGGCACTAACCTACTATTCTCTATACTGTTTCATTCGGACATATTTTTATTTCTCTACGACTGTAAACTAATGTAGTTTTATTGACATGTATTTAAATAAATTCAGTTTTTACTTCCAAACTTCTTCATTTCTTCAGGTGAGTATGTGGATTTATCACGGTAACCGATAAAACAGGAAACAACAGCAGTTTAATTTATTAACAAAAGATTCGACAAATTGTCAGTGTATCCCAGATTACTGATAAGGAAATGACGACTGAAGAACAAATATATTAATAAAAAAAAGCAAATGATATAGTACATCCGCAGAGAATCTAATATTGAGTGATCACATTCCAGATACAGTGGAACCTCTCTAAACCGGACACCCGTGCGACATCGATGTGTTCAATTATGACAGCTATCTCTGTAGCCGATTGCACCACAATTGCAAAGTATACTTATCTAGCAAAGTATATTTTTCGCAAAGTGCATTATTTCATATAGAACTAACCACTGCATATATTTGAGAATTTAAATTATGCAGAATTATTATTCTGAATGTATTACATTATCACAGCCAAAATGGCTGTGATAATGTAATAAATTCAGTATAATAAAATTAATAAATTTATTATGAAATTGAAAATTTCTCCCTCAAAGTATACTTTGCTAGATAAGTATACTTTGCAATGTTGGTGAAATATGCTACTGATATTTATGGATGTCCGTGAATGCAAAGGACACAGACGTATAATTCCAGCACAAAAATATTTACACAATTCCTTAACATTTGATTGGTTTCTGTCCACAATTTATATCCCAGTAAACTCCCATGCCGAACTACTTTCCGTAACCGTGAGGCGCAGTTAAAATAATTCTTAAGAAAACGGAAAATAAACACATTTTCTTGATGAATTTATTTCAAATGCTGGAATTATAAGGAATAAATGGCCTTTTTGTTGAATTTATCGGGGATATAAACTTGGAAAAGTCGCGGGAATACTGGACGAGGCCTTCCGGCCTTCGTCCAGTATTCCCGCGACTTTTCCAAGTTTATACCCCGATAAATTCCACAAAAAGGCCATTCATTCCTATAGTATGTCAGTGCTCATACATCGGACTAACAGTGAAACATCTCTAAACTGCACACCTTGGGGACCTTCCATGGTGTCCGGTTTAGAGAAGTTCCACTGTATTTACGAGAAATATGTATGCAAGCTGTTAGCCTGATATATACTGTTGGTGGGTATATATGGCTGTGACTGGAGAAATGGGGCTTATGGGTTTTGCTACCAGCGTAGATCCAGATCCGCATATGTTTATCAGGATCTGGGGCCCGTTTCACTAAAGTTCTTACGACTAAAATGTTCGTAAGTGAAACATTATGATAGTCTGTAAATGTCACATTAGCAATGTTTTCTTGTAAACAATTATAGGATTTACATTTATTGAGCATAGGCTGCATATGCAGTCTATGCTAAATACATGTAAATCCATCAATTGAAATTTCCAGACGATCCGAAATTTACACTTACGAACATTTTAGTCGTACAAAGTTTAGTGACCCCAGCGGCCCGTTTCACTAAAATGTTCGTAAGCCTTGAGTGCAAATTTAGGATCGTCCGGAAATTTCAATTGATGGATTTACATTTATTGAGCATAGGCTGCATATGCAGTCTCTGCTCACTAAATGTAAATCTAATAATTGTTTACAAGAAAACAGTGTTAATGTGACATTTACAGACTATCATAATTTTGCACTTACGAACATTTTAGTCGTAAGAAGTTTAGTGAAACAGCCCCCTGGACTATTCACATGTGTGGCATTTGTCCACAAGTATACTGTGTTGAAATATTTAAGTAATCCTTCAAAGAATGTAGAAGTTATAACACAATCATTCCGAAGCTCCGACGAACTTCTTAATGTGCCGGACACACGGATACACGGACACACAGTCCAAACACTATATACCTCCAGCTTTACAGAGACCGGGGGCATAAAAACGCATATCAAACCCACGTGGCTCGTCTCATATCGCATCTACAAACTCCTTATCGATACAGCGAGTAATATTAATGTCATAACACAGTAGCAGTTGGTCTTCTATCTTAAGCCATTTGTTCCGTGCCCTATCTGATTAAAAACCCGTGTTTTTTAGATATTACCGGCGGAAGCTTGTGGTGCTAGAGATATCGTGAAAAGAAAGAACAACGTCGAGAAATGATAACGTTACGATTTCAGGTGATATACTGATTTGTAACTATACCTGACCGTGACTGAAGACAAGGGGCTTATGGGATTTGTGACCAGTGTTGTTTCTAATCAAATATAATACGAATGTAGCGTGATACCGATCTGTACTGCCTGTTAGAAGCATAATGGGCGCTTCATTGTTGGAATTGCCAACTGTACAAATCCTGATCAGACTGTGCGGATGCTGTGCGGATGCACAGTCTGATCTGGATTTACACTGATGGCAAACCCCATACGACCCATTTTACCAGTCACAGCCACAGCTACATACAAGTATGACTTACATATTGATAAGTTTTTACTGTTCATGTTCATGTTTTTTATATCATTGTAGGATCATTCAAGAGATATGCTGCAAAAATAAGGTCATTGGCTGCTTGGCCGTCACTCCGTTTTGAACTGACCGACACCTGGGTAAGAAATTGCCAAGCCTGGTACGAACTGGTATGTGCACTAAATGGTGTGTGCGCGAAATGGTGTGGGTACGAATTAACCAGGTACGGTTTCACATAATATATGGACTATGGGTACGAAATGACAAAGCTGTATACGAAATGGTATGGTATGCGTACGAATTGTCGAGAAAATTAATATGCATCCCATACCATTTCGTACCCAGTTTTGTAATTTCGTATCCATACTCAATTCAATTCGTACCCATACTTACTATGTAAGGATTATAGATCAAGGACTGTCTATTATGGAAAATATTGGACAATGTACATATGTCGTGAGAAGCACATGCAAACGTTAATATCAGGTAGCTGAGTGAGTGATTACATATACACGAGGAAGCATGCTGCACGACCACTGCGTAGTTTTACATGAGCACGTGCTTACCATTCCAAGTTTGACACCAGCTTTGTCAGGTGTGTGTGTACTGTGAACAACCCTGGATAATAGTTGCAAATTCAATCAGTATTCTGGAATTTAAAACACAATTCCTTGGATGTTTAATGTGTATGTTTTACATTCGTAATCGACAAGTGCGTGTAAGGTACATTACTCTGAACAAAATGACTAACCATTTAATGATTATTTGAAGTCGTTTCCGGCTATTTATTTCAATTATATGTACATGCAAACATATTTTTTCGAAGTAATTCCCAACCGGCTATAGCTCTGAAGACGCTGATCACACTAGCTTAGAAAATCTCAGCTCTACGGATGTGTTTTACTATTTCATATGTCTTTTATATTTTCTGTATCCGTGAGAGCTGAGACCCTTATTGTGTAAACTCGTCAGACTGTGTAGCAAAACGCCAGGACAAATTGGGCTGTTATTCTGTCTAAACTTTACACTATAAGGGTCTCAGCTCTCACGGATACAGAAAATATAAAAGAAAGATGAAATAGTAAAACAAATCCGTACAGCTGATATTTTCTAAGCTATGATCACACCGTCGATACATGCAATCAATGAGAGTATGTGTCCCGGTATTCGGGGTGCGGGATCACGTCGTTTCCGAACTGCGTGACGTCATGTTTTCAGATGCGTCTACAGTACTACATGTAGTAGATTCCATTAATATCTTTCGGCGCAGCAAATGCGGAACTTGTTGACTTTTATAGTACAATTTGCATAATTCTTTAATTTTGCAGAAAAATCGGTTACCATCAATGTACATGTAAATACACATCTAGAGCACGTGAGTGTAAGAAAGAACGTTTGTTAGGAAGAGTTTAAAGAAAATCGACTGTAAAAATTACGTCACAGATTAAGTCACTCGGCGAATGTGGTTTGGAAACGTTCTGAAACCACATGGATCCCATACTCATATATTTGCCCTTTCTATCATCTTGGCTCATGTAATGATTTGGAACGTTCAGGGAATTGTACGTTCACGCGGGCTAAAATGCAGCGAACTCGTGTGTTTTACTGGACACGATTTGCTGAGATGCACGTGTAAATTGCTGGTGTCTGAGAGTGTCCAGTATTTTGCGAATACCTGTCCAATATTGAAATAAATATTGGACAATAATTCCAGCACAAAAATATTTACACAATTCCCTAACATTTGATTGGCAGTCTCTGTCCAAAATGTATATCCCAGTAAACTCCCACGCCGAACTATTTTCCGTAACCGTGAGGCGCAGTTAAAATAATTCTTAATAAAACGGAAAATAAACACATTTTCCTGATGAACTTATTTCAAATGCTGGAATTATAAGGAATGAATGGCCTTTTTGTTGAATTTATCGGGGATATAAACTTGGAAAAGTCGCGGGAATACTGGTATTCCCGCGACTTTTCCAAGTTTATACCCCGATAAATTCCACAAAAAGGCCATTCATTCCTATAGTATTTGCAAAATATTGTACAGCAAACAATACATATTGGACTGCTGTGGAAATATTGGCCCGCAACATGCCAGTACACTAGATATTGGACAATTTTAACAAAAGGTGACGTCACAGAAATGTTTTAATTTAACAGAACAACATGTAATAATAACGTGGACTATTCGTGTTTGTCATATCGGATTACACAGGGAAAACTATGATAGCGGTTCCCCATTATTAAGAGTGCAAGTTCACAATATATAACCAGATAACAGAAATACGAATATGCGTGTTTCTAGTATCGAGTTGCATATGGTAAACCAGGATAGCGGTTGGTTGCAATTATCGCGGATTGATTTAACCATACTATTAAGTGTCTATCTACAAGAACAGCACCTGAATATTGCAGTTTCTAGTTATGGTAGACAATATATTCCTCACATCGGTGTCTGGTCAATGTATTAAGTGCAATAAAACTGACCAGACAGTAGCCGACATGACTATCAACTATGACCTATGACCTATGACCTACGATATATGACCTAATCTCATAACAGTACAGTATACAGTGCAACCTCTCTGAATCAAACACTTACAGTTAAGTGAAACCTCTATAAAGCAGACACTGCTTTAAAGAGGTTTCACTTAACTGTAAGTGTTTGTATGATAATCAGAAAGATATTAGGGTTTTGCTGAAAGGTCACGTGGTCGTGTCCTTTCCAGTCGTGAAGAGACACAATAATCAGAAATAAATACAATGCAACCTAACAAATCACTGCATTTACTCTGGGAGTCCGTCTTAGGGAGGTGCTACTGTATTCGCGGAAATGATACATGTTGTTTTTGTTGTTTCTAAAGAAACTACTGTCTGTTCCACGTTTTGCTGCCGATGAACATTTGGCCATTAAACACATTAAATCTAAAAAGTATTTAAAAGTAAGTACTTTTTCATCAATAACAAAAAAGTCACTCTCACCAATAAAAATTATTTGATGAAATTCCATCAAATATTGATTTTCCTATGGTAATATAACGTCAATTTCCAAATTTTTTCGTTTTAGGATCAAAAAACGAAAAAATTTGGAAATTGACTCCGAAACCTGGCGAGATAGTATGACAATGATGTAACTAAGAAAACAAGTTAGATTTTGAAAATCGGTCGACAAATTAAAAAAATATGAAAAAAAATCTATTTTTAGCCCCCATGTTAAATTCCCATAGGAAAATCGCATTTTCGCAATAAAATCAATATTTGATGGAATGTCATCAAATACAAATTTCGTTATTGACAAAAAAGTACTTAGTTTTAAATATTTTTTAGATTTGACGTGTTTAATAGCCAAAATTTCGTCGGCAGCAAAACGTGGAACAGACAGTAGACATTATGTTTGTAAAACATGGGTATACCCCCGTGACATACTGGGCCCGTTTCACTAAACTTCTTACCACTACAATGTTCGTAAGTGCAACTTTAGGATCGTCTGTAAATTTCAATTGATGGATTTACATTTATTGAGCATAGGCTGCATATGCCTATGAAACGACTCCTTACCAATTGAGTGTATGGGTCAATTCTGAAAATTCCGTGTAAGTGACTCATTTTCGTGAGTCGTTTGGGAGATGTGAATGCACTACTGTCTGTTTAACAAAACCTGCTCAAATGTTACGGTCATATAAACAATGCAAACATAAATTATTTTTTTTAAGAATAAGCCTTCGTAATATTTCGTGAAATTTTGTCAAATATTGATGTTATTACGAAAAATTGATTTTTCGACTACGATAGATACACTGGATAGATAGCTTGGAAATGATCTAACTAAGAAAACAGAAGTTAAATTTTGAAAATCGGTCAACTATTTTTGAAATTAGAAACTTTTCCCAATATTAAATCCCCATTCGGAATTCGGATTTAAAATGGGGAAATTGTTTTTTCGTAATGAAATCAATATTAGACCAAAGGCTAATTCTTAAATTTTGATAAAATTAAACAGTATCGAAAACATTATTGTTTTTCCAATATCTGTATAGCCGTAGAATTTGCAGTGGGCAGGTATCGTGAAACAGACAATAGTCTGACGTGTTGTAACCCATTTCATAAATCTGATATGACACACGTGTAATAACATCGGGAGCGAATTTGATTGGTTGGGCGCATGACCCTAAATACGTGCATATATTCGTATTATGCGCCAAAGTTATTCCAAATGAATAAAACGAAGACGTTCAGAATGCCGTCCTTAATGGCGCGACAAAGCAACGATGTTTTGACGTTGATGTCATCCTACTTTAAACGTCATTAGCAGCCGTCGATGACTCAGTAAACTCACTACAAGTGATTACAAAGAACAGAAACCTGTAACACGAAATATTTATTATGTGTTTATTGCTAGTATTACAACTATTTTTCTCGGTGGAGATTTGCAACTCAATACGAAAATAGTCAATGGCGTCTTCTCACTGAATTATATCGGATGTATCCAAGTTTTCTGCTATTTGGAGCGTGACGTCATGTAATAAACAGAATCTCAAACTCGTTTCCATTTGATATGAGATTTATGAAACTCGCCAGAGGCTCGGTGCATAACTTGTGCGTGACTCGTTTCATAAACCACATATGAAATGGAAACAGGTTTGAGATCCTCTATAAATGAGACTGATATCGAAGATACAGTGTGTGCATACTGAGTGGGCAATTCATAATTACGATGTATATTTCACTCTATGAGCGAGTTAATAAGAGATCAGTAAGAAATCAGTATACTCGATTAATAAACATCATAATAAATGATGTAACATCCTTTATGTTATGTATTCATGTATAAGGTACATGCGTACATGTACGGTGTAGTATTCGATATGTAGTAAGCATAATTAAGGCATAAGGTGCAATTTAGTGGTAAAAACTTGCAATGCACTATCTCTGTCAGAGAGTCATCTGCGGTATGCTGTTGCAACTCGCTGCTGGGAGCACCTGCTTAGTTAGCATGGGAACCATTTACCGGGAATGTCCCACACATCCAGACCGCCATTATTTCGGAATGTTCCACGTATCGAGAGTGCCGTTAATTCGGAATGTCCCACATACAGTGGATCCTCTCTAAACCGGACACCCCGGGGATATCCCAGGGTGTCCGGTTTAGAGAGGATCCACTGTCAAAGAGACATATACATCACTACAACAGTGGATGTATTGCGATCATGAACATACATTATCTTTGGATGTAAATATCAAGGAAACATATCAAAATTAAACACAATCAACTTCTGTCTGTGTTCGGTATAGAGCGATTCAACTGTATCGTGCCGTCGACAGAAAGGATGCTAATCCAAGGTGTATGATCACGTGGTACTAACAACAACAACAAGTACTGAAATTTCCAGAATCCATCTGGTTCAAAGTACGTATTATTTTATAGTGTTCTTATTGCTTAACGGATTTTCATGAAATATGGCGCATCAAACGCGTCTTGTTAAGCTGCATTTGGTGGTCTCTATATTTTCGCACAAACTATATTTTCGCACAAACGTCTGTCGTTTTTGCGAAGAATCGATTTCCGTGTCTCCGACACGGAAATCGATTCTTCGCAAAAACGACAGAAGTCTGTGCCAAACTTCCTGGACTACCAAATGCAGCTCATGAAGACGCGTTTGCTGCGCCATATTTCATCAAAATCCGTTGCATATTAAGGAAAATATCAAATAATACTTACTTTGGAGTGGGCGACGTTGTTGTTGTTGTGACCACGTGATCATGCACCTTGTAATGGTGTTTCACTAAAGACAGGAAGACGAATGTAGAGCCGATTGTTGTGATCCCCTGTCATTGTTAACGACTACGCCCCTTTATTTCAAGTACGCAGCCTCCTGTACCAAGCATACCTCATATAAAGAGTGTTTCCATTTAATATGATATTTATGAAACGAGTCATGCACAATGTATGTAACGAGCTTCTGGCGAGGTGGATACAATTGCTGATGAGCTTGGAAACGAGTTTGAGATTCTGTTGATCACACTTGAGATATCAGCGATCTGCTTCAGTGAGAAAACGCCATTGACGATTTTCACATCCAGAAAATAGTGTTAATACATGTACTACGGGGCGCCATGCAGGACAGGTTAATTATGTGTACAAAACCAATTTTGTCCAGACAAAATTGAGTTTTGTAACACTAAAAATCACAAAATCCAATTATGTAAAATTCTGATATACAAAATTCATTTTTGTTATAAAGGATTCAATTTTGTAAGACAGAATTGAGTTTTGTGAACACAATTCAGTTTTGTGGGACAGAATTCAGTTTTGTCCACAAAAGTCAGTTTTGTCCACAAAAATTAGTTTGCGTAACTGATAGTCTATGTCATCTCTACGTTGATTGGTTGAGATCGGTCTTAGTCCATTTTACTAGATGGTGGAGTGCACTTGCAGGTTTAAATATTTCAATGCGAAAATATAACCCAATATATCAATATTATACTTCTTTATGGACAGTTATGTTGGTTATATTATGATTACAAAATATATACCTCTAGTTCTATCCAAGAATCTTATTGTGACTAATCATGTCCGTCTGCGGATGCCAGGGCGGCCAAATAACAACTAGTTTATATAAACATTTTAACAATAGCATCGTTTTATTTCAAGTAACCAACATTGGGATAGCGTTATTAAATGTATGTACATAGTCAATACATAATTACAATAAACGGTTGCCATGGCAACCAATTCACAAAATGTTATTTTCCATCCAAGTTCCATCATGTGTGTTGCTGATATATTTGTATACATATTATTCAGGCCACATTTTTGTCATACTGTATCTGACCAATGGTAGTCCTTCTTACATGCGTGTGCCATATTTGGGCAACAGAATCGAAACGTATGCAAATACGTATACGAAACGTATGCAGAATTGAATTTTGTGACACAGAATTGAATTTTGTGGCACAAAAGTGAATTTTGTGACACAGAATTGAGTTTTGCGGCATAAAAGTGAATTTTGTTGACAAAATCAGTATATATTTAATTTTGTTTTGTTTTTGTCAAGTTTATAGGTACAAAAATGAATTTTGTTGACAAAATTGAGCCATGTCCCACTTGGCGCCCCGTATGTACTAACAAACACTTGTTATACATATGCCAAGTTGTATGTTCCCGCTCTTTGTAAGCACTTCATATTACTTACTATACGGGAGCCCATTCTAACAATTTCAGTAAGCTTACATTGTCACTGACGCTTCTAATGCTTAACCCTTTCACCCCTAAGTAACTGGAATGGACTGTGATATGCTAATTTACCGACCAATCCAAACGTCACAAAATGATTTTCAGATTAGTCCATTTATGAAAATGGGGGTGTTGTTTCTTCTAAAAAATATGAAAATTACTTGCAAAAAGTGCAGATCCTGATGAGACGGCTCGTTACGAGCCGGCTCATCTGGTTCTGCACTTTTTGCTAGGAGATGAAGATGAAGTTGTCCAAGTATGGTTGATGTAGGCCCAGGAGTATTCCATATACAAGCTTGACTATAAACATTAACCAAGTAATTCAAGGTTAAATGTAGGTGAAGGTAAAATATAGGTCAGGGGTTATTGATGTACATCCCTATGAGAAAAAGTTATCCAAGTATGGTGTCTGTATGCACAATAGTATTCCATATACAAGTTTGACTAAAAACCTTAACCAAGGTTGACTAAAAACCTTAACCAAGGGGAATTAACTAAGTAATTCAAGGTTAAATGTAGGTCAAAGTCAAATATAGGTCAGGGGTTGTTGATGTACATCACTAGGAAATAAAATTGTCCAAGTATGGTTGGTGTAGGGCCAGGATTATTCCATCTACAAGCTTGACTAAAAACCTTAACCAAAGAGAATTAACTAAGTAATTCAAGAGGAAATGTAGGTCAAGGTCAAATGTAGGTCAAGGTCAAATATAGATCAAGGGGTATTGATGTACATCCCTAGGAGATGAAGTTGTCCAAGTATGGTTGGTGTAGGGCCAGGAGTATTCCATATACAAGCTTGAGTAAAAACCTTAACCAAAGTTGACTAAAAACCTTAACCAAGGGAATTAACTAGGTAATTGAAGGTTAAATGTAGGTCAAGGTCAAATATAGGTCAGGAGTTGTTGATGTACATCACTAGGAGATAAAGTTGTCCAAGTATGGTTGGTGTAGGGCCAGGAGTATTCCATCTACAAGGTTGACTAAAAATCTTAACCAAAGAGAATTAACTAAGTAATTCAAGAGGAAATGTAGGTCAAGGTCAAATATAGATCAGGGGTTACTGATGTACATCTCTAGGAGATGAAGTTGTCCAAGTATGGTGGGTGTAGGGCCAGGAGTATTCCATATACAAGCTTGACTAAAAACCTTAACCAATGGGAATTAACTAAGTAATTGAAGAGGAAATGTAGGTCAAGGTCAAATATAGACCAGAGGTTATTGATGTACATCCCTATGAGAAAAGGTCCAAGTATGGTGTAGCACATGTACAAGCTTGACTAAAAACCTTAACCAAGGTTGACTAAAAACCTTAACCAAGGGGAATTAACTAAGTAATTCAAGAGGAAATTTAGGTCAAGGTCAAATATAGATCAGGGGTTATTGATGGACATCACTAGGAGATGAAGTTGTCCAAGTATGGTAGGTGTGGGGCCAGTAGTATTCCATATACAAGGTTGACTAAAAACCTTAACCAAGGGGTGACGGTGACGCCGACGCCGACGCCGACGCCGACGCCGGGGTGACAACATAAGCTCTACTTATTCTTCGAATAGTCGAGCTAAAAATGTGCAAATTAATATTACCAGCCACGTACATGCATGTCTGTCTGTCTGTCTGTCTGCATGTCTGCATGTCTGACTTTGACGCTGACGCCCAGCTTGTTGGTCTTGCAGTGAGCGAAACCGCTCACGCAAGCAAACACTAGACCAGCAACTGTGAGTACTGACTGCCACGGGTGAAATACTAGTATCCAGAATAAAAATATGTCGTACTACAACGTTACCAACCAACTAATTTCTACATGGCTCTCAAGGCGCAGTGGCAGGGTAAGCTATTCATTCTTTCTTTCTTTCTTTGATCCCTCAATGTTGACTAACCACTTACTCATTCACCACAATGCAACCGCAACCAGTATTTACATAATTATAACACTTGAGCTGAACTATTTCCATATTTTGTTACCGTTGTGTGCCACGACGACTGTGCTTCCTGTTACCGGTATTTGTTGCTGGTATTTCCGTCGCTCACTATGAAGAGTGTAGCACAGACGTCGTGTATGATGTACTAGCCTAGGGTAGCCATGGAGGCTGCATTTAGTTCCGTTGAGGTGGGTACAATGGGGTCAGCGTGTAAGTGCACACACGAACGAACACGACAGGTTGGTTCCAACCTGTCGTGTTCGTTCGTGTGTGCACTTACACGCTGACCCCACTGTACATGTACAAGTTCGTCTAAAAACGTTGAGTCAGGTAATATCTGGATTTGAGCTGTTTGTTCAACGTTCTGAAGTTGTAGGTTACACATACTGCTCAGTGTTTCATTGATATCAAGGAGCACATTTTATCTTACTGTGTCTAGTATTGCACAGTTGAGTAGGAAATTCCGATCTTCAATTTCCGTTAACATTTCGTCTATTTATTACAGAGGTTATACGTATACATGTATACGTTACTGTTCACTATGTATTGATATATCACTGGTGTCATTTGTGTTGTCGTCTAGCAACATTTACATACAATAATCTACACATGTTTGGAAAATCGCAATTCACGTGTTCGTGTATCTACATTTCGGAATACGCACACATGCACTGCATGTACCTAAATGTAAACGCCATACATCTGTTACCTGTAAACGCCATACATCTGTTACCTGGTCGAATGTACATGTTTTCGGTGCATGTGTTCTCTCAAATGTTATTGCTGTTTTTATTTTCATTACGAAGAAACAATACGATATGTATACATGTGTAGCTCACAGTTTTGTAATAGCTTCAATGTATCTGCCGGCTTGAATGATGAGTATAAATTTAAGTATACAGAATACAGTTAGAACATATAAATGTTGCGACATTGCTAAGGTATTATTTAATTATGCAGTCGCATGTGCTTTACTTCAACGTCAATATTACAGCAAAAAAGAGACATTTCGCCAATACTATACATCATCTACGGTAATTGTAAATTTCGCATCTTCGACGTTTTCTTGTATTTATGATATGAACGGATGCATGATATTTGTAGTTTATTGACCCTCGCTGACTAAGAAAACGTTTCATCTCCTCTGTATTGCTATCTATCTTGCGCATTTAGATGCGAACGAGGATAAGATACATTAATATATTGACGATACGTACAATACACTGGATTAATTAATTACTCATATTTACAAGTCGGTGTGAAAACTATCGGCAATAGAGAAACTTTTCCCCAAATACACTGACATACATTATTTTTCAGTGTATAGTTGCTACTTCACTGCTCGGTGCACGATTCATAAATGCCAATTACTGCCGATTGTAAATCAATTGCGCTTCAATTAGCATCGTTACGTTTTGAACGATGTCATGAAACGCGGGTGTTAGTAAACAATACGTAAAAAGCGACGTCATTTTGACGTAACGTCGACAGTTGGCAAATTTGAATAATACGCTTGGAAGCGAAAGGGTTAAAACATAATGACGTCAACGTAAAAAAAACATTGCGTTGTCGCCCCATAAGGGTCGTCATTTGGAACGTTTTCGTGTTGTTCCTTTTGCATATTGTTAGCGCATAATACGAGTACGTAATTATGGTGATGCGGCTATCCAATCAAATTCGGTGCAGGTGTTATTACACGTGTGTCATATCACATTTATGAAATGGGTTACATCACGTTATAAAAAGGTTTTCATGTGATAAATCGCAATATTAATATTTTAGTGGTTACAAAAACTCTGTGTGTGTGTGTGTGTGTGCGTGTGTGTGTGTGTGTGTGTGTGTGTGTGTGTGTGTGTGTGTGTGTGTGTGTGTGTGTGCGTGCGTGCGTGCGTGCGTGCGTGCGTGCGTGCGTGCGTGCGTGCGTGCGTGCGTGTGTGTGTGTGTGTGTGTGTGTGTGTGTGTGTGTGTGTGGAGGGGGGGTACACAATCCGTGTTCGCTAACAACGTACTGTTCATTTTCACCGTCGCTGACACACATACATATATATGTGGCTGTATATGAAAAATGGGGCTTTTGGGCTTAGAGACCAGGGGCCAGTTTCACTAAACTTCGTAAGACTAAAATGTTCGTAAGTGCAAATTTAGGATCGTCTGTACATTTCAATTGATGTATTTACATTTATTGAGCATAGGCAGCCTATGCTCAATAAATGTAAATTCAATAATTGTTTACAAGAAAACAATGTTAATGTGCAATTTACAGTCTATTATAATTTTGTACTTACGAACATTTTAGTCGTACAAAGCTTAGTGAAACGACCCCTGTGTTACTCCTGCTCAAATAGTACAGAGATAGAAACATATGAGCTGCTCTATGCTTGGTCTCATAGCGCACTCACTGATAAAGATAGTTATTATCCATCGAGAAATATCCGTGTCTCTGCTATTGGTCAGATGCTGGTCAGCTGATCTTCGAGGTAAATGCATATTGACCTGAGGAAGTTTATTAAAAATGTCATATTTACCTGAAGTCGCAGAGACGTTGTGGATTGGCTAACGTCTCTTTGACGTCATTAAAATCCATGGCGTTGGTAATCAATATTGGTGAGTATGAATTGCGCCAAAATGGCGTAAAGCAAGATTAATCGTAGTGTTCACAACATAAATGGATGATGCATATATATATTATTATATGACTAAGTATTGCAGTCATTCTCATTGGCCGAAACACTGCCACCGCGAGACCGGTTCGAGATGTGTTTATTTATGTAAACAAACCTATTTTTCACCTCCTAAGAGCGCATGCGTAAATCTGACGACGAACAAATGTTTATAACTAAATATAAAATGTATTCAACTGTTTTTTTTGAAACACGCGATTTATTTCTGGAGAAAAATATTTGTTTGTGGGAGGGAAATCGTGGTAAGGGTCATATAATAAAACAATTACAGTATTTTGCATTTGGTGTACATGAGGTTTAGGGATCTTCGAAAAGTCGGTGAACATCACTTTTCGAAGGTCCGTAAATCTCATGTACACCGACTCAAAAGACAATAATTGTATATTATTGAAAAGGGGACACATATATGGGAATTTCTCATTGATAATAAAATAATTGTCGCCTTGTCGTACCGGCCAATACGTGGTTTTACCGACCCGATAAAAGCGATATCGACATCGGACTGCGTCCTCGGACAATATCACGTTTATCGGGTCGATCAAACCACGTATTGACCTCACAACTATGGAATGTAATATCCGCCATAATTCTATTTGTCTTGACGCTTTCTTGCTGATGACAATACAACTTCCATGTGTGTTATTGCATTCGTACTTTGTATTGATGACAATTCTATGTCCTGGTGCTTGTGTGTATATGCCATTGCTACTTCTATCCTTGCTATTCAACGAATGATTTGTATTATGATATTTGAAATCAGCTTGATGTGTGTGGTATTTGTCTTCATTACGATTTCATTTGTCTTATTTACATTGCGAGTATTGTTACGTCCTAATGTGAAGCAAAAATAAGAATAAAGCACTTCGCACTTAGCATAAGGCCGATAGCAGCAAGGAAGTACACAGGAAGTAAGCATCAAGCCACAGGCAGTAAGCACACAGCCACACGCAGTAAGCAAACAACCACAAGCCGAATGACGCAAGCAATATTGGTGATATAGTGCCTCATGATGACACCAGATGACACTGTTGTCAATGTTAGGAATCCTCCGACTAATACATAATAGTACGAGATGTGATTGGCTGTTTGAGCCACACCTCCAATGCCGGTGTTGATGTAAGATTGCAACCACAAATTATCACAGTATAGGTTAGAAGACACCAAATAGTTTTACTATATACTGTCACCGAATCCCATCCAAATACTTTCACTATTCGTATGGATATTGTGGGACCTACTTGTACATGACATGCAGCCGGTCTGTACTGGTTATGCATGAATTAAACAATAGGTTCACTTACTCCTAAGAAAGAAGCATCCAACCTTGTCATGTCCCCTAATATTGTTTACTTTTTTTTTGGCCACGGACACTCTGTTTACATCACATGACCAACACCCCCACATGTACCTCAAGTGAAACTGGGTAGTAATGGATCAATATTTGCAAGCAAACTGTGTCAGTGACCTCAAAACTATTACCCCCTTGACGATTTCGCACCATTTATTATTCTCTAACCTGTATTAACTAAATTGCATATGTATGTATGGTTTTTGACTTACTTATGTGTTGTATACATACATGTATCCTCTTAATTAAATTACATATGTACGTAATTGAAAACAATCACATTTTCATAGTAAGTTACACATATGGTAACTTGCACAGGTTGACTGTCAAACTGGCCCGTTACCGATGCAAACCAATAACCATCCGGGACCAGACTAAGATGGCCCACCACCGTTGATTTTCCCTAAAACATTAACCAATTACCACACAGTTTGCTATTCTCTGCTACTTTCATTTTGCTTATGGATGTTGTGGGAAATATTTTCCAATAACCTGCACTTATTCTGCTCTGGATCTTGACTAATTAAAATATAGATTTAATTATTGTTGAAGCTGGGGTCCCATCTAGTAGGTACAAATGTTTCTTTATGGAAATTAAATAAGTGTATAATTGCAACTAGTCCACCACTTTTAAAAATTACGAGTGCCAGCTACACAGATATAATTATTTAGTAATCTTTAATGTACTCATAGAGACTGGCGGTGGTATCAAGCTAGTTCCATATGCAAATGATGCAGTATTTTTAAATTATTTTTATCAACTAAATGCTGAATAAATATTTTTATCGACATATCATAAAGTATGATATTGCACATCAAAAAATAAATAAATGGAATAAATAGTTGCTTCCGTTATCATTTTAAGGAAACACGGTTATCGCCCCTGATATCAAACTGACATTTCGCGTTTGATATAAAAAGTATAATAATGTCAATTAGTACGTCTGGTAATGGTAAATCAATGTTCATTTTGCCAGAAAAAAATGTCAGATTGAAAGAATAAAGAAAAACATGTCTCTAGCATGTAGCACTTTAGGTTTAAGGTTAGAGAGTATGCAAAAGTAGTCCGGCATAAAAAATAGTCCGGGTGTTTTAAGGTAACAGACACAGTTTGCTTGCAAATCCTGATCCATTACTACCCAGTTTCACTTGAGGACATGTTGGGGGTGTTTTTAACACCAGTTTATGTGAAGCATTTAAAAGAATACGCTGAGCCTGTTGGTGACGAGATGTAAACAGAGTTTCCGTGGCCAAAATTATGTAAACAATATTGGGGGATATGACGAGGTTGGTCCCACAACATCCATACGCATAGTGAAAGTAGGAAAGACTGGCTGGGATTCGGTTAAATTATACAGTAAAACTATTTGGTGTCTTTTAACTAAACATGGCGCAACAGAAAAGGCGGCATCAATCTACATCAACACCGTTAGGGATATGGAACCAATTTAGAGAGCAACGCATTGTAGGACAGGTACCAGCATATTAAATAATTTTAGTGAGAACTATTTTAAGTTTTAGCAGCGCACCTGGCGTCATAATGGTTGTTCCCAAATTACTGTTGCAATTATTGTTGTCAAGGGGCATGGCTTAGCGAGCTAACAAAGCGCATAGCAAAACAGCGATGCAATAATCAATAATGGAAATCATGATGTCAATAACAATGAAGCATCAAGCCACTTAGAATGTAATCAACACAAACGCATTGAAACAGTACGAATGAATAAAGCATCAAGCCACATACATAGAAATATAATAAGACGGATATAACATAGAATGTCATCAGCCAGCAAGCATCAAGCGACATATAATTGTAATAAGACGGATATAACTTAAAATGTCATCAGCCAGCAAGCATCAAGCCACATATAATTGTAATAAGACGGATAGAACTTAAAATGTCATCAGCCAGCAAGCATCAAGCGACATATAATTGTAATAAGACGGATATAACTTAAAATGTCATCAGCCAGCAAGCATCAAGCCACATATAATTGTAATAAGACGGATATAACTTAAAATGTCATCAGCCAGCAAGCATCAAGCCACATATAATTGTAATAAGACGGATAGAACTTAAAATGTCATCAGCCAGCAAGCATCAAGCCACATATAATTGTCATAAGACGGATAGAACTTAAAATGTCATCAGCCAGCAAGCATCAAGCCAAACATAATTATGGCGGATATTACCTTCCATACACAACAAGGTGAGTATTGTATAATATTATTGGTTGTGTTATGGTAATTAAGGGCTGTACATACCAGTTCTGTAGCCACATTCATTGTGGATACCTTACAATTCGCGCATGCCAGTTACTAGTATTCGGCATGTTCCTCATATCGGCATGTTTCACATTTCGTTAACGAATATTACAAACATATTACTACATATGCATGCACATATTTATGTACGGTATGGTATCAATGTGAGAACTTAATATACACACTATTATTTCGTATAACAAAACTAACACATGTACCTTTTTATAAATATCGATAAAGACAGATACAACAATGAAATTGTTATCACTAAGCAAATACCCTCGCTGGCAGCCTTGATAATAAAAAAATTAAATAAAATAAAACATGTTTGCCTTACAAACGAGGTGAACATCGGTCCTTAGATCATATACAAAACAAAGCAGCATCCCTCGATACACATTGTGGCCAAATATTATCAAAATCCATAAAGTGGTTCATGATTTATTGAAAAAATGAAAGGTTATTATTAACGTACGTACATGGACTACCGCTATATCCCCTCTTGTCTATCGGCGCGGGGATAATTACTAGTAGTGTGATACTAATATCAAATTATCTCTAAACGGGTCTGGGTGTCAGCCATGCGCACAAAGTGATGAAACAAATCAGTAAAAACATGCATACTTTGGAATTTAATCAACTTAGATGGTGCGATTGGTTTGATATAATAAATGATGTCATTAACAATGATGCCCGACCAACTGTGCCACGCCGGTTAAATAAGATACCGTAATAAACCTACATAGTCGGACACAATTTGCTTTTGGAAACCCCTATTATTGCGATTAGGCCACTCGTGCCATACTATCCCTAAAGTTATGGGGAAACCATATAGTTGTATATGTTTCCCCAAATAAATGGTGTCCGAATATATAGAGAATAGTAGGTTAGTGCCGTGAATGGAAAAAAATATCTGGCAAGGCTTAGGAAATGGGATGGGCGAGGCTCTGCCGAGCACATCCCGTTTCCGTGCCGTGCCAGATATTTTTTCCATTCACGGCACTAACCTACTAATCTTTTATCCCGTCAACACATACAAATGGCTTTAAAATTAAAACAAAAATAACCACAGCCATCGCACATATTCATACGCAGTGATTAGGTCGTATTGACAGGATATAAAAAATGTTTCACGGCACCGTGTTTCACGGCACATACACACTGTGTTGACGGGATAAATAGAGCTATTACGGTACATACTACAACAAATGTACATTCTTCTCCCCGACCCCATCCGCCAGATTGTTAGTAGCTACTCCGTACATATTTGGAAGGAAACGATATACAGTGGAACCTCTATTAACCGAACACCCTGGGAGAGATGTTCCACTGTAAAGCAGACATATGACTATGCCAAGATATGCGGATGTGCTTTGCGAACTTGAACAGCCATTATCGTCATAAATATACACCGATGAAAACCAAAAAACTAACGATACACCGATGCGTGTCCGGTTTATAGAGGGTCTACTGTACCTGTTGTTATAGCGAGAACGGTATATGTTCTCTTATAAACCGCATGTTCTACTTTTATCCCGTCAAAACAGTGCGTATGTGCCGTGAAACACGGTGCCGTGAAACATTTTTGATATCCAGTCAATACGACCTAATCATTGCGTATGAATATATGCGGTGGCTGGGGTTATTTATTTTGCATTTTAAAGCCATTTGTAGGTGTTGACGGGATAAATAGAATAGTAGGTTAGTGCCGTGAATGGGAAACAAATATCTGGCTCGGCACGGAAACGGGATGTGCTCGGTAGAGCCTCGCCCATCCCGTTTCCTAAGCCTTGCCAGATATTTTTCCCATTCATGGCACTAACCTACTATTCTCTACTGCTTTTAAAAGTAGGTATTGATGATCGTAAGTGACCGCCGACTACAACACGCATGCACGCACGCACGCACGCACGCACATACATACTCACATTTCTAGGAGTTCTCATATAGTAGAATTACGGTTGAAACCAATGGTCCCCAGGGTGTCCGGTTGAGAGATTTAGAGATTGCTTGATTGGGATTTTGTGTGCTGTTTAGAGATGTTCAATCGCACTAAATGCCTATTTAAAGGGGCATATAAGGATTGTTTTTAAATTACTATAAAAAAAATAAAAACGTGTTTTCATTATGGCCCTGTGTAAAGTGATTTAATTGAAGATATATGACGATACTAGGACCGCTGGGTGGTTTCTATTTTCGTACATAAATATCGGATACTATAGTGTTGCGTTCAACAAGATAGAAAATCTGATACTTCTGTACCGATATCGGTGAAAATAGAAACAACCCAGCGGTCCTAGTATCGTTATATATCTTCAATTAAACCACTTTACACAGGGCCATAAAGAAAACACGCTTATTTAATTTGTTTACAAAAATCGTGAAAAAAAATGCAACGGTCCTAGTATTGTCATATATCTTCAGTTAAACCATTTTACACAGGGCCATGATGCAAACACGTTTTTATTTGTTATAGTATTCAACAAATTCTGATATGCCCCTTTAAAACTAGATACCGTGTGTGCTTCTGGTTATATAGCGAGCAAGTTTCTCACTGTACATGTAGATGGAACGATTAAGTATATCGCTGTATAGCGACCACGTTTCTGTTTATAATTACATGTATTGCATACAATGGGCGCTCAAAGTATATTAACAGTGTAATAAAACTAATAATACACTAGTGTAAAAGATATGCAAATTAGCTCATTACAGAAAACACGCTTGATGACAAGTACAGTTCAATGTATGATGATGTACTTATGTAATAAATAGAGTATAACATTTGTGATGATTTATTATAATATTTATTAAACTCGTTGACTAATTTCATAAGAAACGAGGCATAGCCTCGTTTCTTATGAAATCAGTAAACTCGTTTAATAAATATATCATAGTAAATCAGCACTCATGTAATATCCTATATGTAGTACACTTGCTGAGTTATCAACTTTGATTCTAACGTTCGTTGTTTTGTCTTCACCTGTAAGACTTGTACATGTATTGCCATGTCAGTTTTCACATTCACCGCGACGACTGCCTGTTATTGCTACATGTAAATGCCATAACTGTACCAACGGTTTGTATTCATGTTCATTATCCTCTTCCTTTTTCATACCATCTTGACAGCTTGCGCTTATTGCGCCAATAATCACAGAATAACTTAATATATGTGCCATCGTATTCATCAAAATAAACCAGCATGCTTATAAATAGGCTAACAAACGTGGAGTATCACGGGAACAACAGGAATTCCGCCGTGGGTACGGATCCTCGCAGGGGACGTAGAATTCGTTTTGTTGTTAATTCGCTCCAAAGAAATAACAATTCGTTCCCTCAATTTAACAATTCGTTCCCACGAATTAACATTTCGTTCCCACGAATAAACAATTCGTTCCCTCAATTTAACAATTCGAGAACGAATTGTTAATTCCTGGGAATGAATTGTTATGTCGTGGAAACGAATTGTTAATTCGAGGGAACGAATTGTTAAATTGAGGGAACGAACTGTCATTTCGTGGGAACTTATTGTTAATTCGAGGGAACGAATTGTTATATAGTGGGAACGACTTGTTGATTCGAAGGAACGAATTGTTAAATTGAGGGAACGAATTGTTATTTCGTGGGAATGGGAACAAATTAATAAAAAACAATTCATGTCCCATGCGGGGCTCCGTAGTGTCGCGCTGCCGAGAAGTTTGACCGTAACATTAGCATGGGCATATGCTAAAGTAAGCATCACACAATAAACATCAGAGACGTGCATGCTTTAAACAGGACAACTGTCCATGTCACGTTCATGATTGCATAAGTGTATTCCAAATGGTCACAGGTATCAAATGTTCAAATATTGTAACAATACATCAGGTAATTTATTGTGATTCTACACAGGCTATATGGTGTAATATTGCCCGTCTGGAGGTATGTTCACCCGAGGCGATACCCGAGGCGATAGCCGAGGGTGAACATACCTTCAGACGGGCAATATTACACCATATAGCCTGTGTAGAATCACAATAACGTATTCGTCATACCGCAGATCCTGTATTTGGCCGTATAAACATATTCTCTTCTTTTGATCTTTGCGTTTTTTCAGGAAGATAAATAATCCGAGATTCGATTTTCTACCGTCAGTCTTAATATAAAGGCGTAAATGAACAATTTGTTTTTTTATTAAACGAAAACAAACTAAATATGGAGTAAGAAATCCATCGAAAACGACTTTATGACAGTTTTTTTATATGTGTAATTTAATTTATATTCCACTGCTCTATCAATACAATAATGCGACTGGTTCCCAAACATTCGCTGTCATTGCTACGCCGCGGTTTCGTGCGTGGAACCCATAATTTGTGACCTAAATATAGCCGTGTCACGAAGCTAAGCGTGTTGAGATTTGAAAAGCAATTTTCGTTATTTTGGCTAATTTTTCGCTCATATTTTGATGAACGAAGAATATTTATGGAAAAATAAACAATAAAGACTGGTTTTGAGTGTACAATTTGTTACTTGTATTGATCAATTCGGGGTTTTATTGTGTTTAGTGAGGAATACAATTCGCAATCGCTAGACGCTTTCAAAATGTGTCTTCATTGGACGCGAGGCGCCGGAGGGCAGGTAATATATATATGACCAGGCAAGCTAGCCAATCAAAAGCCGAGAAACTTATCTGCGGTATGACAATAAATTATAGCATGCTGAAGGAACTTGTACAAACGTTCTGACGTAAACAAAATGGATAAATGTTTCCAAGGTTTTTGTACAGTATGTATGTATCTGGTGTTTCCGCAACCATGCGGCGACTAAAAACGTCAATGGCATGTTAATGATGGTATGAGTATTTTCCGAATGTATGAAGTATCCACATATTGAAGTGATCCGTCAAGGTATATCATGACTGAGATACTTATGCAAACGTTTTGACGATGACGACGACGACGACGACGTCGACGACGACGACGACGACGAAAAAGGCGGTGACTACATGTATATATGTAGATAGTGGCGCCTTCTGCATACAACCGCGACAACAACATTGGTAGCATCGTCCACGTTAGACTTTGCGGAATTGTCTTTTAGAGGTCTCGTTGTTTGAGGTTACGACGAACCAAGCCGAGCTCAGCTAAGCAATGTGACGTCAGACCGACAAACTACACACATTAAAACACAAATGATGCACCGGAAGTAGTTTATTACATCATGCATATAATGTCACACATGTATACACTAGATGACTTTAGCCAATAACGCAAATGTACAGATATACGGATGTACGTGTCGACTATATCGCACTGTCCGCAAGCGGGCGCGACGAAATATCAATTGGATTGGACATCAACCTCTGGTAGCTTGTCCCAGTTGGCCGATTACTTGATGAGCGAGTTTATTAACCATTTGCATTAAATGACGAGCGAGTTTATTAACCATTTGCATTAAATGACGAGCGAGTTTATTAACCATTTGCATTTAAGGCAAATGGTTAATACCCTCGCTCATGATTTTCAACAAATAAATAAGTTCCATGCACTGGTTAACACTGTACATTCGGTATGCGGCAAAAACCGTGGTATCCGCACGGTGGTTTTGATGATTGTTATGCCCTCAGTCTCGGTAGATCCGGAGGCATTACATATATTGTATGGATTGTATTGTATTGTATGGATCGTGTGTCCGTGTGCCCGACAGTCCTTATGTCTGTGTGTCCGTCCGGCACATTAAGAAGTTCGCCGGGGTACTTGTGGACGAATGCCACACATCCACGCAGCCCTTAATATGATCTTGGCCTTTTGAATTTCAAAACTTTGAACATTTTCACACATTAAGAAGTTCGCCGGAGCTTCTCAATTCTGTCATAACTTCATATATCCCTTGAAGGATTGTTTAAATATTTCAAAACAGCATACTTGTGGACAAATGCCACACATCCATGCAGCCCTCAATATGTCTTAACCTTTTGACCTTCACAATTTTGAACAGGTTCACAAATTAAGAAGTTCGCCAGAGTTTGTCAATTATGTCATAACTTCCTATATCCCTTGAAGGATTACTAAAATATTCAACACAGTATACTTGTGGACAACATCCATGGACAGCATACATGCTGCCCTTAATATGACTTTGACCTCTTGACCGTCACACATTAGGATTTTACCGGAGTGTAAGACATGTGTACAATGTCACACATCCATTCTGCCCTTAATATGACCTTGAATGTTTGACCTTCACAACTGTGCTCATGAATATTTATCATGTTGGGTTAATTACCTTTGCCACAGCATTCATGTGCCGACAGGTCACATTGTCTTGTTCTCACTATTGAATAATGTTAAACTGAGACATTAGAAATACGTTTACAAAATTGACAATATTTTTCATAAATTAAGTTTTCAGAGTACATGCGGAATATAATTCTGCATATTTTGTAAACGTATTTAATGAAAAATATGGACCAACCCTTGGTCTATGGCCAGTATGTTAGGGTTGCGTGCCTTTCTACTTTGGAAGGCATCGGCCTCTAGATTCATTGTGATTACTGAATTGGTGATCAGGTCGGACATTTTGATGGACAGTGATCGATGCCACGGGCAACGGTAGACGGTCGTAATTACATATCAAAAACACGTTAGTTTAAACATAGAACTATATAACCACGAAATTGGCTGTTCCCTGAATGTTTCATATTTAGAATGAATGCTATGGCAGCTATTTTCACATATTACATTATGTACCCATCCTGCTATGTTATGCGACCAGTGTATGTCCAGATCAGCCTGCGCATCTGCACAGTCTGATTAGTGGGTGACTTAAGAGGGGCCACCATCACCACTGTATGGGGGTGGGGGGGACAAATTACCGTAATGTTTATTTTTCTGTTGTAACAAATTATTATAATATACCTGAGTAAGTGTGGCCTTTGTATGAAACAGACAAAGCCACTTTGTTATCGGTTTTGGTATATTTTAATTCCCAAAACATTAATATTAGGCAGGGATGGTGAAATATTTCAAATTATACAATTACATGCTCTTCATATTAATATTTCTAAGCTTCAACCTATATGTTGGGCGACATGACATCCAGTATATTGTCTTCTTCAAATCAAACGGTAAACGTTGCTATGTCCCACTGACATAGAAATATTACAGATATAGCTTCATACGCAAATAGGTGTTAGTATATATAATTAAGTCTAATACTGCTCTACTCCATCAGACCATTTTCTATTTTCACTAAGCGCATTTTACAAACATGATATTAACGATATATGTGCATCGCATGCCAATGCCCAGTTTTCGAATATCATAACGCATTATACTGTTACATGTTCATAAGACTATACTATTTAATCACTAGTCATGATCTTATTTACACCAATCGATTATAATCTTCCGATATATATATCAATTGAACATCCATATACGTAGTGTTACTTCATGTGTGGGTCCGTCATGTACAGGCACCACTACTGCATAGTTTCACAAAACCGCGGAATGTGTTACTATTACGACATTAATTTATATAAACAAAACACATGTGATATATAAACACGGATATCTACTGCGTATCTACTGCGTTTCATGCTTATTAATTACTTATTATAAATGCTATTTGATACCCGCCAAGAAATCAATTAATTCATAAATCGCTCACTGATTAAATATATGAGAAAACAGCAGTGACAACAAAATAAAATACAAAAAGCCACTCACATACAGTCCAAGGAGGCACAATATAGTTCGAAGAGACAGTTAAACCTAGTTAGCATGGCGTCACAACGCTGGCACCGTCTCCTTAATTTCTTAATATTGCGCACAGAGACAGTAGCATAGAGGAAATATACAGCGACGAAATAAAACGGCCAATAAGGCAACACCCTGGCCGTGACAAACCACAACAATATAGTGTACATAGCGACAGTCATGTAACAGGTCGACCATAAATACAATGAAACAAAGCAAATGCTACAAAAGAAGGGACACTATGCTCACATTGGGTAGCATCGTGGACTTTATGGAATTACCATTACAAGCACGTCATAACAACATAGTGCTTCAAAGTAATATCAGTTGCGGTTAAAACACGACATACATAGTAAAATACTACTCATAACTGCACTTGACAGCACACGCCCTCAACACTAGTTGGCGCCAACAGAAGTAAATGTCCTGATAGTAAATAATTACCAATTCGAACATCAGGTGAACATCCCCGCTCGGTTTATAGAATACACTTCAATGATTGTCATCGCAATTAATAGGTAGAAATTTCGTCGACTATATATCTGGCAGTGACTAACTTTAAGTTAGTACAATACATTATACTTTAAAATGTAGTGGTCTGCTGAAATACTTCCAGGACATGTTGTTGAATTGGATATTAAATTATTCAACATCAGTTGAATTTAGTTTGAAGGAACTATGATTGAAAACAACATTGAGCAGCTGGTGGTGTAAAATGGCAAATTATATCGTCCACGCTACATTAGAAAGTACATACTTTTTATTGTAATGATAATCTGGTTAAATAAGTGCTTTAGCGGTATGACACTAGATACTTATTACAACGCTTTCCAATTGCAATGTTTCATCTGTGTGACTAGTGTAAAGTTTGTGAAGCTACGCGTAACCAATAGACAGGGACATTGTCGCATAACTTATTGTCATATTGTCATATGTTATGAAACAGATACGGGTTTATTTGAAATGTATGCATCTTTTATCTTTAGTAGCTATTCATAACAATAGTAGATTGTATTTTTAAACCGACCATCCCTGTTAGCTACAGATACCATTGACTGGTTATGCGTTAAACACTATAGTCGCAAGGATGTTTTGTATTTGTATAAGTATGTATGCTCGGTGAGCACGTAGAAACTATTATCTGATAGAATATAATACGAACTGATCCGAATAAATTTGCTTGTCCATGACATTTCCAACATTTGGAATAATAAATGTACAATATAAGAAAGCGTAGGACATGTAAACTTATACACGTACGATTTGTCAAGGCCTGCAACATAATTCGTTAATATTTCCAACGTTTTATTGACGCATTTGTCATGTAACTACAGTTTCCTATAATAAATCTGAACTGTTCATCAATGGCATATACTTGAAATTAATATATCAGTGTAATCATAATAGAATGTTGTTTATGGAATAGTGAAACATACAGGAATTTGGGAAATTATTATATTCAAACCGTTTCGCTGACCATTTCAATATGATTGACACTGGAATAAACACTCACTTCATTTCACTTTTTTTGTTATTTCTCTTTGTTACATCATATTATACAAATATACATGCATACAATGCATGATTACAAATTATTTCTACAAGTACATAAATCAAGTTTATCAAATTTTTGTTGGAGTACCTCCCTGATTAGCAAAGTAAATAACATGCAAACAATGAACTATGTCCTGTGGCAAGTAACAATGAGTGTCATCCCCAGGAACAAATATTGCCATTGCGTAGAGGTGTATGTTGATCATTAAACGCAGCTGTCGTTCTGAAACTAGTAGCTTGACCGAAATTTATTACAATACTAGCACAGCAATATGACGTGTACACGTGGTCCTTGAAATTACAAAAATAAATGAAATATTAGGATGCAGACAGATGATAACCATACTCATTTTAATAGCATCGCAGATTAACCAAACACACGTGCATAGCAACATCACTGAGAACATAGTAAACAGTAAGCATGTACATATATGGGTGCAGAAATGCATGGCTTTATTCAAAATTGAAGCATACTACACAGTGATTTATTTACCAGCGCGTCGCGCGTCATATACACAAACTTGTTTGGCTTTGACAACATCAACATTCAGATATTTTTCTTCCATAGGATAACTCACCATTTATTTCAGAAGAGACCAATTTAACACAAAAACTCAAAATGGTAGACAGAACACTGATACATGGTGGAATACTAATTTCGGCAGCCATCTTGATTTATATAATTATCATCATTAAATATTCATATGAAAGCTGGTTTTGATAACGCTATCAAACTAATATATTTGGCATAGTTCATCAATTTGTGATTGCCGTTAATTAATTGATATATAATGTCTTATGACAAGCACAGAGTAAAGTGTAGAACTGTTGATATTTGGTAGTCATCTTGGATTTATATATAGAATTTGCGAATTTGATTTGATGCTACAGGATTTTTAAAAATCGCATAAAGATTGTCGGGATGAGCAACTATGATATTTGACGGCCATATTGGATATTTTAACATACATTCACAATTGCTACGTATTTATATTGCTACGTATTTATGTTACCATGTTATATGTTACTCTTCGAACATAGTTCAACCATAAACGTTGAATGTGGTGGTGTAATGCACTTGGGTATTGGCAGCCATCTTCAATTTTGGCGGCCATTTTGGATTTTCGATTTAATGTAAATTATAATTACCGGCTGTCACGTTGACAGTGTTGTTTTCGATGTGTGAATGCGAGTTTGCATTGTTGTTACTTGAATTTGATCCACCCCCCATCCCCCAAGTGGTAATGATAACACTGTTTCCATGGGTCTGGTTCACCCACTAGATTAGAATCTGCACCGTTCGGCACTCTATCAACGAAAAACGCAGTATGCTTCTAACAAGCAAATAATATCGTTATCTGCCATCTGTCTACAGGAGTGTGTTATTTAATACGCTGGTGAAACATCCCATAAGCCCCATTTCTCCAGTCACAGCCACATATAGCCCTCCGTCCCGGGTCAGTCAGAGAGAGCTACATGTATTATTGATGAGTGCACCTGCTGTCTTACAACATTGTGGAGATAGAGTCGATACTTCGTCTGACTGACTGAATATAATTATGAGATAAAATGTGGTGTTCTACAGTGAAACCGCTCTGAACCGGAAACCCTGGGAGGTCCGCAGGGTGTCCGGCTGAGAAAGGTTTCACTCTAAATCAGACATTTGATCATTCTGAGCTATAGTTGTGTGCTATGCGAACACGAACAGACATTATCACCTGAGATAAATGACCAAGAAACTCATCCAAATAAGATCACATGTGTTGTCTCGTTGTCCGGTTTAGAGAGGTTCCACTGTATTGTCGTCGGGAGTTTTTGCAGAGATGCCTGATGGATAAATGTCTCACATTGTAGTCAAGCTTGACATAGTGTGTATGACGGACCGCATACAGGCTTGCGATTTTCGTCTGTTCAACAGCAAGGCCACATACAATCGGAATAATTTCCCAACTCCATATATAAGTTGATATTCCATAGTTTTGACGAATTCTCTGTGTTTTGACGTGAATGAGCGATAGTTCCCCGTGGCCGGTCAGTAGTTCCGCGTGCCAGTGGAATAGTCAAATTTATTTCACTCCTGAAAATCATGACGTCATGATGTTTGTCGAAGATTACATCATACAATTGAACGTAATTTAGATTGGTATGTCGAAGCAAAGTTACGTTCATTGTGTCACATACACTGTTTACAGGCTTAGTAATGTAATAAAACAGTTGTTTCTGACATATTGCCCCTCGGTACTGACGACGCGATGTACTATTGCCCTCGGCCTTCGGCCTACGGGCAATAGTACCTCGGGTTGTCCACAGCACCTCGGGACAATAGTTTTGACTGTTCTCCGAATGACCATGAAATAACTGTATAATGTACCTGTATTAGGGTTCACCCGTGAATCAGGGCTGAACTTGCAATCAAACGTTTCAGTACTGAACGAGTGTCCAGGGGCCCGTTTCACTAAACTTCGTACGAAAGTGCAAAATTATGATAGTCTGTAAATTTCACATTAACATTGTTTCCTTGTAAACAATTATTGGCTTTACATTTATTGAGCATCGGCTGCATATGCAGCCTATGTTCAATAACTGTAAATCAATCAATTGAAATTCCCAGACGATCTTAATATTGCACTTACGAACATTTTAGTCGTACGAAGTTTAGTTAAACGGTACCCTGATCCGGTGCCAGATACCCGTACTACACCGGATATCACGATATCATGTAACCCCATCTGAAGGTAGAACTACGGTGATAAGAAGAAAACTCCTGAGTGATGTTGGTCGCAATGGCCGACCCATTTTTTCCTCGCTTCATTTGTTTCAGATTCTTTGAGTATCAATATTTTTATTTACAGCCGATAATAGTCTCTGTGAACGACATATACTACATTACATGTCAATTATTCATGCTGTGTAATCCACGTACAAATATGACTGAAGCTCATTGACCGAATATATGTTACAAAAATGATACAAATGATAGTTATTGTAATATAAATATATGGTCGCATATTTTTGCTATCTACGTAACGTGATAACGCGATGGCTAAGCCGTATTAATATACCTTATAAATCGCGTTTACTCGTACTAAATTTCAGCGTATATACCGGCTTGCTATTTTAGCAAGCCGGTATATACGCTGAAATTTAGTACGAGTAAACGCGATTTAAACTGGTCAACACGAGATAAGACATAGCTTTTCATTTTCATTTCTACAACATTTACTGATCGTGTCGCGTATACACAGTAAGACGACTTACTGTCTGTTCCACGTTTTGCTGCCGACGAACTTTTGGCTATTAAACATATTAAATCTAAAAAATAATTAAAAGTAAGTACCTTTTCATCAATAACAAAAAAGTCACCCTCCCCACAACAATTTGTTTGATGAAATTACATCAAATATTGATTTTATTGCGAAAAAACGATTTTCCTATGGGAATTTAACATGGGGGCTAAAAATAGAATTTTTTTAAATATTTTTTTATTTGTTGACCGATTTTCAAAATCTAACTTTTGTTTTAGTTACATCATTTTCAAGCTATCTCGCCAGGTTTCGGAGTCAATTTCCAAAATATTTCGTTGTTTGATCCTTTTGATCTCCATGTTAAATTCCCATAGGAAAATCGTTTTTTCACAATAAAATCAATATTTGATGGAATTTCATCAAATTATTTTTTTGTGGGAGGGTGACTTTTTTGTTATTGATGAAAAAGTACTTACTTTTAAATATTTTTTAGATTGAATGTGTATTAAGGCCATTAAGGCCAAATGTTCGTCGGCAGAAAAACGTGGAACAGACAGTAATACTTTTTATCTCGTCTTGAACATTTAGTAAGTCGTCTTGACGCGATAATGACGACTTACTATCTGATCAAGACGAGACAAAATATAATAAATCAAAGTACTGAAAGTACTGAAATATGTTCTGATTACTTGCGGAACTAGATTGAAAGTTGCATACTTTCTCAATCATCATCCAGAGGCAAATGTACTGTGATCGTGCAAACCCATTCCCATCCATACGTTCTCTCTAGAATAAATTACTGTTTGAAACTCCCACAAAAAAAATGTACGAAACTGGCGAATAACTGTTCACTGCTACCTAACTGTGAGAACTAAATATAATAGCTGCTGTATTCATACACACGAAATGTCTTGATTCGTATTTTACAGAATTTAGCTGATAAACTGAGCACAAAACTGTGAAAACAATAGAGAATAGTATATGTAGAGTTTTAGATACAAAGCAAGACAGACCAAAACGCCATAGGATAAGCTGGCACAGGGCACTATTTTCTTGGTCGTACTCGCCATTTATGCGTAGCACGATCAATAGCTGCCCCCATAGAAATTTGCGTGACACAATATGCTATCTCAAGAGAGATAACATATAAAAACGATGTCGCGAGCGGAAATTATCACGTTTTGGTTTAAACATATTTTAGTTGTATATAATTTACAAGTAAGGCATCGATAGTAGTATATACAGAATTATAAAAATGGGATTGGATTGAAAGCAAGCTTATACTCCTCTCGTTTTAACTACTAGCAGTCGTCGTGTTCCTTGTTTCGTCTATTTTACCTGGTCTTGCCAATTTAATAAGTCGTAGTTAACGTGATAAGCATATTGTTAAGAAGACTTCTAAGGGGCATGGAGACAACTGTAAGTTAGCTATCACGATATGACGTTTTATGTGGTTGGTAGAAATACGCCTCTATATAGGTTGGCCACTACCATTGATGATTATTATAAAACCAAACACCTAACCCTTTACCACAAATATGGCTACACTCTGCTTCGTCTTTTTTAGTATGGATGTAGTTGGATTATTTTCCTAGAATTGTGCACAATTATTGCTAAGGGAGTCAAATTATGTGACCAACCTGGTAGTAGCCCGAAAAGTCGGCGGCTTGAAATGAAACTAGATGACAGAAACCAGGGGCCCGTTTCACTAAACTTCGTGCGACTGAAATGTTCGTAATTGCAAAATTATGATAGTCTGTACATTTCGCATTAATAATGTTTTCTTGAAAACAATTATTGGATTTACATTTATTGAGCCTATGCTCAATAAATGTAAATCCATCAATTTGAAATTTCCAGACGATCTTAAATTTGCACTTACGAACATTTTAGTCGTATGAAGTTTAGTGAAACGGGTCACTGCTCAGAAAGTTTGTGAAGAAAAAGTATAGTTGAAAATAATGTCAAAGACGATAAATCTAATCAAGATCACAGTGAGTTATGACTTGACACTGTTTCTCGTAAATCTTGATGTACCAAATACGAAACTCTGCAATATTGAACAACTGCAGCCGGTAGGAATTCTATTTCAAACTGCACGACAAAAGTTTTGCATAAATAAGCACAGAAGTGTAGATTTCTGCTGTGATAGTCTGTGACAGCTTGCCATCACGCTATCTAAGCGTTGATAGTCCATAAACGAGATCTTGACACGTGCCTCTTGACACCGGAACCGAGCAATTAAGCCTACATTGAAGATAAAGGTTGCGCAACGCCTTCACCACACTTACGCACTTCCGGTAAGCATGCCTTATCAGCGAATTCGTATTTCCGGTTGTATCGTCTGCTGTTGACGACATTAACTGTTGTAGGGGTCAGCGTAACTAGTTACCTGACCTTGATGTAAGTTGACACATAAAACGTTACCTGCATCACGTGATGAATTTGTGGCTGTAGTTGGATAAATGGGGCTTCCGCACAGTTTGATCGCCATTCCATCAATGAAGCAGCCGTCATGCGTCTAACAAGTCACCGCTGTGAAGTCTGATCGGAGTCTACACTGATTGCAATAACGTTAATAAGTGTGAAAATATGAATCTCGCAACTAATGTAGTCCCAGATCAGATTGCGTAGATATCCAAATGCTTTGGATCACTGAACTCGGACCGGATTTCTATAACTAAATTCACGTTTTTCTGCCGACGAACTTTTGGCTATTAAACACATTAAATCTAAAAAATATTTAAAAGCTAGTACTTTTTCATCAATAACAAAAAAGTCACCCTCCCCAAAAAAATGTGTTTCATGAAATTCCATCAAATATTAATTTTATTGCGAAAAAACGATTTTACTATGGGAATTTAACATGGAAGTCAATTTCCAAATTGTTTAGCTTTTTGATCCTGAAGGATCAAAAAGCGAAAACATTTAGAAATTGACTCCGAAACCTGGCGAGATAGCTTGAAAATGATGTAACTAAGAAAACAAAAGTTAGATTTTGAAAATCGGTCAACAAATAAAAAAAAATATTTAAAAAAAAATCAATTTTTAGCCCCCATGTTAAATTACCATAGGCAAATCGTTTTTTCGCAATACAATCAATATTTGATGCAATTTCATCAAATAAATGTTTTTGGGGAGGGTGAAATTTTTGTTATTGATAAAAAATTACTTATTTTTAATTTTTTTTTTAGATTTCATGTGTTTAATAGCCAAAAGTTCGTCGGCAGCAAAACGTGGAACAGACAGTAGATACGATCCCCCATTCCGATCATGTATTATACAACATGCTACATTACACATTCCGGGTACACAAAAATTTGTATATAAGTATAAGTAATTGTTCAAATATCAGAAAGTTAAAGGTCACATTACCAAATATCGCTTATTTCCTTCAAAATGCTCTGAAAACAACAAAAGCGACCATTACAACCGATTCCAGGTTCGGTTGTATTTTTCGCGGTATCGAGATTTCTCATATCGCATATCGAATTAAATGCGAGGGAGCATATAACATACTTATAGTTCAACCAAGTGTACAATGCACTGCCCCATCCGCGTATTGATTTTCCATTTCCTGTCGACCAGTTAATCATTAAATTGGGTAAAATATAAATTATTGGGGTTAAACGTTGCAATATGTGAAATAAGTGGGAGCACAATAATGTCCAGCGATTGGCGTAGACGAACTATAAATGTATGTGATTGTTCACATATTGGAATTTTAAAGAACTAAATGCTGCGGTCGCTAGCGCTCCCTCACATTTAATTCCTTAAAAATATGTGAACAATACTTACTTAAACGTATTCACGGCTGCGACAAAGGACCTTATGTCGTGTAAAAGCAGCCTGCTCACAGTTCTGGCTGCGCATGCTCCAGAAAAGCGCACAGCCTCGTTTCGTATTTAGTATGTGCGCTATATCGACAGGCTTGTTCTTTCGATATTTATCACGTGGACAGTTGTTCTTGTAACGTGTACACTATGGATATGCAAATTCGGAGCTCTTTCGAAACAATATCTGAATACATAGACTGCAAATACCACACGTATTGATTGGCATTATTATACATTTTATATCAGACGTAAATGTCTACTCTGATATCAGGGGCGATAACATGTGTTTCCTTAAAATGTTAACGGACATTACTATTTATTGTCTGTATTTATTGTTTGATTTGCAATTATCCTACTTTACAATCTGTCGAAAAAAAAATTTCAGTCGATGCTTTTAATTAGTATAAATAATTAAAAAATAGTATGCCTCATTTGAATATTAAAATAGCCTGATACCACCTCGATTCACTATCAGTAAAATAAATATTACTAACTGATTATATCTGTATAGCGGCCACTCGTACGTTTTAGAACTGGTGGAATAGTGACACAATTATACACTTATTTAATTCCTATAAAGAACACTTTGTGCCTACTGAGCGGGCATGTACCTTTAACATATATCAGACAGTGTCCATCTTAACAAGTTCTTGATGCATAGACTGCAGATACATGTAACAACGTTGCATTAGAATACGAAATTAATGTAAAATTCATCACTTAAAAGAGCTTAATGCAAGACAGCAAAGTAAAAACTTAACGTAAAACCCATTATGCAATAAATTTAAATTTCCCCGTGGTACACGTATATGTAATTAGTGACACAATAAGGGTCCTTGTCTGCCGTGTTGCCGGGCCTAATTATACTGGCTACAGACATGCAATCGCGGCAGTTCAGGGAAAACAAGTTCAATGACACCCCGTCTTGTAACAACATCCAATGTACAACCTGATCGGGAATGACAGTTCACGACGAGACGGTCTCTGAGAAAATGCATCGTATTCTGTTTTGTTGCGGAATATGATGCATGTGTTCGTGGAGCGCATGCTTATGCATTGCTGAATGCTCCTCGACCACCGCTGTGCGCGTGTCATGTGTTTATCATGATGTATGGACGTAAGTATATCTCCTATATCTCCTAATGCATACTATAATGAAGACGCCTTAAACACGCTCAACTACCATACATATTGTCTTTGGCGGGAGACCTCTTTGATGTATTGCAACAAAATTCATTGCGACGTTGCACTGGCATATACATACCGGAGAAAGTACATCTGACATCCAGTAACCGGTTTGTGTCAACAGGTGAGTGCAATAGAATTCATTGCGAAGTGTGTGGACTCGGGCATATACAGTGGGGTCAGCGTGTAAGTGCACATACGAACGAACACGACAGGTTGGAAGCAACCTGTCGTGTTCGTTCGTGTGTGCACTTACACGCTGACCCCACTGTATATACCGGAGTATGCACTGGCGCGTATGCATACCGGAGCAAGTACAGCTCACACCCAGTAACAGGTTAGTGCCAACAGATGAATGGCAATATCATCCATTGTTGCACTGGAGCGTATTCATACCGGAGTAGGTACATCTCACATCCAGTAAACCATTGGTGCCAACAGATGTATTGAAATATAAGTGTTTTATTTGTTTGTTTATTGGTGTTTAACGGCCTATCAATAGCTAAGGTCATTTAAGGCCGGATCAACGGGTCCGATCCAGCATTCAACCTGCTGCATTGGGGGGGGGGGGGCATTGTGAAGTGTATGCACTGGGTGTATACATACCAGAGAAAGTACAGCTCACATACAATTCCAAACTGGCACTGCGGCATATAAATACCGGAGAAAGTACATATCACATCAAGTAACCAGCTGAGTCGATGCCAACACATGTAATGCAACATAATCATTGCGCGTATTCGTGTACACACCGGTGAAAGTGCATTTCAAGGTGTCAACGACCGTCTGTGCCATCTAAAATAATATTGAAGTTCGATTTTTATTTATACGTGCCTGTATGTATTTCACCACACTGACGAGATATTGTAGACTTTTCCATCGGAAAACATGGAAACCATATGTAGCACGCCATGTGAATCTGTACCTTCGGATATCTGCGTAATTTCATGAAATACGTTTACAAAATTTACATTATTTTCCGCAAATGTGGTCCAAAGTTGGCAACAGTTTCAGAGAACATGCTGTTAACAATTTTGTAAACGTATGAAATTACGCAGATATCCGAAGGTACAAAATCACATGGCTTGTCTCATATACAACAACTGCCCGATCAACAAACTACAGAGAACCTCTAACTACAGAGAACCTCTAACTACAGAGAACCTCTATGAAGTACTCGTTCTATACATGATCATCGTTTAAGTTAAATGTAATTGCTTCGTAAATGTGATAGAATATATGTATAACATACATGTGAATACTGCCTCGTTACTGTATCCTATATACGGAACGTGGCCAAGTCGGCCATCTGTGTGTGTTCCAGTCATCAGCCAGTTTCACCTGTTCTACCTACACAGAACTTAAAATGTGAGGTAGAACATATGATATAATGTAGCTAATCACATGTAGAAAAGCCAGGAGAACAGACACCTATCCATTATATTACACAAAACTGTAAAATATGTCTGTTTTCTGGACAACTTTGTGCCTGTGTTTTTAACAACATAAACAACCATTATACATGTAGATAGCCTCATACACAGAACATCGCACAGTGTATCACTCTTACATGGCCAACCACACATATGGGTAACGTGTACACTAAAATAGGCTTGAAAAGTTTACACATCAACAATTTATTTTCAGATTGATGGGAGAAATGCTCAGATATCTCGTCTTTTGTATAGCCTGCCGTTGTCATTTCTGTCTATTATGTATTGCACCAACTTTTATTTGGTTTACTGTCATATTATTTGCTGTATGTGTCAAACGCATGAAGTGGTGAAACTGTAAGATGGCTTGTACATACAAATATGGCGGAGATGGCTACTCAATGAACCATACAGTATACAGTAACAAGACAACATTTACATAATTATGTTATATTCATATATCACATCACTATTTGAAGCAAGTATCACTGAAGCTGAGAGTATCTATCTATGACCTACTACCTTAATTAATTAAACATATTGACATTTTGTGTTTTCTGGATGTACAGCGGTGATGTATAGAGGGGTTCTACTGTATAAAGGTGAAGTGTTTGTTTGTTATAGTCACATCCCTATTGAACGGGCCAGATAGTTAACAATTCGTTCCCACGATATAACAATTCCTTACCTCGAATTGACAATTCGTTCCTACGAAATGACAATTCGTTCCCTCGGATTTAACAATTCGTTCCCTTGAATTAACAACTCGTTCCCACGATATAACAATTCGTTTCCACAAATTAGCAATTCGTTCCCGTGGGAACGAATTGTTATTTCGTGGGAACGAATTGTTAAATTGAGGCAACGAATTTTTAATTCGTGGGAACGAATTGTTAATTCGTGGAAACGAATTGTTAAATTGAGGGAACGAATTGTTATTTTGTGGGAACGAATTGTTATTTCGTGGGAACGAATTAAAAAAATAATTCGGGGCTCTGTATATATGAACTATAATTTACAGAATAATCATTATGTTGTAAATTCACTACGTATTCTTTAGTCGGATACGTCGGCTTGAAATATCGTATCACACACGGGGGCATCAGAAATCTATATCACTATACACACTATGGCCCTGTAATCTTCTATTGAAGCTTGGAACTACGGGAACGAAATCCTATCTCAATAACTTGGTCAAATCTCCGACAGAAGGGGCAGTATGGTGTATTTGCAGCCAGCTTGTGTCTCATAGACCTGCTCAACCGACATATAATCATGATAATTGGGACACGCGATGTGCGTTTGTACCTGAAAGCAAGTGCGATAAAGTGAACAAGATTTACGATAATTTCCGTAAATGACGTCGAAAGTTGACGAAAATTATCATATCAAATTTTATTCCGTATTTGCTATTAATAAATTCGTCATCTTTCGACCTCATTTTCATGAAATGTCACAGTTTCTGCAAACATATTTCCTAAACAATCGCACATGTTCATCGGTACAATATCACATGGTGTGTCTCAATAATGTTGTTCAGCAGTTGCGCTACTGGTGTGGTAGTTATAAGAACTAGTCAAGAGATCAATGATACTGGCCGAACATGACTACCAGAAGAATACGTTGCAAGTCTGTTTTATTACACTTGTCCGTTTCCATCACGGAGACACACTGTGAGGTATTGGCATACATTGTAGTTAATGAGACAAACACCACATAGCACCAATTAAGCGAAACTCAATGTAGCAGCAAATGTCATTTGTGGCTGTGACTGGAGAAATAGGGATTATGTGTTTTGCGACCAGTGTAGATCCAGAGCAGACTGTGCATCCGCACAGTCTGATCAGGATCTGCACTGTTCGCCATTCCATCAATGAAACGAGCGTTACGCTGCTAACATTGAATACAGATCGGTATCACTAGTAGTGTGCTGTTTGATCGGAGACTACACTGGTCATAATCCCATAAGCCCCATTTCTCCAAGTCGCAGCCATATACAAGGCATGGCTTGGTCACACTGTGCGGATTGCCCGTTTCACTAAACTTTTTACGACTAAAATGTTCGTAAGTTCAAAATTTAGGATCGACTGGAAATTTAAATTGATGGATTTACATCTATTGAGCATATGCAGCATATACTCAATAAATGTAAATCCAATAATTGTTTATACAAAAACTTTGTTAATGTCAAATTTACAGACTATCATAATGTTTCACTTACGAACATTTTAGTCGTACGAAGTTTAGTGAAACGGCCCCCGGGAGTCTATCCATTCAAACTAATCGTATTCTGAGATACATTGATCACAAACGTCGCACAGCCCCCTTTCTCAACGGACGACCCGTCTTTTTTAATGTTTAAACAGTAATCAATAATAGATTGATCGGTTTCGTGAAACTACAATTAAGCTGAGCGTGAGAGACAGGCCGATGTTATGAAACACATGTTACATAGACGTACGTACAGTTCAGCTACACCATCAATCCTAGTCTAATAACCTGCTGGTTTGTCGGATGCCGAGTATACAATCTGGGCCAGGTTGCTCAAAACCGCTGTTAACTTAACAGACTGTTAAATCCTTAGCAATGCTAAGGATTTGACAGTCTGTTAAGCTACCAGAAGCTTTGAGCAACCGGGCCCAGATTGCTATATTAATTAGTCTGAAATATTCCAAGTTGTCAATTAGTCCTCTTAACATGTCGTCCAAATATCAAAACACAGAAATTGATAGATATATAGGGACGAGTATTGACCAAATAGCGAAAGAATTGACAAAATAGCGGACGAATTGACTTGCGGACGATTTGACATGCGGACGATTTCACTTGTATTAACAATTCAGCATCTATTAGGGCAGGTAACCAGTGACAAACAAATGTAACAAGTTTAAGCAGGCAGCAAAGTCAATAATCATCATGAGCCAATGTAAATATGTATACGACTAGCAGTTCAAAGTTATGAGTACATACTGACATAGTAGCCAATTATTATACCCACTTTTTTAGGGAAAAAAAATGGGTATATTGTTTTCGTCACGGGTGTCCGTCCGTCCGTACGTCCGTCCGTCCGTATGTCCGTACGTCCGTCACGTTTCTTGTAACTCGAAAAACTTTTTTCACCTTCATACCTACGCGCCTGATATTTGGTATGTAGCTTCGTTATCATGTGCAGATGCGCAAAGTGAATTCGGATTTTTGATCCGACCCTCCATCATGGATTATCTCCCCCTTTCGGACTCAGAATTTCCCATTTTTTCCTTGTAACTCGAAAAACTTTTTCACCTTCATACCTACGCGCCTCATATTTGCTATGTAGATTCGTTATCATGTGCAGATGCGCAAAATGAATTCGGATTTTTCATCCGACCCTCCATCATGGATTATCTCCCCCTTTCAGACTCAGAATTTACCATTTTTTCCTTGTAACTCGAAAAACTTTTTCACCTTCATACCTACGCGCCTCATATTTGCTATGTAGCTTCGTTATCATGTGCAGATGCGCAAAGTGAATTCGGATTTTTGATCCGACCCTCCATCATGGATTATCTCCCCCTTTCGGACTCAGAATTTCCCATTTTTTCCTTGTAACTCGAAAACTTTTTCACCTTCATACCTACGCGCCTCATATTTGCTATGTAGCTTCGTTATCATGTGCAGATGCGCAAAGTGAATTCGGATTTTTCATCCGACCCTCCATCATGGATTATCTCCCCCTTTCGGACTCAGAATTTCCCATTTTTTTCCTTGTAACTCGAAAAACTTTTTCACCTTCATACCTACGCGCCTCATATTTGCTATGTAGCTTCGTTATCATGTGCACATGCGCAAAGTGAATTCCCATTTTTGATCCGACCCTCCATCATCGATTATCTCCCCTTTCCGACTCAGAATTTCCCATTTTTTTCCTTGTAACTCGAAAAACTTTTTCACCTTCATACCTACGCGCCTCATATTTGCTATGTAGCTTCGTTATCATGTGCACATGCGCAAAGTGAATTCGTATTTTTCATCCGACCCTCCATCATGGATTATCTCCCCCTTTCGCACTCAGAATTTCCCATTTTTTCCTTGTAACTCGAAAAACTTTTTCACCTTAATACCTACGCGTCTGATATTTGGTTCGTAGCTTCGTTTTGATGTGCTGATGCGCAAAGTGAATTCGGATTTTTTATCCGACCCTCCATCATGGATTACCTCCCCCTTTCGGACTTAGCATTTGGGGAAAGTGGGTATATTGCGATGGCGCGCCATCGACTTTTTCTAGTTAGTGATTTTAAAAATGAATGTATACTTTAAATAAGCGACGGAAAATGTCAACGACAGCAACAACAATATAAAAAGTTAGCCTTTCAGACGCACAAGCATTCGGTGTGTTTTGACTTTCATCGGTATAACTCTATATATATATGAACAAGGCTTCTAACTTTGGTCGGACATTACCTCGTATCATAACAAAATAACATGTTAGAAATTGTAATTTTCCATTTATTCTATGTATTTCTGCAGGATAACGATAATTATCAAATCATCATATGAACTTGCCACTACAATATTGACGTTAGAGCCTTAAACACATTATTTCATTTATTATGATACGAGGTTGTGTTCAACCTAGGAAAAGAAGCTATACTTCGATATTCTTTGCATAATTATGTTTTAACTACTACTGTCTGTTCCACGTGTTGCTGCCAACGAACTTTTGGCTATTAAACACATTAAATTTAAAAAATATTTAAAAGTAAGTACTTTTTCATCAATAACAAAAAAGACACTCTCCCCAAACAAATGTATTTGATGAAATTCCATCAAATATTGATTTGATTGCGAAAACCAGATTTTCCGATTACACTATTTTGATAAAGACCATGTGGTCGAAAATTTAATAAAAAGTCGTTAGAGTGACTTTAAAACAAAATGATATATATATAGTTATACCGATGAAAGCCGAAACACGCCGAATGCCTGTGTTCTGACGCACATGTTATCGAATTAACAGCCCACTGGCAACTCGCACATCATTTAAAACCCAGCATAGACATGACTACTGTCTGTTTCACGAAAGCTGCCCAAATTTTACGGCTATATAAACAATTCAAAAACAAGATTTCTTTTGATAATATTAAATTAAAGGAAAAATTAAGAATGAGCCTTCTTTTTATTTCGTGAAATTTGGTCAAATATTGATTTTATTGCGAAAACAAAATTTCCCCATGTTAAATCCCCATAGACATCTTCACGGAGTGAAGATGTCTATAGGGATTTAACATGGGGATTTTTTTTTGAATTTTAGAAATACTGGACCGATTTTCAAAATTTAACTTTTGTTTTCTTAGTTAGATCATATCCAAGCTATCTAGCTAGGTTTCGGAGTCAATTTCCATTTTTTTTTTCGTTTTTTGACTCCTCCCACAAGTCCTCTACCTCTTTTCCCCCCATGTTAAATTCCCATAGAGAAATCAATTTTTCGTAATAAAACCAATATTTGACCAAATTTCACGAAATAAAAAGAAGGCTCATTCTTAAATTTTGCTTTAATTTAATATTATCGAAAAAAATATTGTTTTTGCATTGTTTGTATAGCCGTAAAATTTGGGCAGCTTTCGTGAAACAGACTATAGATATGAATACATTGAGGCCACAATAGTAAATTATCTAATTGTGAATTACACCAAAATATATCTTTTCGCTTCATTTCACACGAGGTCGCAATTGAGAAGGACAAGTTAAAAATACGACTCAATTTACGAGACCAAAGGTGCCGGATGGTAACCCGCTTTAAATGTTATTACATAGATGTACGTACAGTGGAACCGCTCTAAACCAGACACGAAGAAAACACCTGTGATCTTATTTTTGATGAGTTTCTTGGTCCTTTATTTCCGGTGATAATGTCTGCGTGATCGCATACATGTAGCACACAACTATGGCTCAGAATGATCAATCAACTGCCTGATATACCGTGAAACATCTCTAAACCGGACACTCTGGGAGGTTTAGAGAGGCTTTACTGTGTAAGTAAACGACTGGTACCAGCGTATGTTGTTTTTGATGACGCTACATGTACCTGACTAAATGTGGCTTATCGTTGTCTTTATCGAAAAATTGGAGGGTATGTATATCTTAGCGATGAATAAATCTTTAAGTCAAAGGAATGAACGTCCTGAAATTATTCGCAGTATATGATTGTGGATGACAAATAGACTAATAATTAATCTAGAGTGGAAAACGTTTCGCAAATAATAAGCGCAGGAATTTCACAGCCACAACAACACACACAAATGTCTGCCTGACAGTACTCATTTAAACAAACAATCGGTGAAAACCGGGCTGAGTGCTCGTACTGGGCCGAATTGTTAAGGGGGCAAAAACGTTGAGTACGGAAACGTTTGCAATAACACAAATTAGTTAAGTTCTTTCATGTGTGCCGATCGAATACATTTATCAAATGAGTTTACTGATTTCATAAGAAACGAGATATAGTAACTGTCATATTACATCATCACGATTACTAGATCCATACTACACAGCTCTCCAGATAAGCTGCGTATTTGCTTATATACTCAATTAAAATTGCCAAAAACAAACAATTGAAATCAGAAGTAGAAAGTATCAAAAAGCAATAACAAGAGCTGTATGAGAACAGCATAGCTCGACTACGAGGGTTGTCGATGTACACATAGCTTGACAAAGAAGGTTGCTGCGGCCTGCATAAAAACCTTAACCAAGGTTGACTAAAAACATTAACCAAGGGATTATTGATGTACGTCACTAGGAGATAAAGTTTTCCAAGTATGGTTGCTGTAGGCCCAGGAGTATTCCATATACAAGCTTAACTAAAAACCGTAACCAATGGGAGATAACTAAGTAATCCAAGGATAAAAGTAGGTCAAGGTCAAATATAGGTCAGGGATTATTGATGTACATCATTAGGAGATGAAGTTGTCCAAGTATGGTTGATGTAGGCCCAGAAGTATTCCATATACAAGCTTGACTATAAACATTAACCAAGTAATTGAAGGTTAAATGTAGGTGAAGGTAAAATAAAGGTCAGGGGTTATTGATGTACATCCCTATGAGAAAAAGTTATCCAAGTATGGTGTCTGTATGCACAATAGTATTCCATCTACAAGATTGACTAAAAACCTTAACCAAGGTTGAGTAACTAGATGGCCGCGGCCTGCATGTCGCGCCTTGTGGCGAGGCATGGACACTAAAAAAAAAGATATAGTATAACGAAAAACTTTAACCAAAAAACTTAAGCAAAAACTTTAACCGGACACACGTACGTACGTACGTACGTACGTACGTACGTACGCACGACAAAGTGCCGACTATATCGCGCTTTCCGCAAGCGGGCGCGAAAAAAACTTTAACCAAAAACTTCAAAGTAATTTGACCATGACATTGGGCACAGGGGCCGCACGGGATGGGGGTAGAATGAAAATATAGATGATGATAAACACCCATGTGAAGTTTCAAGGTAATGGGCAAAGCAGTTGCAGAGATATAGTATAAGGAAAAAAATTAACCAAAAAACTTAACCAAAAACTTTAACCCAAAAAACTTAACCAAAAAACTTAACCAAAAACTTTTAACCAAAAAACTTAACCAAAAACTTCAAACAAAGTAATTTGACCTTGACATTGGGCACAGGGGCCGCACGGGAGGGGGTAGAATGAAAATATAGATGATGATAAACACCCATGTGAAGTTTTCAAGGTAATGGGCAAAGCAGTTGCAGAGATATAGTATAACGAAAAACTTTAACCAAAAACACTTAACCAAAAACTTTAACCAAAAAACTTAACCAAAAACTTCAAAGTAATTTGACCTTGACATTGGGCACAGGGGCCGCACGGGAGGAGGGTAGAATGAAAATATAGATGATGATAAACACCCATATGAAGTTTCAAGGTAATGGGCAAAGCAGTTGCAGAGATATAGTATAACGAAAAACTTTAACCAAAAAACTTAACCAAAAAACTTGACCAAAAACCTTAACCAAAAAAACTTAACCAAAAACTTCAAAGTAATTTGACCATGACATTGGGCACAGGGGCCGCACGGGAGGGGGGGTAGAATGAAAATATAGACGATGATAAACACCCATGTGAACTTTCAAGGTAATGGGCAAAGCAGTTGCAGAGATATAGTATAACGAAAAACTTTAACCAAAAACTTTAACCAAAAAACTTAACCAAAAACTTTAACCAAAGAACTTAACCAAAAACTGTAACCAAAAAACTTAACCAAACAACTTAACCAAAACTTTAACCGGACACACGTACGTACGTACGTACGAACATACGTACGTACGTACATACGTACGCCAAAGTGCCGAATATATCGCGCTTTCAGAAAGCGGGCGCGACAAAAACCTTAACCAAGGGGAATTAAGTAAGTAATTTAAGGCTAAATGAAGGTCAAGGTCAAATATAGGTCAGGGGTTGTTGATGTACATCACTAGGAGATGAAGTTGTCCAAGTATGGTTGGTGTAGGGCCATGAGTATTCCATTACAAGCTGGACTACAAACCTTAACCAAAGAGAATTAAGTAAGTAATTCAAGAGGAAATGTAGGTCAAGGTCAAATATAGATCAGGGGTTATTGATGTACATCACTATGACAAAAGGTTGTCCAAGTATGGTGTCTGTATGCACAATAGTATTCCATGTACAAGCTTGAGTAAAAAGCTTAACCAAGGTCGAGTAAAAACCTTAACCAAGGGGAATTAACTAAGTAATTCAAGGTTAAATGTAGGTCAGGGTCAAATACAGGTCAGGGGTTGTTGATGTACATCACTAGGAGATGAAGTTGTCCAAGTATGGTTGGTGTAGGGCCAGGTGTATTCCATATACAAGCTTGACTAAAAACCTTACCCAAGGGGAAATAACTAAGTAATTCAAGGTTAAAAGTAGGTCAAGGTCAAATATATGTCAGGGATTATTGATGTACATCACTAGGAGATGAAGTTGTCCAAGTATGGTTGGTGTAGGGCCAGGTGTATTCCATATACAAGCTTGACTAAAAACCTTACCCAAAGAGGAAATAACTAAGTACTTCAAGGTTAAAGGTAGGTCAAGGTCAAATATAGGTCAGGGATTATTGATGTACATCACTAGGAGATGAAGTTGTCCAAGTATGGTTGGTGTAGGGCCGTGAGTATTCCATCTACAAGCTTGACTAAAAACCTTAACCAAAGAGAATTAAGTAAGTAATTCAAGAGGAAATGTAGGTCAAGGTCAATTATAGATCAGGGGTTATTGATGTACATCACTATGACAAAAGGTTGTCCAAGTATGGTGTCTGTATGCACAATAGTATTCCATGTACAAGCTTGAGTAAAAAGCTGAACCAAGGTCGAGTAAAAACCTTAACCCAGAGGAATTAACTAAGTAATTCAAGGTTAAATGTAGGTCAAGGTCAAATATAGGTCAGGGATTGTTGATGTACATCACTAGGAGATGAAGTTGTCCAAGTATGGTTGGTGTAGGGCCAGGAGTATTCCATCTACAAGCTTGACTAAAAACCTTACCCAAGGGGAAATAACTAAGTAATTCAAGGTTAAAAGTAGGTCAATGTCAAATAAAGGTCAGGGATTATTGATGTACATCATTAGGAGATGAAGTTGTCCAAGTATGGTTGGTGTAGGGCCATGAGTATTCCATCTACAAGCTTGACTAAAAACCTTAACCAAAGAGAATTAAGTAAGTAATTCAAGAGGAAATGTAGGTCAAGGTCAAATATAGATCAGGGGTTATTGATGTACATCACTATGACAAAAGGTTGTCCAAGTATGGTGTCTGTATGCACAATAGTATTCCATGTACAAGCTTGAGTAAAAAGCTTAACCAAGGTCGAGTAAAAACCTTAACCAAGGGGAATTAACTAAGTAATTCAAGGTTAAATGTAGGTCAAGGTCAAATATAGGTCAGGGGTTGTTGATGTACATCACTAGGAAATGAAGTTGTCCAAGTATGGTTGGTGTAGGGCCAGGAGTATTCTATCTACAAGCTTGACTAAAAACGTTAACCAAGGGGAATTAAGTAAGTAATTCAAGAGGAAATGTAGGTCAAGGTCAAATATAGATCAGGGGATGTTGATGTACATCACTAGGAGATGAAGTTGTCCAAGTATGGTGGGTGTAGGGCCTGTAGTATTCCATATAGAAGGTTGACTAAAAACCTTAACCAAAATGAATTAAGTAAGTAATTGAAGAGGAAATGTAGGTCAAGGTCAAATACAGATCAGGGGTTATTGATGTACATACCTATGAGAAAAGGTTGTCGAAGTATGGTGTCTGGATGCACAATAGTATTCAATGTACAAGCTTGAAAAAAAACCTTAACCAAGGTTGACTAAAAACCTTAACCAAGGGGAATTAAGTAAGTAATTCAAGAGGAAATGTAGGTGAAGGTCAAATATAGATGAGGGGTTATTGATGTGCATCACTAGGAGATGAAGTTGTCCAAGTATGGTGGGTGTAGGGCCAGTAGTATTGCATATACAAGCTTGACTAAAAACCTTAACCAAGGTTGACTAAAAACCTTAACCAAGGGGAATTAACCAAGTAATTGAAGAGGAAATGTAGGTGAAGGTCAAATATAGATCAGGGGTTATTGATGTACTTCACTAGGAGATGAAGTTGTCCAAGTATGGTGGGTGTAGGGCCAGTAGTATTCCATATACAAGCTTGACTAAAAACCTTAACCAAGGCGTGACGGTGACGCCGACGCCGACGCCGACGCCGACGCCGACGCCGACGCCGGGGTGACAACATAAGCTCTACTTATTCTTCGAATAGTCGAGCTAAAAAATGTGCGGTAACTTTATCATACTGTAGAAAACAAATACACAGACCACACATATATAGCATATTTTTTTTCATAAACACATCTTGATATTTCATTAGAATTGTCTCCAAGGAGATAATTCTAATGAAATGTCAAGACATGTTTGTATTTCGAAGCAATAATTGCTGTGTTTTGATGTGTAAACAGCAGTGTGTGAGTTTATGTTACGCAATTACAATGTTGAAATAGCTAATTGCTTCAGAAATGATGGAGTGACAATGCCAATTAATAATTCCTTATTGCTGTGTTTTGATGTGTAAACAGCAGTGTGTGAGTTTATGTTACGCAATTACAATGTTGAAATAGCTAATTGCTTCAGAAATGATGGAGTGACAATGCCAATTAATAATTCCTTATCTACAAAATCATACAATGAAGCTGTTCTGTAGCCGATTTCACCAACATTGCAAAGTATACTTTTCTAGCAAAGTATATTTTGAGGGCGTAATCATTTATTTTTCCTGAAATGCATTATTTAGAACTAACGACTGCATATATTTGATGATTAAAAGTATGCAGAATTATTATACTGAATTTATTACATTATCACAGCCAAATTTATACTAAAATTGAAAATTTCTCCCTCAAAATATACTTTGCTAGACAAGTATACTTTGCAATGTTGATGAAATAGGCTACTGATCATACAGCGTGCTCAGCAAAAGTGTTGGTTTACTGTGGCATATTTGTTTTACTAGCGTAATGGATGTTTATTACACCGCTTTATTGCACTGCCAATGCACATTTTATGCAGTCATGAATGAAATTCTAAACCATAATTCCGTGATCACTTGAAATTCGTATCAACGGCCCGCTATTTCTGGTTCCAGGAAGCGTTTTGTGCGACGCATGAAAGCTGAAATAAGAAAAAAAAGACAATATTTCGCATCATTACAAAGCCTGCCATTCAAAATTGGCACATTACATATAACTGGCTGCAAATGGCGAATACATAGCTGGCAGTTATCACACACGGTCGCCATTTGTCGATACTTCAATACGTGATGGTTCATGAGAAGACCTGGCTTATGGAGATCACCCGTGTAGTGATGAGTGCATCGGATTCCTCATTTATCTCGGCCTGCAACGTCTGTTCATGATTGAAAAGCCCACAAACATGTTTTGTATCACCCGTATGCAATGGAATATCTCGAAACCGGACTACTAGAACGTCAAATGACTATTAAACCATTGATTAACTAGGGATATACAGTAGAACCCCTCTCAACCGGACACCCTGTGGACTCCCGTTGTGCTTAGCTTAATTGAGATGGGTTTCAATATACGTTATTGCATTGTAATGTCTGTTCATGACTGAACATGACAAACATTGGTCATCGAGTGCTTAATTACAATGGAACCCTCTAAACCGGACACCCTGGGAACCTCCCAGGGTGTTCGGTTTAGAGAGGTTCCACTGTACTAGTCGGAAGTGGGGTTGAAGAGGGAATTTCCAAGGGAAGCTTCTCGTAACAGCTAACGACGGTAACCACACTTAACGAGCTGGACAATGTGAATGTTTGCTCGACTAAATAATGAAGCCGGCAGTCCCGATACACATTGGAATATCGGACTACACTGGTCTGGTCGCGATGGAATTTCGTAGGCGTATTCCCGGCGATATATATTCAATAATGGGAATGTTCTTCACACAATGGCTAGTAGGAACATCCATCGCAGCCGTATTTAACCATTAAGTGCGGTCCGCCATGCCAAAAGGAGGCTCATTGAGTGGTTAGTGGAAATGTCTCAGATAGTGTTCCCGATTTGTTTGTTTGTTTATTAGTGTTTAACGGCCTATCAACAGCTAAGGTCATGTAAGGCCGGGCAAACGGGTTCGATCCCATTTTAACTTGCTGCATTGGGGGAAAATCCCAAAACCAGAACGGAATATTTACATCGAGAACAAATATATACAGCCCTGAAATTAGAATAACCTGATCTGGTGCCAGGTTCATACCACACCAAGTCATTTGGCCCCTTCCCCTAAAATAGGATTACGAATATCGTAATACTCACATAAGGGGTATAACCAGATTGAACTGTCACATACAAAATGCCAAAGACCAAACCTGGTCTCCAGTCTGGATTCCGGTAAGGATGAACCCCGATCGTTAAATTACCCATCGCGTGCTCCCACCTGCCACCCACTCCCGATATTCGTATTGTGTCAGGTTGCTTTATAGATGCACCTCATAATCTTCGTAATATCTAAAGAATGCTTACATATTGTAGAACCTCTTTAAACCGGACACCAAGAAAACACCTTATTTTTGATGAGTTTCTTGGTCGTTTATCTCAGGTTATAATGCCTGTTCGTGATCGCATAGCACACAATTATGGCTCAGAATGATCAAATGCCTGATTTACAGTGAAACCTCTCTAATCCGGACACCTGGGGACCTCCCAGGGTGCCAGGTTTAGAGAGGTTTCACTGTACTACGTATTTTACAAACGATAGTAAATAAGCGCGATAGCACTTATACAAATGCGTTTGTTGGCACAGATTTAGGCGGTAGGCTGTAATGAGAGGAAACCTGAGTACCCGGAGGAAACTCACTTGCCCGATCTGGCGACCACAAGACAACCTCACATGGCACCCATAGCTGAGGATCGAACACGGGGCCGTATTGGTGAGAAGCGCGTTCGTTACCGATTTCGCTATCCGGACAACCTAATGTAATGTATCATAGAGTTGGTACATTTCTGTGTCTCAAATGACTTCCATTGTATATTAACATAATGCGCCATATCATTTGTTCAAATTCAAAACAGTTTGTGTTGCATTCAGTTATATAATAGCACAGTCTATGCCAAAGAGGGGAGATCATTGGTAATGCAGTTCCGCTATAATACAAATAAACAGTACACAGAATCTGTGAAACACAATTTTCATTTACTGCGAAGTAACCATAATACCTAAATGTGTCACATTTAGAACGAAATTACATTCTAGAAACTAATTTAATTAATTTAAATTAAATTAAACTTGTATCCCGCAATAGCACAAAAACACAAAGTCTGGAACACAACATTTTTTTCAACGATGATGTTAGCAGACAATGTGGCGCAATTGAAGGGGTTGGTGGAAGAAGGGGGCTAACTCCATGAAGGAGTTAGCCCCCTTCTTCCACTGACCCCTTCATATTCGTACTAGATTTAACCTCCTTTTTATATGTTATCTTTCTATCGGGACAGCCATATTGTAGTGCTACGACTAAATCATAAATAGCGAGTACGACCAAGAAATAGTGCCCTTTGCCTCCTTATCCTAAGGCGTTTTGATCTGTCTTGCTTTGTATCTAAAACTCTACATATACTATTCTCTATAGTTTTCACAGTTTTGGGCTCAGTAATTCTGGAAAATACGAATCGAGATATTTCGTGCGTATGAATACAGCAGCTATTATCTTTAGTTCTCACAGTTAGGTAGCAGTGACCAGTTAGCCGCCAGTTTCGTAGAAAAAGTTCTTGCAGTTTCAATCAAACAGTAATTTATTCTAGAGAAAACGTATTGATGGGAATGGGTTTGAACCATCACAGTACATTTGACTCTGGATGATGATTGAAAAAAATATGCAACTTTCAGTCTCTAGTTCCGCAAATGATCCGTTTTCGTGGATATAACATACATGTATGTCAGTACTTTCAGTACTTTGATTTAGATTTAGCCTCCCTGCAGTTGTCATGGATATCTGAACGCAATAGCGATACCGTTATACAATCTCTATGGGACGTTTTCAGTATCATAAACACCATCTTAGCAAGTAACCTACATTTTCTCATGATCAACGAGTAACGATTATGAGCAGGAACACATTTCTCATTGTGGCTATGTTAAATAGTTAAATTGGGCCAATTCACATAATTTCTCAGCAATTCCCATTCATGGCGCAGAATCACACCCAACTGATTGTAGAATGTTCGGATTATAAAGTGCTATTTACCGAAGACAATTATACCATAAAATGTATGGCATGCAAACAGGGGTTTGTTAAATTTTAGACCAGTGTAACTCCAGTAGCCTATTTCACCAACATTGCAAAGCATACTTTTCTAGCAAAGTATACTTTGAGGGAGAAATTTTCAATTTTAGGATAAATTTATTAATTTTTATTATACTGAATTTATTACATTATCACAGCCATTATGGCTGTGATAATGTAATAAATTCAGTATAATAATTCTGCATACTTTTAATCATGAAATACATGCATTTGTTAGTTCTATTTGAAATAATTCATTTCAGGAAAAATAAATGATTACTCCCTCAAAGTATACTTTGCTAGAAAAGTATACTTTGCAATTTTGATGAAATCGGCTACTGATCAGACTGAGCAAGTGTCTGCAGGGATTGAACTGTTCGCCACTGAGTTCGGAGTGTGATTTGATTGATTAATTTGTGTTTAACGTCCATTTAATTGCAAGATCATTTATATACGGGAAGGCATTCCGCGTTAAAACTACAATGAAAACCATTCATCACTGAAAGACAGCTACACCAGTAGCCGTTTTCACCAACATTGCAAAATATACTTTTCTAGCAAAGTATACTTTGAGGGAGTAATCATTTATTTTTCCCGAAATGCATTATTTCATATAGAACTAACGACTGCATATATTTGATGACTAAAAGTATGCAGAATTATTATATTGAATTTATTACAGTATCACAGTCAAAATGGCTGTGATAATGCAATAAATTCAGTATAATAAAAATTATCAAATTTATCCTTAAATTGAAAATTTATCCCTCAAAGTATACTTTGCTAGAAAAGTATACTTTGCAATGTTGGTGAAATATGCTACAGATGACCGAGCCCCGGATGTGGGTCCCAGGAACATTCACGGTTAAGATATAAATCCTGAAGTACGGATTCAAGGATTTCATTTAGATTTCTGAGTGGTCATCATACGCAGGCGCACTGGCAGTTATTTATCATGTAACTCGCTGTGCATCGACCGAATACACGGCTATTGATAACACAGTGTTATTTCCTGCATTGATTACTGTCTGCTTCACGATAGCTTTCCAAATTGTACAGTCATATAAACAATGCAAAAACTATTTTCTTCTCGATAATATTAAATTTTATAAAAATTTAAGAATGAGCCATTTACATGCACCACTGATACATATTTCATATAGCAATAGGTACCACACAACCGCGGACTGTGTTACTATTACGACATTCATTTACATACACCACACATATGATATATAAAGACGGATATCTACTGCGTATGTTTCATACTTATTATTTACTTATTATAAACGCTATTTGATACCTACGGTGGCACAGAGGGGACATGGAAATATTTTTTACTTTCGCGTGCGCACGCAATAGGTTTTGCGAGCGTGCGCACGCGCACGCGATATGGTTTTGCGTGCGCACGCGATAGCTATTGCGTGCGCACGCGATAGCTTAGCCAAAGAAACGACGTACTCGTCAATTTAGCAGGTTGTCTTCCTTGTCAGAATTTAATCGCCATTTGTATTGTCTGTTCTCTTAAGAAAGTGTTCACTTCTACAATTGCTAATATTAAACAATTATTAAAAAAAGTTAGCAACTCTAAGTTGGCCATGTTGACATCGTGTGTTGACATAAACAATCAGCTATACATATACATGGAGCGTTATGTAGGTACATGTATGTTCCACTTGGATTATACAATACCTTTATACATACAGTAGCGCTTTTCTGCTCCTTACCCATTTGTATATACTAATATCGTATACATATCGTAATCGTATAGTATTGGTATATTTAATGAGCATATCGTATGATCATATAATATTAGTATGTTTGTACCGTATCATCGTAAAGTACAAACGTACTATTCGAATATTATACAAACATACGATATCCGGTCGTATATACGATATATCCGTACGGATATGGTATGAATATACCATAATCTGATATGTTTGTACGACACAAACGTACCAGAATTATACACATGTATAAAACTCGTATAAACTTACGATTTGAATGGTATATCTATACGATATTGGTTGGTATGTACGGTACAAACATACCGTACGTTTATATCATATGCATATCGTATAGAAAACATATCATATTGGTATAGTATACGTATAGTATTGGTATAATATGTATAGTTGACCTGCAGAAAAGCGCTACTGTACGGACATATCGGCTGGTTATCACAAAATGTATTACATCTTCCTCCCTAGCTCAGTTGGTACGTAGTTGGACAATACTCGAACCATCTCTCTTCCGGCGCCGCTTTTGTTGTTGTTTAGGTTCATTGGCGTACTGTCGTCTATTTAGAGACTACCGTGCTACATGTATACTGTATATGAGCCAGTACATGGGAAACCATGTAATGCCACCCAGTAATTCAATTAGTTCATAAACAACTCCGTAATTCAATGAGAAAACAGCAGTGACAATAAAATACAAAAAACCAAGGAAGCACAAAACCGTACCCTGCCGAATCGTCAGTGATCAATATAGTTCGCAGAGATAGTTAAACCTGGTTAGCATGGCGTCACAACGCTCGCACGGTCTCCTTAACGTCTTATTTTGGCGCACACAGACAGTAACATAGAGGAAATATGCAGCGACGAAATAAAACGGCCGATAAGGCAACACCCGGACAGTGACAAGCACAAAACTATAGTGCAATGTGCAACAATCACGTAACAGGCCACCCAAGGGATAATATCAAGGTGTATGATCACGTGGTACTAACATCAACAACAAGTACTGAAACTTCCAGAATCCATCTGATTCAAAGTACGTATTCTTTTATATTGTCCTTATTATGTAACGGATTTTGATGAAATATGGCGCATCAAACGCGTCTTGTTAATCTGCATTTGGTGGTCTCTGTATGTTCGCCCAAACTTCTGTCGTTTTTGCGAAGAATCGATTTCCGTGTCGGTCACGAACTCCCTGAACCACCAAATACAGCTCTTGAAGACGCGTTTGCTGCGCCATATTTTATCAAAATCCGTTGCATATTAAGTAAAATACCAAATAATACTTATTTTGGAGTGGGCGACGTTGTTGTTGTTGTAACCACGTGATCATGCACCTTGACTATGATCAAATTGAGTAGCATTGTGGACGCTGTCGCGAGCTCTACCGGACAACAACTTTTTCCATAACAACCTAGTACTTCAAAGTAATATCAGTAGCGGTTAAAACACGACATATGCATAGTAAAATACTACTCATACATGTAACTGCATTTGACAGCATTCGCCCTCATCACGCTCGGTTTATAGAATACACTTTAATGATTGTCATCGTAATCAATAGGTAGAAATTGTCGTCGAATATGTCTGGCAGTGACTAACTTTACGTTAGTACAACGCATTATCCTTTAAAATGGAGTGGTCTGTTGAAATACGTCCAGGACATGTTGCAGAATTGAATATCAGTTGAATTTAGTTTGAAGGAAATATGATTGAAAACAACATTGTGTAGCTGGTGGTGTAAAGTGGCAAATATTATCGTCCATGCTACATTGGAAAACACATATTGTAATGCTAATCTAGTTAACTAAGTGCTTTAGCAGTATGACACTAGACAATTATGGCAACGCTTGCCAGTTGCAATGCTTCATCTGTGCGAATGGTGTAAACTTTGTGTAGCTACGCGTAACCAATAGACAGGGACAAACAGGGGCCCGTTTCACTAAACTTCGTACGACTAAAATGTTCGTAAGTGCAAATTTTAGATTGTCTGTAAATTTCAATTGATGGATTTACATTTATTGTGCATAGGCTGCATATGCAGCCTATGCTCAATAAATGTAAATCCAACAATTGTTTACAAGAAAACATTGTTAATGTGAAATTTACAGACTATCATAATTTTGCACTTACGAACATTTTAGTCGTAGGAAGTTTAGTGAAACGGCACACAGAAACTGTTCTATTTGAGATGTATGGATATTTTATCTTTAGCATATATTCGTAACAATATTAGATTGTGTTTGTAAATCTACTATCCGTGTTAGCTACATATGCCATTGACTGGTGATGTAATACAGACTAGTCGCAAGGATTTCAAGATGTTTTGGATAAGTATGTATGCTCGGTAAACACGTAGAAAATGTTTTCCATAAACAATATGAAGTATTTATCAATGGCATACTTGAAAGTAATATATCATTTTAATCCTAATGTAATGTTGTTTATGGAATAGATAGTGATACGTGAAAATGTCATGTTTATGCCACATTATCTTAAAAAAAATAGGAATTTGTGAATTGATGCTATTCAAAGAGTTTCGCGTGAGTCACAACTGGCTGGACCTTTCAATACGGTAGACACTGTAATAAACAAACACTGACTTATAATGTTAACTTAATATCTAAGTGAGTAACTACTGTGTATGGAACGCCATGGCTGCCTTAACTGAAGACATGTACTGCTCTTATATGGTTTCGTATTTATGTTATGCAAGTTCGTCTTTGTCTTATATCAGTTTGTCTTTATCTTGTGTGGATTCGTCTTTATCTCATGTCAGTTCGATTTTATCTTATGTCAGTTTGTCTTTATCCTGTGTGGATTCGTCTTTATCTAATGTCAGTTCGTCTTTATCTCGTGTTGATTCGTGTTTATATTAGGTCAGTTCGTCTTTATCTTATGTCAGTTCGTATTTATATTATGTCAGCTCGTCTTTATCTTGTGTGGATGCGTGTTTATATTATGTCAGTTCGTCTTTATCTTATGTCAGTTCGTATTTATCTTGTGTGGATTCGACTTTGTCTTATATCAGTGTATCTTTGCGTTATGCCAATTCGTCTTTGTCTTATGTCTGTTCATCTTTATCTTATGTCAGTTCATCTTTATCGTATATCAGTTTGTCCTTATCTCGTGTGGATTCGTCTATATATTATGTCAGTTCGTCCTTATCTCGTGTGGATTCGTCTTTATATTATGTCAGTTTGTCTTTATCTTATGTCAGTTCATCTTTATCGTATGTCAGTTCGTCTATATCTTATGCAAGATCGTCTTTATATTAGGTCAATTTGTCTTTAGCTTGCGTTGAGTGGTGGTTGGGAGCATGCGATTGGTAATTTAACGATCGGGGTTCATCCTTACTGGAATGCTGACCTACATGGTTTGGCCCTCATGTACAGTTTTGGCCCCTGGTATTTGAGAGCTAAATCCTAGTATGCCCCATTAAAAAGGAATACGATCTGTACATATCATATTGATTTTGGGGCTGGAGCTAAGTGACTCTGGTGTGGTATGGACCTGGCACCAGGTCAGGATATTCTAATTTCAGGACTGAATATATAGTTCTGTAAATATTGAGTTCTGATTTTGGAAATTTCCCTCATTGTGGACGGGTTGAATACGGGATAATCCATCCCGTTGGCCCGGCCAATAATCAATCAATCAATCTTTAGCTTACGTCAACTCACTTTTTTTAAATTGTTTGTCTTATGGTGGTATGTTAGTTCGTCTTTATATGGGCGGCCGGGCTGAGAAATTGGACAGTATGGCGTTTACTATAATCGGCACTACTTGGATATATAATTCCTTTTGCAAACGCACACAGAAAATGACTCGATTCTAATCGTCTTGCTGGTGTTATTAATACTACTCCATTGATGGAATAGCGAACAGCGCAGACCCTGATAAGACTGTGCGGAGGCACAGGCTGATCTGGGCTACTCTAAGATAAAGACGAACTGACATAAGATAAAGACGAACTGACATAAGATAATCATACACTGACATAAGATAAGTACGAAGTGACATAAGATAAAGACGAATTGACATAAGATAAAGACGAATCCACATAAGATAAAGACGAATCCACATAATATAAATACGAATTGACATAAGATAAAGATGACTCGACATAAGATAAATACGAATCGACATAATATAAAGACGAATTGACATAAGATAAATACGAATCGACATAAGATAAATGCAAATCCACATAAGATAAAGATGAATACACATAAGATAAATACGATTCCACATAAGATGAAGATGAATCCATATAAAACTAGAAAAAGTCGATGGCGCGCCATCGCAATATACCCACTTTCCCCAAATGCTAAGTCCGAAAGGGGGAGGTAATCCATGATGGAGGGTCGGATAAAAAATCCCAATTCACTTTGCGCATCAGCACATCAAAACGAAGCTACGAACCAAATATCAGACGCGTAGGTATTAAGGTGAAAAAGTTCGGAGTTACAAGATGGAAATCAGAAGTCCGAAAGAAGATATCTGATGAAGGTCGATTGGATGGGAATCGATGACTCATGATAAATGGAGGGCGCCGTCAGGTATGAAGTGAAAGTTTTTCGTAGTTTTTACAAGGAAAAAATGGGAAATTCTGAGTCCGAAAGGGGAGATAATCCATGATGGAGTTCGATGCATCGAATCACTTTGCGCAGGTCTGCACCATGATGGACGGAGCTCATAGCAAATAAATGGAGGCGCTCGTAGGTATGAAGGTGAAAAAGTTTTTTCCGAGTACAGATGAATCTCGGATGGGAATTTTTTCTTAAAAAAATGGGAAAATTCGAGTCCGAAAGGGTGAGATAATCCATGATGGAGGGTCGGATGAAAAATCCGAATTCACTTTGCGCTCTGCATATAACGAAGCTACATAGAATAATGAGGCGCGTAGGTATGAAGGTGAAACATTTTTCGAGTTACAAGGAAAAAAATGGGAAATTCTGAGTCGAAAGGGGGAGATAATCATGATGGTCGGATGAAAAAATCCGAATTCACTTTGCGCATCACATGATAAACGAAGCTACATAGCAAATATGAGGCGAGTAGGTATGAAGGTGAAACAGTTTTTCGAGTTACAAGGAAAAAATGGGGAAATTCTGAGTCCGGAAAGGGGGAGATAATCCTGATGGAGGGTCGGATCAAAAATCCGAATTCACTTTGCGCATCTGCACATGATAACGAGCTACATACCAAAATATCAGGCGCGTAGGTATGAAGGTGAAAAAAGTTTTTCGAGTTACAAGGAAAAAATGGGAAATTCTGAGTCCGAAATAGGGGGAGAGGATAATCATGATGGTTTGGGTCGGATGAAAAATCAGAATTCACTGCGCAATCTGCACATGATAACGAAGCTACATAGCATATTGAGGCGCGTAGGTATGAAGGTGAAACAGTTTTTCGAGTTACAAGGAAAAAAATGGGAAATTCTGAGTCCGAAAGGGGGAGATAATCCATGATGGAGGGTCGGATGAAAAATCCCGAAATGCACATGATAACGAAGCTACATAGCAAATATGAGGCGCGTAGGTATGAAGGTGAAACAGTTTTTCGAGTTACAAGGAAAAAATGGGAAATTCTGAGTCCGAAAGGGGGAGATAATCCATGATGGAGGGTCGGATCAAAAATCCGAATTCACTTTGCGCATCTGCACATGATAACGAAGCTACATACCAAATATCAGGCGCGTAGGTATGAAGGTGAAAAAGTTTTTCGAGTTACAAGAAACGTGACGGACGTACGGACGGACGGACGTACGGACGGACGGACACCCGTGACGAAAACAATATACCCATTTTTTTTCCCTAAAAAAGTGGGTATAATAAAGATGAATCCACATAAGATAACAATATTAGTTCAATTAAGGCAGTCATGGCGTTCAATAACTGTGTGTTTATTTCGTTATAATTCCAGCACAACATTTGATTGGCCCGTAGCAAGTAAACTCCCACGCCGAACTACTTTTTACAGGTGTGCTGTCAGTGCTGTCAATGTAAACAAATGGCTGCCGTCTGTCAAAATACACACCAATCTGCGCGAATATCGATCTCAGAGCTGGCTCGATATTCAAAACAACCCAGCTCGAAATTCAAATGCACATCTCAATCTGCGCGAATATCGATCTCAGAGCTGGCTCGATATATAAAACAACCCAGCTCGAAATTCAAATAGACCACTCCAATCTGTGCGAATATCGATCTCAGAGCTGGCTCGATATATAAAACAACCCAGCTCGAAATTCAAATAGACCACTCCAATCTGTGCGAATATCGATCTCAGAGCTGGCTCGATATATAAAACAACCCAGCTCGAAATTCAAATAGACCACTCCAATCTGTGCGAATATCGATCTCAGAGCTGGCTCGATATATAAAACAACCCAGCTCGAAATTCAAATAGACCACTCCAATCTGTGCGAATATCGATCTCAGAGCTGGCTCGATATTCAAAACAACCCAGCTCGAAATTCAAATGTACATCTCAATCTGCGCGAATATCGATCTCAGAGCTGGCTCGATATTCAAAGCAACCCAGCTCGAAATTCAAATGCACATCTCAATCTGCGCGAATATCGATCTCAGAGCTGGCTCGATATTCAAAACAACCCAGCTCGAAGTTCAAATAGACATGTCCAATCTGCGCGAATATCGATCTCAGAGCTGGCTCGATATTAAAAACATCCCAGCTCGAAATTCAAATGCACATCGCAATCTGCGCGAATATCGATCTCAGAGCTGGCTCGATATTCAAAACAACCCAGCTCGAAATTCAAATAGACATCTCGAATCTGCGCGAATATCGATCTCAGAGCTGGCACGATATTCAAAACATCCCAGCTCGAAATTCAAATGCACATCTCAATCTGCGTGAATATCGATCTTAGAGCTGGCTCGATATTCAAAACAACCCAGCTCGAAATTCAAATAGACATCTCGAATCTGCGCGAATATCGATCTCAGAGCTGGCACGATATTCAAAACATCCCAGCTCGAAATTCAAATGCACATCTCAATCTGCGTGAATATCGATCTTAGAGCTGGCTCGATATATAAAACAACCCAGCTTGAAACTCAAATACACATCTCCAATCTGCGCGAATATCGATCTCAGAGCTGGCTCGATATTCAAAACATCCCAGCTCGAAATTCAAATAGACATCTCAATCTGCGCGAATATCGATCTCAGAGCTGGCTCGATATTCAAAACATCCCAGCTCGAAATTCAAATAGACATCTCCAATCTGCGCGAATATCGATCTCCCAGAGCTGCTCGATACAGAGCTGGCTCGATATTCAAAACATCCCACTCGAATTCAAATAGACATTCTCCAATCTGTCGAATATCGATTCAGAGCTGGCTCGAATATTCAAAAACATCCCAGCTCGAAATTCAAATACACATCTCCAATCTGCGCGAATATCGATCTCAGAGCTGGCTCGATATTCAAAACCACCCAGCTCGAAATTCAAATGCACATCTCAATCTTAGCTAATTTCGATCTCAGCGCTGGCTCGATATTTAAAACAACCCAGCTCGAAATTCAAATGCACATCTCTATCTGCGCGAATATCGATATCAGAGCTGGCTCGATATTCAAAACAACCCAGCTCGAAATTCAAATGCACATCTCAATCTGCGCGAATATCGATCTCAGAGCTGGCTCGATATTCAAAACAACCCAGCTCGAAATTCAAATAGACCTCTCCAATCTGTGCGAATATCGATCTCAGAGCTGGCACGATATTCAAAACATCCCAGCTCGAAATTCAAATGCACATCTCAATCTGCGCGAATATCGATCTCAGAGCTGGCTCGATATTCAAAACAACCCAGCTCGAAATTCAAATACGTATGTCCAATCTGCTCGAATATCGATCTCAGAGCTGGCTCGATATTCAAAACACCCCAGCTCGAAATTCGCATTGCATTTACCATCTTGTAGTCGAATATCGATCTCAGAGCTGGCTCGATATTCAAAACAACCCAGCTCGAAATTAGTTCCGGTGAATATCGACCTCGCAGCTTTGGATTCAACTCGAAATTCAACTCGATATTCAACTCGAAATTCAAACCAGTGAATATCGAATTTCGATATTCGATGTCAGAGCCAACTTCACACTACTTACTGTTATGGGGGTCTACTTATAGGTGTATACGATCTTTAAACGAAGACTTACAGATTGCTATCATCATCATGCGGAAATAATATCTAGAGATATTTACCAAGTGGTAATGATAACGCCGTTTTCATGGGTCTGGCTCACCCACTATATGTCAAATATTGCTTTTATTGCGAAAAATAGACGAGTTTATGGGAATTTAACATTGTCGACCAGGGGCCCGTTTCACTAAACTTCGCACGACTAAAATGTTCGTAAGTGCAAAAGTATGATAATCTGTAAATGTCACATTAACAATGTTTTCTTGTAAACAATTATTGGATTTATATTTATTGAGCATAGGCTGCATATTCAGCCTATGCTCAATACATGTAAATTCATCAATTGAAATTTCCAGACGATTCTAAATTTGCACTTCCGAACAGTTTAGTCGTACGAAGTTTAGTGAAACGGGCCCCCTGAGCTAAGAAAACAAAAGTTACATTTTGAAAATCGACCACTATTTCTGAAATTAGAAAAAACTCCACATGTTAAATCCCTATCTTCATTCTTAACATGGGGAAATTTTCTTTTCGCAATAAAATCAATATGTGACAAAATTTCACGAAATAAAAAGAATTTTGATAAAATTTAATATCATTGACAAAAAATATTGTTCTTGTATTGTATGGCCGTAAAGTTTGAGCAGGTCGTGAAACAGACAATAGATATGCCTATGTCAGTGTATGTAAGCAAAGTAAACAATTCCACTTTCCTTACAACGAAAACCACGTCATACTTGCTCATGATTCTGTAGTAGAAAATAAATTCAAGCACATTGTACTAGTGTATGTTGATATCGCGTGCATCTGGCTCGGACCGGAAACGGTGAGAATTTGTCAATGGGCCTCGGAATTCCTACCAAACTGGTACTTAGTTTTTTTTAAAAAGATACTATAAATAATAAAAACGTGTCTTCATCATGGCCCTTTGCAAAGTGATTTAATTGAAGATATATGACGATACTCGGACAGTTAATTTTTTTTTTAAAAATCGGGATTTTTAAAAAAAGATAATATAAAAAATAAAAACGTGTTTTCATTATGGCCCTGTGTAAAGTGGTTTAATTGAAGATATATGACGATACTAGGACTGCTGGGTTGTTTCAATTTTCACCCATATCGGTACATAAGTAGCAGATGTTATATCTTGTTGAACGCAATAAGATAGGAAATTCGATATTTATGTACATATATGGGTGAAAATTGAAACAATCCAGCAGTCCTAGTATCGTCATATTTATTTAAACCACTTTACAAACGGCCATGACGAAAACAATATTATTTTTTTTCATTTTTATAGTATTTAAAAAAAAACACCTGATATGCATGCACCTTTAAATATATGAGTGACGATTTAGTATGATATGCCACGTTTAATAAACAGTATATTAAATCCGCACAAATGATGTATTATTTGCAAAAGCATAACATCGCCCATTGAATCTACTCTGGCCACCGACAATGTTTGTAGCGATCTCAGTTGCATATACATGTATATTAAACTTGTCACATCTTTGACACATTTCCGGGTGTTGTTTCTGTATTAACACAGCAGGACATGTACATGGTGATGTAATAAATAAGTTAGATCACGTTTGTCCGCATGTACGAGCGATAATCCACTCGCTAAAGCTCGCGGATTTTCTCCTCGTACATGCGGACGAACCGTGATCTAACTTATACTTAGTCTAGTGCATAAGTACTTTTTACATTGTGGATCTTGCATGAGCGATGATTTAATATGATATTTATTAAACGAGTTTAATGATTTCATAAGAAACGAGCCAGTAAAAGAGTTTAATAAATATCATGTTAAATCAACACAAATGTTAAATTATGTGTATTTCATAAGCTAAGACACATTAATTGAAGCTGTACTGATCACGGAGCATGTTTTCTGTAGCGGTCTCATTTGCATATTTATTACACTAGTGTATTATGATCTTTATTACACTGTGAAATCCGATTTTATGCAATAAACAGTGTTATTAAATACACCGCTAAAGACCAGTTTGTGCACAGTTGTGAAGGTCAAATGATGAAGGTCATATTAAGGGCAGCATGATTGTGTGAAATGTGTTCACAAATGATATAGAAGTTATGACAGAATTGAGAAACTTCTTAATGCGTGAAAATGTTCACAATTGTGAAGGTCAATGACATATTTAGGGCGGCATGTATGTGTGACATTTGTATGTATTTTAGTAATACCTTAAGGAATATAGAATATATGACAGAATTGAGAAACCCGGCGAACTTCTTAACGTGGGACAAAGTTGTGAAGGTCAAAAGGTCAAGGTCATATTAAGGACAACATGGATGTGTGGCATTTATACACACGTATAAAACATTTAAGTAATCCTTCAAGGGATATAGAAGTTATGACAGAATTGAGAAACCCCGGCGAACTATTTCATGTGGGAATACGTTCAAAGTTGTGAAGGTCAAAGGGTCAAGGTCATATTACGGGCAGCGTGGCTGTGTGGCAGTTGTTCACGGGTATACTGTGTTAACATATTTAACCTATCCTTCAAGGGATATAGAAGTTATGACATAATTGAGAAACTCCGGCGAACTTCTTAATGTGCCGGACACACGGACGGACGGACACGCGGACACAGGGATACACAATCCAAACACTATATGACTCGGGCTCTACCGAGACCGGGGGCATACAAAGCAAGCGTGATTAATGTTGCTAATAATACCCGGACATTACTGCGTATACATCGGAAAAGAGAAATCCAAAGGGACGAAAGGCTAGACCCAATTACCGGCCAGGCATGTTTTATGGCCGATCACGGCATGTATTTAATCTGGTACGAAACCGCAACGGGGCGCATCGCTGACGGCTCTCGTAATCTAGAATTACACTAAATCATTAGGCGGGCATTAACTATCTCGTTCGGGCGGACTTACAGCCCGGTGATCATTATTTTAAAGAAAATCCGGAGATTTTTATTAGCTCGCCTGCACGACACTAACCTACTATTCTATTTATCCCGCCCGTCAACACCTACAAATAGCTTTAACATGCAAAAGAAATAACCCCAGCCACCGCACATATTCATGCGCAGTGATTAGGTCGTATTGACAGGATATCAAAAATTTGTCACGGCACCGTGTTTCACGGCACATACGCACTGTGTTGACGGGATAATAAACTATTTGTGTATAATAAACATTATCTCGTTATCACTAAGCTAATCCCCTCGCTGGCAGCCTTGATAAGAAAATGAAAATAAGTTCTCAGTGACTTTACCTTGGGTAATCACTATCTTGAAAGAAAGCACTATCCCATGAGATTCATTGTGACCAAATATCATTGTAAAAAGGTGGAGTGGTTCATTAGTTATTAAGAAATGAACGGTGTTATTGACGTACGTACGCACATACGAGTATATATAGAGAATAGTAGGTTAATGCCGTGAATGGGGAAACTGTCTGGCAAGGAAATATTATGGGGGCAATTGCTCAGAATCCGGCACCTCATGTTAATTTTTCTTTGTTAGTGGTTTTGTATTCGTCCTGGATCCCACTTTCCGAAAAATCCGGGTGCAATTTATTTCGGATACTTTCAAGGTCATTTCAAGGTCATTCAAAATCAAGGTCAAAATCCTGATAGAGATCTGTAAGATAATGATCTTTTTTTTTCACCAGCCACAACAAAAAATGAACTTATTTAGTTACTTACTAGTGGAGCTCATGATGGGCTAGTACATTAATGCACTCTGGAATGAACAAATCGTTATCATTATAGTTCGGGGGTAATCGCCATGAATGCGGCACATCGTGTTAATCTTTCTTCTCGTGGTTCTGGGAATTGCTCTGCTTTTCTGAATGCAGTGTATGTATCAGATTCAGCTTTACACGGATATTAATTTCACATTATGGAAAAGATTACATCCATAGTTGTAAACCATGACTAGATTCATCGAATATTTGACACATATATTTCTGGTGTATTGTTAGAATCTTTGATGTTGAATGCATGGATTAAAGCATCCACGTGAAGTTCACTATTTGACATTTCCACTGGTCTATACTTGGCAAATCGTTTTATTTTGGTGGCTATTTTGAAAGTAAACATGATTTCCGTGCTTATTATGCCGTTGCTAGTAAAGACCGTATTATCAATAGCCGATCATGCTGACTTAGTTCTCTTTATTAATCAAATATACGGATGTGTGCACCGGCATCACTACTAAGTACTTTTAGCCTGTATAAACTGCATCAGTACATTTCTTATACGATACTTTGAACTACAACTATTGGTATATATACATGAAATTACGCTCCTACGTGTCTTACATACTAGCCTATTTGGAAATGTAGTCTTTTGGCGGCCATTTTGAAAATATAACCGCAGTACATTGAAAATACTTGTGTGTTTCTGCTAGTAATATGCAGAACATCTATTATTCCGATCTTCTGAGCAGTTTATACGGTTATCAATTCAATAAGAACTGCAAATTATCATATCCATATCATTATTCGGACACCAAGCATGTATGAAGTTCAATGACCTTGGAATGACCTTGGCAGTGGCTTAAACAAATGGCACCCGGATGTTTTAGAAACCTTATACATTCAAATTTATAAAATCATTGGATGCCAAAAATTAACATGAGGTGCCGGATATGTATACGTATGCGTACATTTGCCCCCGCACTAAAACGGGATGGGCGAGGCTCTGCCGAGCACATCCCGTTTCCGTGCCGCGCCAGACATTTTTTTCCGATTCACGGCACTTACCTACTATTCTATTTATCCCGTCAACACCTACAAATGGCTTTACAATGCAAGACAATAACACAAGCCACCGCACATATTCATACGCAGTGATTAGGTCGTATTGACAGGATATCAAAAATGTTTCACGGCACCGTATTTCACGGCACATACGCACTGTGTTGACGGGATAAACGTACTTACATGGTCTCTTACATGGACTAAACGTACTTACATGGACTAAACGTACTTACATGGACTAACGTACTTACATGGACTAACGTACTTACATGGACTAAACGTACTTACATGGACTAAACGTACTTACATGGACTAACGTACTTACATGGACTAACGTACTTACATGGACTAAACGTACTTACATGGACTAACGTACTTACATGGACTAAACGTACTTACATGGACTAACGTACTTACATGGACTAAACGTACTTACATGGACTAACGTACTTACATGGACTAAACGTACTTACATGGACTAAACGTACTTACATGGACTAAACGTAACGTTACATGGACTAAACGTACTTACATGGACTAACGTACTTACATGGACTAAACGTACTACATGGACTACGTACGTTACTTACATGGACTAACGTACTTACATGGACTAAACGTACTTACATGGACTAAACGTACTTACATGGACTAACGTACTTACATGGACTAAACGTACTTACATGACTAACTACTTACTGGACTAAACGTACTTACATGGACTAAACGTACTTACATGGACTAACGTACTTACATGGACTAAACGTACTTACATGGACTAACGTACTTACATGGACTAAACGTACTTACATGGACTAAACGTACTTACATGGACTAAACGTACTTACATGGACTAAACGTACTTACATGGACTAAACGTACTTACATGGACTAAACATGGACTAAACGTACTTACATGGACTAAACGTACTTACATGGACTAACGTACTTACATGGACTAAACGTACTTACATGGACTAACGTACTTACATGGACTAAACGTACTTACATGGACTAAACGTACTTACATGGACTAACGTACTTACGGCTACGTACTTACATGGACTAAACGTACTTACATGGACTAACGTACTTACATGGACTAAACGTACTTACATGGACTAAACGTACTTACTATACGGACTGGACTACGTACTTACATGGACTAACGTACTTACATGGACTAACGTACTTACATGGACTAAACGTACTTACATGGACTAAACGTACTTACATGGACTAAACGTACTTACATGGACTAACGTACTTACATGGACAAAATAAAACGTACTTACTGGACACTACTGGATTACTGGACTAACGTACTTACATGGACTAAACGTACTTACATGGACTAAACGTACTTACATGGACTAAACGTACTTACATGGACTAAACGTACTTACATGGACTACTATACATGGACGGTACGTACTTACATGGACTAATCTTACGGATACGTACTTATGAACTAACGTACTTACATGGACTAAACGTACTTACATGGACTAAACGTCGTACTTAACATTGGACTAACGTACTTACATGGAGACTTACAGTACTTACTTTACATGGACTAAACGTACTTACATGGACTAAACGTATGGACTAAACGTACTTACATGGACTAAACGTACTTACATGGACTAACGCTATATCCCATCTTACCTAACGATGAGGGGATAACAACCACCCACTTTTCAGTACAGTGTTTCGGCCGAATTGTTGGGTTTGCCGTTTATAAAGCTAAATGTATGTGTGTAAGCAAACTGTTTTAATAGTAACTGTTTCAAGGTGCATGATCACGTGGTTACAACAACAACAACGTCGCCCACTCCAAAGTAAGTATTATTTGATATTTTCCTTAATGTGCAACGGATTTTGATGAAATATGGCGCAGTAAACGCGTCTTCATGAGCTGCATTTGGTGGTCTAGGGAGTTTGGCACAGACTTCTGTCGTTTTTGCGAAGAATCGATTTCCGTGTCGGAGACACGGAAATCGATTCTTCGCAAAAACCACAGCAGTTTGGGCGAAAATAAAGAGACCACCAAATGCAGCTTAACAAGACGCGTTTGATGCGCCATATTACATCAAAATCTGTTACATAATAAGGACACTATAAAAGAATACGTACTTTGAATCGGTACATGTTGTTGTTGTTAGTACCACGTGATCGTACACCTTGTGTTTGTCTTGTGTTGCAGTTTTTATTTTGCTGATGTTAATATGTGTTGATGTTTCTCGTTTCGTCTTGTTTTGATAGCATATATATTTTAGTTACATTATTTTTGTATAAATATAATCTGACACTGTGGTGGCAGTATAAATAAGGATTACCACGGAGTGACAACATAAGATCATGATTGAATACACCGGGGATGCGTGTTTACTATTTGGGTGACGTCAGTGTAATATGAAATCAAGAGTGCTTGTATTTTTACTTTATTTTAAGTATATGTAGATGACGAACGTCAATGTAATATGAACTCAATGTATTTCAAACTTAGCATCACTCATCATGCTCATGTTACAATGTATTCTGAAGAAATTGGGCTGACAGCATTTGTTTGCATTACTTTATTTATTTATGCTGCTAAATAATGTGTTTGCGTTACTTCAGTCATGTGAACGTAACGTAAAATATGGCGATTATGTCGTGTGTGGCCAGTCTAACTCTTGATCTACTGGGGCCCGTTTCAGTAAACTTCGTACGACTAAAATGTTCGTAAGTGCAAACTTATAATAGTCTGTAAATTTCACATTAACAGTGTTTTCTTGTCAACAATTATTGGATGTACATTTATTGAGCATATGCTGCATATGCAGCCTATGCTCAATAAATGTAAATCCATCAATTGAAATTTCCAGAAGATCCTAAATGTGCACTTACGAACAATTTAGTCGTATTAAGTTTAATGAAACTGCCCCCAGGTGTACTCCGGCTGCTCAATAACAATATATGGCTGTGGCTGTGGCTGGGGAAATCAGAAATGGAGAATGCGTTATACGAGCAGTGTATATCCAGCTCATCCTGTGCACAGGTGGAAGACTCGGACCTATGACACCAAAAAAATGCCTATTAAAAAAATCCCATTACCCCACCCACTTGGTCTCGTACAGTACATAACGTTAATTCAAGGTGAGCATAAATAGCGCTATTATAGAAAGAGCCCTCTTTTTTCCGGCTCGCACAAACACAATAAACATCGATTAAATGTATGAAATATGTCTCTGGCAATCGATAAAGGTATTAGGTGTGTGAATATACTCACTTCAAATCGCTGTTTCAAGTATTTATTGAGTTATTCGCGTTTTGATTACCCCATCCAAAGCGAAAGTTGCGTGTACGAAAGAATCTCACACAGAATCGGAGGCCGTCCGGCTGGATTATCGGTCATATTTGGCCGATAGCTGATCGCCAGCTCAAACTAAAGTCGTGCACCATGATCATATACATTAGAGACTCCAACCATACAAAGTTCGTCCAATTGTGATCGTTCGCCGATCTAAAAAACACTTTTTTCTAATTTTATTGACTTTCTTTCATGATTCGCGTACTATCAGATTATGTCTTCCGGAAACCCTGAAAAGGGAAAGTCCTCGCGTCTATTTTTAGGTTTAACCAATCAGAGATGTTCTTACATAGACGCTTCGGTGGTTGTATTATGGAAGATAGTGCATTGACCCAGTTCCAGATAATGAACGAAATTATAGAAAAAAGTGTTTTTTAGATCGGCGAACGATCACACTGTACGAGACCAAGTGGGTGGGGTAATGGGATTTTTTTTAATAGGCATTTTTTTGGTGTCATAGGTCCGAGTCTTCCACCTGTGATCCTGTGCATCCGCACACAGGCATTCGGCGTGTTTCGGCTTTAATCGTTATAACTCTGTATATATGAACAAGGCTTCTAACTTTGGTCGGACATGCATTCTATGTAGTTCTGCAGGATATCGATACTTCTCAAATGATCATATGAACTTGCCACTACACTATTGATGTTCTCTAGAGCCTTAACCCTTTCACCCCTAAGTAACTGAATGGGCTGCGATATGTTAATTTTGAAACAAATCCAATCATCGCAAAATGATTTTCAGACTATTCCATTTATAAAAAGGGGATATTTGTTGTTCTCAAAAATATACTTTCAAACAGTGCAGATCCTGATGAGATGGCTCGTTACGAGCCGGCTCATCTGGATCTGCACTGTTTGCATAAACCGATATAGCGGGCTTTCGGGTTCAAAGGGTTAAAGGTACATGTCCACTTAGTAAGCACAACATGTTCTTTATAGGAATTAAATAAGTGTATAATTGTGTCACTATTCCACCAGTTCTAAAAATTACAAGTGCCCGGAAAACAGATATAATCATTTAGTAATATTTATTTTACTGATAGTGACGCGCGTTGGTATCAGGCTATTTTCATATGCAAATGAGGCATGATATTTTTTACTTATTTATACTAATGAAATGCGTCACCTGAAAAAATGATATTTTCGACAGATTATAAAGCATGGTCATTGCACATAAATACAGAGAATAAATAGTAATGTCCGTTAACATTTTAAGGAAACACGGTTATCGCCCCTGATATCAGTGTGAATTTTTTTTTGTCTAAAATAAAATGTATAATAATGCCAATCAATACGTGGGGTAATGGTGAAATAATGTTTAATTTGCCAATAACAATACTTCTCAAATGAACATGTGCACTTTCCGCCAAAATATTCACATCAGCATTTAATAAAATCGCGGAATGTGTTATGATACGAGCCTTGTTAATATTATAGAGTTATCTGATGAAAGCCCAAACACGCCGAATACCTGTGTATCCGCACTGTCTTATGCGGACTGTTCGCCATTCCATCAATGAAACATCCACTGTGCTTCTAACAAGCAATATAGATCGTTATCAGGCTACATGAGTGTGCTATTTGATCGGGAACTACACTGATCACAACCCATTAAAAGTCCAACTGTACTGGCTGAAGGCATTAAGCCGTTGTTGTTGCACTTTTAAAAGATTACCCATACATTCTAACATAAAGTTGTTTTCTTCATATACATATGAACATGATTTTGAATCATACTTGTTTGCATGTGTTTTCCCAGATTTCAACAAAAGTGTTCACGAATGCTCACGGTTATTTTAACCCTTTTCAACACTACATACCTCTATAGCGGTGTTTTCAAACAGTGTAGACCCTGATGAGCCGGCTCATAACGAGCCGTCTCATCAGGATCTGCACATTTTGCAAGTAATTTGAATAGTTTTAGAAGAAAAAAAAACATTTCCTTTTTATAAATGGACAAGTCTGAACATTATTTTGTGACGATTGGATTTGTCGGAAAATTAACATATCAAACTCCATTTCAGTTACTTAGGGGTGACAGGGTTAATGACTGAAATTTCTGGAGCTACATGGGATGCAGCAAAACCTCTACCCTTTACTGCAAAAATGACATATCAAACGGTATTAAAGTGGTTAGAAATCGGTATGACCACAATCGTTTGGTTAAAACTGGATAAAACATTTTTCAACATGTCTAACGATGTCTAACGATGTGTACGTGTGTGGCGTATACATGTGGAGTGATGATTCTCCGGCAAACCAGGTAATAGTTGACCGCCTATTTACTATCCTACAAAATCACATTAACTATGTTGAATCATTAGGTAGTATCCTCGTAGCAGGAGACTTTAATGCCAGAGTGTCCAATTGTAAAGCAGACTACATGTACATGTATGTTGAATGTGATGAACATATATCTGATATTGACTATCCGCAATATATCGCGGACACGCCGTTAAGCAGGGGCCCGTTTCACTAAACTTCTTACCACTAAAATGTTCGTAAGTGCAAATTTAAGATCGGCTGTAAATTACAATCTATGGATTTACATGTATTGTGCATAGGCTGCATATGCAGCCTATGCTCAATAAATGTAAATCCAATAATTGTTGACAAGAAAATACTGTTAATGTGAAATTTACAGACTATCATAATTCTGCACTTACGAACATTTTAGTCGTACGAAGTTTAGTGAAACGGTCCCCTGGACCTCAATGGACAAAACAGTAATGCCCAAGGCACCAAATTACTCGAATTGTGTAAGGCAACTACTTTCCGATTACGACCACAAGCACGGCGCATATACATATGCAAATAGACATGGGTCAAGTGTAATATTTTTTTATTATTTACTCGTGAAAGAGTGTGATTTTCCCCTTATAAAACAATTTGCCACGCCGAAATAAAATTTATTTCCACGTGTGGGACATACGATAGTCCCGATGATCAAGTGCATTATCGATGGAAGGACAAACACATGGCCGATTTTCGTAGGAATGTAATTGAAAAATTGCCAGAACTGAATAGACTCCGCGGAAATGAATCATAGCGGCAACGTAAACCAGATTGTAGAACAATTTGTGAGGCTGATCAGAGAATCTGCAGATGAATTATGTAAAGTTAATGTGCGCAGTCCAAACCATATTACATTTCCAAATACATTGAGGAAACCGGCAGGATGGATCGACGGTGATTGTATACATGCGCAGCGTGATTACAGACACTGACTATCCATATTTAATACAAACACACGTTCACTGGCAGCGAGACATGTTTTTACACGACTTGTTAAGAGAAAAAAAACGGAGATTGGAACTAGTCTAAGATCGAATAAAGAAAGTAGACAATTTACGACATAAACAGCCAAAAGACTTTTGGAAATTATTCAGAAGTAAACGGCAGCAGCATGGTACTAATATTGCGGTGTCTGAATTTCACGACTATTTTTCTGATCTGATTAACCAAATAAATGACGTCAGAGCACCTGAGGCGGAGCAGGACTGCGCAGAAAATGATTTTGACAATATCGACACGAATTTCGAGGAGCTGGATCGACCTATTTCTGTTGAAGAGGTGGACATCGGGTTGCGGTGGCTGAAAGGGGACAAGGCGGAATCGGCCGATTGAATATTTCATTAATTCCGGTGATATCATCAGCAGTCATCTAATCTAACTGACCTGTTTAACATGGTGTTTAATTCTCGCCAATTTCCAGAAGCTTGGACCCGCGGAATACGTATTCCTCTGTATAAGCGGGGAGACGATACAAATGTGAACAATTACCGTGGAACAATGCTTATCAGTTGTCTCGCAAAACTATTTACACGCATATTGAATAAACGTATCAGCGACTGGAGTAACGCAAACGATATTCTGTCAGATGCACAATTTGGATTCCGTAAACTTTGAAGGTAGATTCACAGTGGATGCTGCATTTGTGTTACACAGTATCATACAACAATATTTGAATAGAAATAGGCGCCTATATTGTACGTTCGTGGATCTCACAATGGCTTTTGACTCTGTCAATAGAAATGTTATGTGGTATAAATTAAAAAACTAAGTGTGAACGCCAAAATGTTTCGAATAGTGCGAGCCATGTACAACAACGTAACATGTAACATTCGACACTGCGGCGGGTATTCAGTCTATATGGATTTATCCCGTCAACACAGTGCGTATGTGCCGTGAAACACGGTGCCGTGAAACATTTTTGATATCCAGTCAATACAATTTTTGCATTTTACAGCCATTTATAGGTGTTGACGGGATAAATAGAATAGTAGGTTAGTGCCGTGAATGGGAAAAAAATATCTGGCGCGGCACGGAAACGGGATGTGCTCGGCCGGGGGCCGAGCACATCCCGTTTCCGTGCCGCGCCATATATGTTTTCCCATTCACGGCACTAACCTACTATTCTCTATATATCACTCGGGTTGAGTGGTAGATAATGTCTCCTTTGTTGTAGACATAGACTTGTCCCTACAAGACTACAGTTACCCAGATTATTTAGGAGTGACATTTAATTACACTGGTTCCTTTGCACTAAACCAACAAACATTAGTCGGTAAAGGTTTGAATCACATGAACACATTATTAAACAAAACCAAATCCCTATGAACTATCCCCCAAAACGCTATGTCAGTTGTTTGACTCATTCGTGCTCGCCATCCTCAATTATGGGTACGAAATCGGGGGTGAGGGGGGGGGGGGGTCACCAAAATAAGCTATAGAGACGATACACTTAAAGTTTTGCAAATTAATCCTGAGTGTGAAATCTTCTACTTGTGACGCTGGTATTTATGGTGAGCTCGCCAGATTTCCGCTTTATATCACACGCTATGTTCGTATTATCAAATATTGGTTACAGGGGCGGATCCAGCATTTGGGGAACGTGGGGTTATCTAGTTGCGAATGTAGCGAATGTAATATTGCAAGAGTTACCGTTCGCAACTAGATATCTGCTTCCCTCCGGAGGTTATTGGATTTAATAAAAAGAGTGACTTTAAAACAATGTGTATTAAATGTGATTTCCTTCGGAGGTTATTGGAAATTACTATTTATATATGATTACGGACATTCATGACTAGATTACATTTATCTGCACATAATTTGCGTATTGAAATTGGACGTTATGGCCATCAAAGAGTAGATCGCCATTTAAGATACTGTTTGTTATGTGGTACAAATGACTTGGAAGATGAGTTTCACTTTGTACTTACATGTCCGATATACAGTGAAATACGACGACAATACATTAGCAGATTTTATACCACTCACCCGAGTGTGTACACACTTACATTGCTGCAAGCATATTGTTACAAAACTGTTCACATATTTACAACGAGAGTTTAATTTGCGTACTTCTCTCACTATGGTATTGAATAGATAGTTCATCCTCATTATAGACATCGAAGAGTTAGGCGCGCGCTTACAGAGCTTTCCGAGCACGTACTCGGGATGCGTACGCGAGATCGAGATGGATGATTTGTCGTGGCTGAACACAGCTTAGCATCGGCTGATCTCGCTTCCCGACTTCGGTCATTAGAAAAGATTACGTGATCGGAAATATTTCTAATCGCCTGACATACATGCTATATCATTATATACTCATTACAGAACACGACGAGCTAGGCCCGCGCTTATAGAGATTTCTGAGCACTAGCTACAATAATTCGCCTCCGATATGTTATATACGGCTACAATTTGACCCATTCAAAAAATGTGAGCAACCGAAGTTTCCTAAGCCTTGCCAGATATTTGTTCCCATTCACGGCACTAACTTACTATTCTCTATATATACACCCCGAATGTTTTGGGGTACATGTACATACTATTATCGGTTCATGGCTGCAAAGCACTAGCACACGTCTTGAACGCTGTACACCTGGGGGCCGCTTTACTAAACTTCGTACAACTAGAACGTTCGTAAGTGCAAAATTATGATACTGTTGATTTCCGATAAAGTGGCAAAGGTCTCAGGAGATTCCTGTTGAACCATAATAGGTAAAGTAGGTGTGTTCAAAATGCAAAACTGACATTAGCATGACGATGTAGCATGCATGTCCGGAATATATTCAAGCAACGTTCAGGCATATTCTGAATCAAGTTGTCACTTTTGTTGTTACGTATTTGCTGAAAAAGAAAATAGTGAGCACAGGCACTCGAATCGTATATGTATCACACCATTATACGTCAAGTGCTCATTGGTAATGCATGCACGAGCAAGTGAATAGTAATCGATATCAATGCACCTGTGTTCCATTATCTAATTTTAGAACATACAAGCAGTGTTATACATACCTGCACCAATATCAACCTGTGAACAATACTTACATTTCGTATCTGATGCATGTACATTGTAGCGTAGTGGTAACAGTTCCTTTTCTTTTTTTTTTAATTAATCAACATTGAGGATTGTGGGTTCGAAACCAACACCGTGCTATCTGTTTTTTATTGAATTATGTCCCTCACTTCATACTCCCAGATAGATAGCTGCCGTCGTTAATATGTTTATTGTATTAACATTATTTAATGTAGCTTACAGAAACATATTTTGTTGTCTTGGTTCAAAAACTGATAAATAAAAGACATATATTGCAATGTCATCTGAATCGTTTTAGTTACATCCATATGTCTGTCTGGAAAAAATGTATAAGCGCAACCAATGTTTTCCCCGCTCTGGGGCGGCGGAAATACAATGTGTGGGGTGTATTTATAGTCAAACATTTTCAGGGGCCCGGGTATATTTGACATCCCCAAGAGTGCCCCCGTACTGTCGTTTCTATGAAATACCTACTAATTTTAGAATGTGTCTACATCCAGATTTTGTTTCACGTTATTTGATAGTCAAATATTTATTCAGTGTGCATCCTGATCTATGACGGTTTAAACCCAGTGCACACGTCACAATGACATGTTCGTACAAGTGAGAAAACGTTGAATCTGTTATATGAATAAACAAATTCAAAGAAATAATTTGTCCGAGGCTCGAACTCGCACAAAAGGAACGCAGGTCGAATGCATTTACCGAGCACTCTACCATCTGAGCTGTGGGGACAATACCGCTTATGCTGGCGGACGACTGGGCAATCAAAATGAATCAACTATCGAAACGTTTTACGTTTACAAATATGGCATTTATTGTGGTTTTCAATCGCCTGTTTCACCAGTCAACCAGTTGGTAATTTAAATTATCTCATAAGCTATCGGGAGCATGCACTTTCAAGCTCTATGCTCAATAAATGTAAATATATCAATTGAAATTTCCAGACGATCCTAAATTTGCATTTACGAACATTGTAGTCATACGAACGTTAGTGCAACGTCCCCCTGAGACCCGTTTGACTAAACTTCGTACGATGCAGATTTTCTTACGAACATTTATACGAATTTGCTTCTCATATAATTCCAACACAAAAATATTTACACAATTCCCTAACATTTGATTGGCCCGTACCAAGTCTCTGTCCAAAATTTATATCCCAGTAAACTCCCACGCCGAACTACTTTCCGTAACCGTGAGGGGCAGTTAAAATAATTCTTAAGAAAACGGAAAATAAACACATTTTCTTGATTAATTTATTTAAAATGCTGGAATTATAAGGAATGAATGGCATTTTTATGGAATTTATCGGGGATATAAACTTGGAAAAGTCGCGGGAATACTGACGAGGCCTTCCGGCCTTCGTCCAGTATTCCCGCGACATTTCCAAGTTTATACCCCGATAAATTCCACAAAAAGGCCATTCATTCCTATAATTAACGTGTTTCTCTAATGCTACCAGTTTGTACCTACGGGTTCATGTCATTAAATGTAGCACATCCACGAACTATTTTCACAAATGTTATCGGGAATTTCAACTTTGCACTTACGAACTTCTTCGTCGTACGAAGCTTAGTGAAAGGGGCCCCTGAATTACAGGTAACATCTCGGATGACATCTCGGATGGTGACCTCCCAGGGTGTATGGTTTAGAGAGGTTTCACTGTATAGAGAAATAAGTTCTACAAACTGACAGTCTAGCGATGGGTTATATCTCTCGTAGGAATATTAAACATTCGTGAATATGGGCGGTTCTTTGAGCAAATACGTTTATTGTATTTTAATATTGTAGATGCGTTATAAAATACTGTTGACGCAAGAATGGAACATATTCGGGCAGCCGGTTGAGAAAATGTACCTTATGACGTTACCGACCAGAGTAGGCCCAGATCAGACTGCGCATTATACGCTGTTCGCCATTCTGATCCTGAAGTATACGTACAACCGTCACCAAAATGATTACATACTATTCTGAATGTGGGAATGAGCAGAATGGGCGATTGTTGAGCATATTTAATAAGGTCATTTTTCTCATGCGACGGCCGGCATGTGGCTGTGACTGGTCGAATGGGAAAGTTGGCATATGAACCCAGTTTAGCTACTGATCCGTGACTGTCATTGGAGGGACTGGGGCGTATGAAATGTGTGCCCAGTCTAGTTACTGATCCGTGACTGTAATTGGAGGGACTGTGGCGTATGAAATGTGTGCCCAGTCTAGTTACTGATCCGTGACTGTAATTGGAGGGACTGTGGCGTATGAAATTTGTGCCCAGTCTAGTTACTGATCCGTGACTGTAATTGGAGGGACTGTGGCGTTGAAATGTGTTCCCAGTCTAGCTACAGATCCGTGACTGTAATTGGAGGGACTGTGGAGCATGAAATGTGTGCCCAGTCTAGCTACTGATCCGTGACTGTAATTGGAGGGACTGTGGAGCATGAAATTTGTGCCCAGTCTAGCTACTGATCCGTGACTGTAATTGGAGGGACTGTGGGGTATGAAATGTGTGCCCATTCTAGTTACTGATCCGTGACTGTAATTGGAGGGACTGTGGTGTATGAAATTTGTGCCCAGTCTAGTTACTGATCCGTGACTGTAATTGGAGGGACTGTGGCGTATGAAATGTGTACCCAGTCTAGTTACTGATCCGTGACTGTAATTGGAGGACTGTGGCGTACTGTGAAATCGTGAAATGTGTGCCCAGTCTAGTTACTGATCCGTGACTGTAATTGGAGGGCTGTGGAGCATGAAATGTGTGCCCAGTCTAGCTACTGATCCGTGACTGTAAATTGGAGGGACTGGGTTGGCGTAATGAAATTTGTGCCCAGTCTAGTTACTGATCCCGTGACTGTAATTGGAGGGACTGTGGAGCATGAAATGTGTGCCCAGTCACTACCTGATCCGTGACTGTAATTGGAGGGACTGTGGCGTATGAAATGTGCCCTCAGTCTAGCTACTGATCCGTGACTGTAATTGGAGGGACTGTGGATTTTGAAATTTGTGCCAAGTCCTAGCTACTGAAATCTGTGACTGTAAATTGGGAAAGGGACTGGTGGCGTACAAAGAAATGTGGCAAGTTAGCTACATGATCCGTGACTGTAATTGGAGGGACTGTGGCCCGTATGAGTTTTGATTTGTGCCCAGTCTAGTTTTACTGCGATACCGTGACTGTAAATGGAAAGGGACTGTGTATGAAGGAAATTTTGTGGCCCAGTCTAGTTACTTGATCCGTTCTGAATTTGAAGGGACTGTGGCGTATGAAATTTGAGTGCCCAGTCTAGCTACTGATCCGTGACTGTAATTGGTAGGGACTGTGGCGTATGAAATTTGATGCCCAGTCTAGTACTGATCCGTGACTGTAATTGGAGGGACTTTGTGGCGTATGAAATTTGTGCCCAGTCTAGTTATGATCCGTGACTGTAATTGAAGGACTGTGGCGTATGAAATGTGCCCATTTGCTACGATCCGTGACTGTAATTGGAGGGGATTTGGCGTATGATGCTGCAGTCCAGTAAATACTGAAATCGTGTGACCTGTAATTGGAAGGGACTGTGGCGTATGATTTGTGCCCATGTTCTCCGCTACTGATGGTGACTGTTATTGGAGGCTGTGGTTCGTATGAAATTTGTGCCCAGTCTATTACTGATCCGTGCACTGTAATTTGAAAGGGACTGTGGCGTAATGAAATGATGTGCCCATCTTAGCCGTACGGAGGGATCGTGAAATTTGTATGGAGGGACTGTGGAGGGATGATGAAATTTGTGCCATCTAGCTGCCAGAATCGTGGATTTTTTGTATGTTAGACCTGTTGTAATTGATGTGGTGTTGCCAGTCTAGTACTGCCATCGTGACTGTTATGGAGACTGTGGCTATGAAATGTGTGCCCAGATCTAGCAAATACATGAAATCCCGTGACTCCCTGTAATTGGAGGGACTGTGGCGTATAAATGTGTGCCCAGTCTAGTTACTGATCCGTGATGTAATTGGAGGGGATGATGCCCGTATCAGTATGCAGTCTAGTACTGATCCGTGACTGAATTGGAGGGACTGGTGTATGAGATTTGTGTGCTGTAAGTGCTGATGGTGCCCTGTTAATTGACCGACTGTAGGGACTGTGGCGTATGCAATTTGTGCCCATTCTAGTTATTGATCCGTGACTGTAATTGGAGGGACTGTGGCGTATGAAATTTGTGCCCAGTCTAGTTACTGATCCGTGACTGTAATTGGAGGGACTGTGGCGTATGAAATTTGTGCCCAGTCTAGTTACTGATCCGTGACTGTAATTGGAGGGACTGTGGCGTATGAAATTTGTGCCCGGTCTAGCTACTGATCCGTGACTGTAATTGGAGGGACTGTGGCGTATGAAATTTGTGCCCAGTCTAGCTACAGATCCGTGACTGTAATTGGAGCGACTGTGGCGTATGAAATTTGTGCCCAGTGTAGCTACTGATCCGTGACTGTAATTGGAGGGACTGTGGCGTATGAAATTTGTGCCCAGTCTAGCTACTGATCCGTGACTTTAATTGGAGGGACTGTGGCATCTGAAATTTGTGGCCAGTCTAGTTACTGATCCGTGACTGTAATTTGAGGGACTGTGGAGTATGAAATGCGTGCCCATTCTAGCTACTGATCCGTGACTGTAATTGGAGGGACTGTGGCGTATGAAATTTGTGCCCAGTCTAGCTACTGATCTGTGACTGTAATTGGAGGGACAGTGGCGTATGAAATGTGTGCCCAGTCTAGCTACAGATCCGTGACTGTAATTGGAGGGACTGTGGCGTATTAAATTTGTGCCCAGTCTAGCTACTGATCCGTGACTGTAATTGGAGGGACTGTGGCGTATGAAATTTGTTCCCAGTCTAGTTACTGATCCGTGACTGTAATTGGAGGGACTGTGGCGTATTAAATTTGTGCCCAGTCTAGCTACTGATCCGTTACTGTAATTGGAGGGACTGTGGCGTATGAAATTTGTGCCCAGTCTAGTTACTGATCCGTGACTGTAATTGGAGGGACTGTGGCGTATGAAATGTGTGCCCAGTCTAGTTACTGATCCGTGACTGTAATTTGAAGGACTGTGGCGTATGAAATGTGTGCCCATTCTAGCTACAGATCCGTGACTGTAATTGGAGGGACTGTGGCGTATGAAATTTGTGCCCAGTCTAGCTACTGATCCGTGACTGTAATTGGAGGGACTGTGGCGTATGAAATTTGTGCCCAGTCTAGCTACTGATCCGTGACTGTAATTGGAGGGACTGAGGCGTATGAAATTTGTGCCCAGTTTAGTTACTGATCCGTGACTGTAATTTGAGGGACTGTGGAGTATGAAATGTGTGCCCATTCTAGCTACTGATCCGTGACTGTAATTGGAGGGACTGTGGCGTATGAAATTTGTGCCCAGTCTAGTTACTGATCCGTGACTGTAATTTGAGGGACTGTGGCGTATGAAATTTGTGCCCATTCTAGCTACTGATCCGTGACTGTAAATGGAGGGACTGTGGCGTATGAAATTTGTGCCCAGTCTAGTTACTGATCCGTGACTGTAATTGGAGGGACTGTGGCGTATGAGATTTGTGCCCAGTCTAGCTACTGATCCATGACTGTAATTGGAGGGACTGTGGCGTATGAAATTTGTGCCCAGTCTAGCTACAGATCAGTGACTGTAATTTGAAGGACTGTGGCGTATGAAATGTGTGCCCATTCTAGCTACAGATCCGTGACTGTAATTGGAGGGACTGTGGAGCATGAAATATGTGCCCAGTCTAGCTGCAGATCCGTGACTGTAATTGGAGGGACTGTGGCGTATGAAATGTGTGCCCAGTCTAGCTACTGATCCGTGACTGTAATTGGAGGGACTGTGGCGTATGAAATTTGTGCCCAGTCTAGCTACTGATCCGTGACTGTAATTGGAGGGACTGTGGCGTATGAAATTTGTGCCCAGTCTAGTTACAGATCCGTTACTGTAATTTGAAGGACTGTGGCGTATGAAATGTGTGCCCATTCTAGCTACAGATCCGTGACTGTCATTGGAGGGACTGTGGAGCATGAAATGTGTGCCCAGTCTAGCTGCAGATCCGTGACTGTAATTGGAGGAACTGTGCCGTATGAAATGTGTGCCCAGTCTAGTTACTGATCCGTGACTTTAATTGGAGGGACTGTGGCGTATGAAATATGTGCCCAGTCTAGCTACAGATCCGTGACTGTAATTGGAGGGACTGTGGCGTATGAAATTTGTGCCCAGTCTAGCTACTGATCCGTGACTGTAATTGGAGGGACTGTGGCGTATGAGATTTGTGCCCAGTCTAGTTACTGATCCATGACTGTAATTGGAGGGACTGTGGCGTATGAAATTTGTGCCCAGTCTAGTTATTGATCCGTGACTGTAATTGGAGGGACTGTGGCGTATGAAATTTGTGCCCAGTCTAGTTACTGATCCGTGACTGTAATTGGAGGGACTGTGGCGTATGAAATGTGTGCCCAGTCTAGCTACTGATCCGTGATTGTAATTGGAGGGACTGTGGCGTATGAAATTTGTGCCCAGTCTAGCTACTGATCCGTGACTGTAATTGGAGGGACTGTGGCGTATGAAATTTGTGCCCAGTCTAGCTACTGATCCGTGACTGTAATTGGATGGACTGTGGCGTATGAAATTTGTGCCCAGTCTAACTACTGATCCGTGACTGTAATTGGAGGGACTGTGGCGTATGAAATTTGTGCCCAGTCTAGCTACTGATCCGTGACTGTAATTGGAGGGACTGTAGCGTATGAAATTTGTGCCCAGTCTAGCTACTGATCTGTGACTGTAATTGGAGGGACTGTGGCGTATGAAATGTGTGCCCAGTCTAGCTACAGATCCGTGACTGTAATTGGAGGGACTGTGGCGTATTAAATTTGTGCCCAGTCTAGCTACTGATCCGTGACTGTAATTGGAGGGACTGTGGCGTATGAAATTTGTGGCCAGTCTAGTTACTGATCCGTGACTGTAATTTGAGGGACTGTGGAGTATGAAATGCGTGCCCATTCTAGCTACTGATCCGTGACTGTAATTGGAGGGACTGTGGCGTATTAAATTTGTGCCCAGTCTAGCTACTGATCCGTGACTGTAATTGGAGGGACTGTGGCGTATGAAATTTGTGCCCAGTCTAGCTACTGATCTGTGACTGTAATTGGAGCGACTGTGGCGTATGAAATTTGTGCCCATTCTAGTTACTGATCCGTGACTGTAATTCGAGAGACTGGGACGTGTGAAATTTGTGCCCAGTCTAGCTACTGATCCGTGACTGTAATTGGAGAGGTTGTGGTGTGTGGCATTTGTGCCCAGTCTAGCTACTGATATGTGATTGTAACTGTATACTATGGGTTTATTTACACTTGAAGCCAGTACAGTCCTTATATGTTACTGTGACAGGGGACAATGGGGAAAATGGAACCCGTGACATGTGTGACCAGTCTATCTCCTCATCTGTGGCGGGAACTGGAGGAATTACGTTTATAGCACTTTTAGTCAGTTCAGTGCCAGATCCGTAACTAAGACCAGATGGCCGCGGGCTGCATGTCGAGCCTGCCGAGGCATTTAGAGATCTCAGGTTGACATATATATAATGTAGCAACATATACATTGAAAAACCAAAACTGGCAGCGCTCAACGAATCCCCTCGTGGAAGCCTTGATAGTAAAAACACCCTTAACGCAAACTTCTAAGCCATTTGACCTTCACATTGGGGCACATGGTCCGCATGAGTGGGACACAGAATGAATATATGAATGATGACCAATAAGCATACGAAGTTTCAAGCAAATCTGACTTACGGTTACAGAGGTAGTTTTGTTTGTTTGTTTGTTTGTTTGTTTGTTTGTTTGTTGGGGTTTAACGGCCTAACAGCAAAGTTCATTTAAGGCCGGGGCAATGGGTTTAGTACTACATCCCATATATTACCTGTACACGTACATGTAAATGTTCATGTTCATGTACAAATGGGGGGGGATCGCAAAATCAGAACTGAACATTTACAATAAATAAACTATATATTCAGCCCTGAAATCAGAATGGTCCTGATCTGATGCCATGTCCTCGCCACACCAGAACCAATTGGCCCCCCCCCCCCCAAAAAAAAAAAAAGCAGTAGGATCAGTAATAATCTTACTACTTGTATAATGGGAAATAACCCAATTCAACTCCCAGGTAACACAAAGAGCCAAAGATAAAAACGTACCTCAGGGCCAAACCATGCAAATAGTGATTCCTATAAGAAGGAATCCCACCGTTAATTGACACCATCGCGTTCGCCCGACCAACCACCCACTACAGAGGTAGTAGGTATATGAACAAATTTGGACAAACATTTAACACAAACCTCTAAGTCATTTGACCTTGAAATTGGGGCAAAAGGGCCGCATGAGTGGGACACAACATGAGTATATGGATGATGACCAATACGCATGTGTTTAGAAGTTTCAAACAAATCTGACTGACAGTTACAGAGATACATGTAGTATGTATGTGAAAGGTTTAACGCACATTTGGACAATAATTTAACGCAAACCTCTAAGTCATTTGACCTGGACCTTGGGGCAAAAGGGCCGCAGGAGTGGGACACAACATGAGTATATGGATGCTGACCAATAAGCAAATCTGACTTACGGTTACAGAGATAGTAGGTATGCGAACAGCTTAACGAACATTTGGACAGAAATAATAATGTAGGTTAGACACCACCAAATAGTTTTACTATATAATTTAACCGAATGCCATCCAATAAGGCCAGTCTCTCCTACTTTCACTATTCGTATGGATGTTGTGGAACCCACTTGTACATGACCTGCAGCCAGTCTGTACTGGTTCTGCATGAACTAAACAATAGGTTCACTTACTCCTAAGAAAGAAAAATCCAAACTTGTCATATCCTCCAATATTGTGTACATTTGTTGGCCACGGAAACTCCGTGTACATCAAGTGACCAACAGGTTCAGTGTTTTCTTTTAAATGCTACAAATATGCTGAAAACTGGTGTTAAAGGCACCCCAAAATGTTCCTCAAGTGAAACTGGGTAGTAATGGATCAAGATTTGCAAGCAAACGGTGTCTGTGACCTCAAAACACCCGCACTATTTTTTTATACCGGACTACTTTTGCATACACCCTGGGCGGTTTCGCACCATTTGGTATCTTCTAACCTATAAGTGTACCAGTCCCACTACAACTCATTCTACAATATTCACTATTCAAAACTAGCTTCTATTCCTGGATACAGTACCAAGTTTGGAGCAAATATCTCAAATGGTTGTCACACAGCTGCTATGTAACTCCACCATGTGACTGTCCACATTCTGCCTTAAATTCAGCTACTACAGAACTATGGAGAATTTTAATAGATGATGAATTAAAAGCACAAATCTCCATAAAATCACATAACATTACCCTAAATAGTGTTATAGCTAACCATTCTACATATAAAGACTCATCACTGAAACTATACCAACATGTATGCCACTCTGGAATGGTCGACAGACAAAAGGGTACTGGCTTGGAACGGTCAGTCAAGAAATTTGCTTTATGACACAGGAGGAAAGGAAAAACCATGTTTTTTGAGTACTAGTGTATTGGTACTATACCGATATGTGAAAACAATACACTTACGCCTAATTTTGGCAAATTTAGGAACAGCGTCGCGATGTCGCGCCACTTTCCCAAACTTCTTAATTGTCCATCAGGAAGCCAATATCAATGAAAAAAAAAATGAAAAACACACTATAATGACTGTTTTGGTGTATATTACTATCACATTCCAAGCCCAATCACCTACAGGTAACTTACATACACTGGTTTATTATATTTGACTAAATAAAGCTGAGAAATCAAGATTTTAGAAGATTTTGAAGCCGATAACTGTCCGTCTGCGATACAAAAAGAACAAATGTGTTGCATCGCGGAGTCCGCTCGATTACTCTTGTCGCAGTAACTTTAAATTATGTTCCGAGAGACATAGCTACAAGAAACATAAACTTCCAACTTCAAATTCTACAAAAAAACATATCTCACATAGGGCCTAGGCACACCTTATAGGTTAGACACCACCAAATAGTTTTACTATATGATTTAACCGAATGCCATCCAATAAGGCCAGTCTCTCCTACTTTCACTATTCGTATGGATGTTGTGGAACCCACTTGTACATGACCTGCAGCCAGTCTGTACTGGTTCTGCATGAACTAAACAATAGGTTCACTTACTCCTAAGAAAGAAAAATCCAAACTTGTCATATCCTCCAATATTGTGTACATTTGTTGGCCACGGAAACTCCGTGTACATCAAGTGACCAACAGGTTCAGTGTTTTCTTTTAAATGCTACAAATATGCTGAAAACTGGTGTTAAAGGCACCCCAAAATGTTCCTCAAGTGAAACTGGGTAGTAATGGATCAAGATTTGCAAGCAAACGGTGTCTGTGACCTCAAAACACCCGCACTATTTTTTTATACCGGACTACTTTTGCATACACCCTGGGCGGTTTCGCACCATTTGGTATCTTCTAACCTGTAGCAACATGTTTTGAAAATGGCTACCTGTCCAATGGCTACCTTTGATACACTGAGGGGAGTGTTTTGAAAATGGCTAGTCGGGTCATTTTGAAAACACTCCTCTAAAATATACTGAGTGGCGAGTTTAGGAAATGGTTATAGACTCCCGATGAATGTACGAAGTTGGTTCATGAAATCAGGGTCTACATTTGTCATCAGCATTTCCCAAAGATATTTGATAAAGGGAGTGTTTTGAAAATGGCCTGATGTAACCATTTTCAATACACTCCCCCTAAGTATATTAATAGTATGTATGAGTATATTTATGCTGAAACCGGGCACATAATGAGCAACACTGTAGACGCAGATCTTATACCATGAACGCGTATACTGTTTGTTGTCGTTACCTCGTCGTGCATGTTCTATTGGTTAATAGGAGTGTTTTGAAAATGGCATTGTGTGTAGCCAATTATACCCCCCTCCCCCACCTTCAGTATATTATGCGGAGCTGTGAAGTCACTTTGCTTATAGACGCCACATTGCTTAGTATTTATCATACATGCCTTGCTTGTTTCTTATTCCACCTGTGTGTGGACTGAAACTATTTGTATAAATAAACGATGTGTTCTGTTTCGTCCTGTTCTGTTAATAATTAATTGAATAGTTAATTATCAATACTGCAAGCATGTCGCTCAAAATTTTCATTTCAAACAATCACCATCATTAATAATTTAATTTGGACCATTAAAGGGCCATTAAAGCATTTAATATACGGTATAAAATCATTTTAAAATTGGAACCAGTTGTTGTTTTAATAGCTACTTAGTCGTGAAACATGGGGTGTGGTATGGTGGCTGCCATTTCGCATAGGTTCTAATGATGGATCGTAGCTAGTTATTTCTCTTTTAATTTATTTATAGAAATCCGGTTCAAATTGTATATTTTAGCGTCTTATTGCTTGTAAAAAGGCGACTATCGAACGATTTGTTGTGTACAGTGGGGTCAGCTTGTAAGTGCACACATGAACGAACACGACAGGTTGGAACCAACCTGTCGTGTTCGTTCGTGTGCGCACTTACACGCTGACCCCATTGCAAAGGAGCCATTATGGTGTTTTCGACTAGTGTTGATCCAGGTTATCCTACATATCTGCACAGTCTCATCTGGAACTTCATCGTTTGCCAGACTCATATGTTTATCCTTATCACGTTTTATTACGAACAGTGTAAGCTCAAATCAGACTGCACATATGTGCAGTCTGATTTGGGTCTACCTTGTTCGCAGTCTTATGTATTTGTGCACTATTCAGTAAGAAATAAACGGTAAAATAAATCACGGGACAGGATTTCTATAAATATATTTGCAAAGGGAAATAACTAACTACGATCCCTCGTTGTTTGCTTACTTTTCTAGTGCAACCTCTCGAAACTGAGCACCTTGATCATTAATTGACTGGAGAAATTGAGCTATTGGCATTTGCTACCAGTGCAGCTCCTGGTCAAATAGCAGCTTCCTGTAGCCTAATAACGATCTTTATCAGGTAACCTGCCCTGCATTGACCGAATACGTACTGACTGATAACATATTGTTGTATCAGGCATTGACCTGATCAAACATCTGGGTTACAATGAGGTGAATATTGACGTTCCATTGGTCGGATGACGTCACGTGACGTTACCGAATGACGTCAGTGTAATGACGCAACGTAAACAAGTCCGCGTTCTGTCCATAGAATACGACGTCATCTAATGTCATTTTCGAGCATAAAACGTTACCTGATAAATAGACAGCCTCGGCAAGCCTCGGAATTCCTACACGTTTCCTAGCCTTGCCTGATAAACTTGATATCAAAATACACTAGCCTGGTATTCTCTATATTTCTCTGATGAGACAATGCGGATGCACAGGCTGATCTGGATCTACTCCGGCAGCAAAATCCATAAGCCCCATTTCTCCACAGTCACAGCCACAAATATATTTAATTGTCTTCGTTTTTGCTCATTGTATCAAATTATCAGAAATCTGGCGGAGGCGGGGGCGTGCCTGTTGTTAATCCTTTCAACCCTAAAGCGCAAGTGCGCCAACGCTGTCTACCCAGATGAGTCGGCTTGTAACGAGCCGTCTTATCATGATCTACAGTGTTTGTCCGTATTGTTTCGTCAATTCTGGTGAATAAAGCTGTTCGGTTGTGCACGAATCTTTCAAGTAGATGCACAATCATGGACCACCGGCAAAATTAACACGGTTGTGTGTGTACTTTTCCAAAATATAATATAACATGATTTATCAAATTCTATGGAGTTTTTGTGTGTGTATAATTACAATATTTGTTCAGGCTGATAAACAGGGGTGTGGATAATTCGATAATTTGTTTCTGTTATAAGTGTTATAAGTGTACCATTAAACATAAGTTCCGAATCATAATACTCATTAATTTTGTTGCGATTATGCTATACCAAATATATAGAGATGTTTATGATAGAATACAAGAAGAATACATATTTTATTTACGTCTCGCCAACTGTACAACATAAAGCACAGAACAGTAATGCAATTCAAGTAAATGTAAAATTTCCATCCAATAATAATTTCAAGAGACGATTCATTTCAAATGATCACATATCCGTTAAATGTACACAGAATGTGTATATATCCGTACAATTACAACACAAGTGCCGTAAGTCACAAAATACGCCCGTCGAAGATGGGTCAGACAGCGAAGATGCAGAAATGTCACCAAGGCAAGAAACATTAATGAGAATGTGACAATCTATAGAATTATGTATTCCTCTTGTAGTGATAAACGGGTATACAATGTACAAATGTATGTAGAGATGTGTACAGTATTAAGTACATAGAATTGGATACAACAATGTAGAACAAATGGCTAAGTTAAAAAGGTGATATTCTTGTTAAAAAATATGTTTTTCGGCATTAAAACACCAATGAGCACATCAGAAGGTGACATTTGTATTTAAAAATATGTTTTCGGCATTAAAACAGCCAGGTGCATACCTTCAATATGTGTAGAAGACGTGTGTATAGTTTCAGATTGATCGACTGAACGGTTTCAGAGGAGTTGTGTACACAAACTATGCAGTTGTTATGTCCGCCGCATGCCCGCCGCCCCGCGGTAAAACATAATACATACATGTACCACTTTTTTTTATAACGGTCGACGTATATCAGCCAATCTTACATCGTTAATAAAACAATAAAATACAGTGGACATATAATACACAGCAATAATTCCAGCACAAAACTATTTACACAATTCCCTGACATTTGATTGGCCCGTAGCAAGTCTCTGTCCAAAATGTATATCTCAGTGAACTCCCACGCCGAACTATTTTCCGTAACCGTGAGGCGCAGTTAAAATAATTATTTAAGAAAACGGAAAATAAACACATGTTCTTGATGAATTTATTCAAATGCTGGAATTATAAGCAATGAATGGCCTTTCTGTGGAATTTATCGGGGATATAAACTTGGAAAAGTCGCGGGAATACTGGACGAGGCCCGGCCTTCCGGCCTTCGTCCAGTATTCCCGCGACTTTTCCAAGTTTATACCCCGATAAATTCCACAAAAAGGCCAGTCATTCCTATAATGTTATTTACCTAGTACAGAGCGATATGTGTTCCAGTTACATGTAATTTAATTTAAATGAAATTATAAAATTACAACAGCAACTAAATTAGCAAGCACACACAAACAAATATGTGATGTCCTTTTTGGAAATGTATTTTTGTTTATCCCCGTCATAGGTTTATATAGTTCTACCACTTTTTCCTGGCGTTGTTTACTTGCCTTTGTTTACAAAACAATCAGTTATACATAATAAAGATAATTATTTCTGGATTTCCCACGTCTGTTCACGACTTACGTCTGTATTTTTTCATAGAACGCCTATATTCTCGTGAATAACTAAGTTACAGGCGTTCTATATTTACAATCGGTCCACGGGCCGAATGGGGTTCGCTGCGGGAAACTTCGTAAAATGAAAGTGTGCCAATACCAATAAGCTATATGTTCGTTCAATATTGAAACATGCTAACACCTGTAAACAATCGATAGGTTATATTAAAATAATAATGCACATGTAATTCGCAAAAAAAATAGATTCCCAATCAAATTTAGTTTAAATAGATTATCCCGTATGGAGCCTCATTTAGAAAGTCTCGTACACATAGAGTCAATATTTAAACCTTTTTACTAAAAGCCATAGTGTCATGTGTCCAATTTATTGGACACAGGACACTTTTTTTAACGTAATATACCAACCAATAACAAATTTAAGTTTAACAAGTAAGCTATTTATTGTAAAATACGATTTTATTTACATGTGTGACGTCATACTATATTACGTGTTAATTATGGTTAATTATAGTTACGCTATAAAAAGTAATTCCGAAAATAAAATCTTTTAAAAGGTAGATACGTTTGCTATATCCAGATTCAATCAACTAATAACATACATGTATAATATAAGGAAGTGAGTTTTGTCATTATCTATGTGTTGCTGGCTTTATTTTAGTTTACCTGCCAAACGCGTAATAATACAATGATTTGTCATATTGCCATTATACGTACTGGTCCAAGCCATCGTGAAATTATTGCTGTCTTCATTGTTGATAAGCTCTAAATACGGAAATACAGATACTCATTGTGTACTCAACGATTTGTGAAAGTTTCAGGTAGGAATTATTTCTTTATTACTATTGACCAAGATTTGAATCGTGCTGACTTGGACAGCACTTTTAACAATCATTAATGTGTCCAAAAAAACACACACTTTATTGAACAGTTTTGCTTGTGTTATGAACATGTGCCGAGTCATTGGTTTTCGCGACCAATTTTGTTTCCACATTGACCACAATTGTTGTTTAAATAATTGTATTATTTATGGTGCATCTCGGACTCTGTGTGTTTGTGGTAGACAAAGCACTATGGCTTTACTACCGTATAGCAAAGTAAATAATAAATGATAAAAGTCAGATAATGAAAAATAGAAGTTAAACATGATGTAGAGACATGGCATGTTAAATTAATTTCATTCACCCCCCCCCCCCCCCCACCCAGAATGTCAAATGTGTTTAGAAACAGTGATGAAATAAGTACAAAATTGAGGTGTGCGAATCCAGGTACACTGCATTTGCACAACGGTGACTTTTCCCTGAAATATCATGAATATTGGCCGGTCAGTCCCGTAGCCAGACCTGTTTGAAGGGGGGGGGGTGTCGTTTCGAAGGCCCTAAGGGGCCTGATGTATCTAGGGTGGTCTAAAAAGTGGACCTCGAGGCTAAAGAAGTGGACATCGAGGCTGGGCGGGGTGGGGGGGGTGGGGGGGGGGGTCGTCCGACCGCTCCGACCCCCCCCCCTGGCTACGGGCCTGCCGGTGCAGTATTTCTATTAAGTAAGTGTATTCAGAAAGTCACATGTTTACACGATTTAGAAAACTATAACAACAGTGATCAAACAAGTAAAAAAATTGAAGTGCAGTATTTCTATCAAGTATTTGTATTGCGGTGGGTGGGCTTCCTAAACTTTATTTGCACACATGGTACCCATGGTTTGTCGGGTGGTGATGAGGGACTTCTTTGCTTCATTAGGGTGACCTCACCAAATATGGGCGGGGGTGGAAACTGTATGTTTGTTGGGATTACAATCGTGTCTGTTAATTCTGCTCACCTAATAATAATTTTCGTGAAAATGTCCATATTCAGTCTTAAATTCCCTGAACATTCAAGGCAGTTCTTAGACGAGATAATCACGGCTAAACGGATGGCTTTTACTATTTCATCTGTCGTCTATTTTCTGTATCCACCTAGCGGAGACCCAGCCAAATTTGGTCAAAATATCAGTCCATTTTGTCCTTGAGTTTTGCGAATAAT